>CM042157.1:62215583-62236608 GCA_023376005.1 Doryteuthis pealeii
ACAGAGATATAGAGATATAACTATAGATAGATATATATATACGGACGGGTAAAGAAAAAATATCATTGCCCTCACCAAAAAATAATAATAAACAAAAAAAAAACACTGCAACTTAATAGACTCTTTAACAACGCCATGAAAACTAAAATAAAAACAATGTTTTTCATCTGTTTTGGCATTGAACGTTAACAAGATGTAATGTGACCAGATGTCAACAGATGTCATTGTAGTCAATCTCGAATTACGTAAACAGATCAACTTGCCTCGGTCGCCCAGAGGCAATTTAAACGCGAGCTTATATTAAAAGTTTTCGAGAAAACCGATACGTTTTAAACGTTTCCCAGCCTACTCTAGTCACAGCAGGTTAGAAATTGGAAAAGATTACAGGGTACGGCATGGGAGGGGTAGGTCAGAGATGACTGTCGATTTCGTGGGAGGGGGGGGCTGAAACGTTAACCAGTTGGGAACCTCGACTTAAGACACCTGGCGAAATACCCGATAGAGATTATGATTTGGTTTCTTTGTTTTGTTTTGACATGTCAACCTTCGTGGGTTATTTGATACGAAATCCATCCTTGTAGAAGAACAGTACTGGTACTATTTAACCCATTGCAGGGGTCGTACTTTTCCCAAGGGTATTAGTCCGAAAAAATAAACGTAATAGCGTGACTTAAGTTCAAAATCGCTTACTCCGATGTCGCAGTCCAACAGGTTAAATCACGGACAAGTCATGCTGAAAGCATCGGTTTCGGCAAGAGCACCAAAGTTAAGCAGCGATGAGTCTGTTCACTATTTAGTTGGGTGACCAGTTGAGCAACAGCAGGTTCTGTAAGCAACTCGATTCCTTTTGATATGCCATAAAACAAAAAGGCAAGTTGAAAAGCACCGGTTAAGCAACAGCAGGTTCTGTAAGCAACATGAGTCCTTTGTCTATCAAAAACGATTCGTCATTAAATGATGAAGCTCATGGGAGGCGGGTGCAAAAAGTACTTTAATCCCATCGGCATTCCCCCTCAAGGAGGGCGCCTCAGGCACCAAGCAATAAATCCAGCCCTGTCCCTTTAAATCAAATTGTTATTATAAGATGGGAATAGTTACTTGAAACCACGGCATGATAATTTCATTATTACGTTTGATACGTTTATTTGGGAGCTATTACAAATAGTTCAATATGTAAAAAGTATAATAATCTTGATTTAACTCTCTCTCTCTCTCTCTCTCTCTCTCTCTCTCTCTCTCTCTCTCTCTCTCTCTCTCTCTCTTCATCTTTTCATTATATTCGATTGAAGCAGATTAGCGTTATCGTTCCTCAGCGTTCACCCCCATTCTCTCCTTTTTCCCAACTCTTTTTCTTTCTTTCTTTCGTATTATTTCTTTGTAGCATGCCCTTTTTCTTCCCTTTCTTTCTTTATGATAAAAGCGGAATGGTCCATTATTTAGCTGAGGTGACGACCCTTATAAGAAATAAGAATCCGGTAGATAAGCAACACCAGGATTGACTATTTTTGGATTTCATCTCGGACGATTTGGCAGGTCTCATTTTTAAACAGATGGTGTTGCAAGATGATATAACGGTCGTGCAATTAAAGAACACGAGTATTAATATATAGATTATCTTTATATATATATAGCTTAGTACTTTTTGAAAGAGCTTCGTATTTTATTTTATTTTTGTTTTTCAAAGTTAATATGGAATTCTTTTTTGCTCGAATCTAAATTTTTTTTTAGCCCTTTAAACGACATGTCATCATTTGCCTGACGAGACATGCTATAAAATACCGACATACTTCTAAAATTTCACGATTCGGTATCGGTTGGAATATTCTGCATTTAGGCCTTGTATAAAATCAATGATACTTTATATTTATTGTCAACCGTGGACATTGATCTGTAACTAGGAATGAGTAAGCGTGTATATCAGTCATACGCCATAACTAGCTGACTGCGCAATAGATATCTGATTGGGCCATAATCGTCCGATTGCGTAATAACTTTGTTTTGATAGGCATGGGTCATTCTCACCTGGTCGAATGCGCTGATCAAAATTGATAAGCTGTAATAGCAGCAGTTTTATTAGGCGTCTGATCCAGTATGTAAAATACAAAACAGGAGATCTTAAGTGTCTATTTTCGGACTAGCTCAGTATACAGGCTGCTGTTCATCACCGATGAAAATAAATAGCCAATGGTATTGAATATGTAGAAAAAAATATGGTTTTATATAGCTGAAAACTTGCTCTATTCAACAGTGTGTCATTGTGCTTCCTGTATCTGTTGTGGGTTTTAGGGAAACAAATAGAAAACCGGACGAAACTGAAGCCCGAGCTATCAACTGGGTGAGGCTCAGAAACTTTTGAACGACTCTCGTATATATATATATATATATATATATATATATATATATATAAGTTTTGAATGTGTGTCTTTTATAGAAGCATTGTTGAATAAATTATTATTTATATTTTGCTTGAAGGCAATTATAATGCATGTATCGCATAAAATTCGATAATTATAGAAAATAATCTTGATGAGACTTAATGAAGTCGAAACAGTCTGTACGGTGTTCTGCATAGCGAGCCATCCTTTGCCGGGATTCACTTGTCAAGATTATTTTCTATAATTAACGAATTTTATGCGATACATGCATTATAATTGCCTGCAAGCAAAATATAATAATAATAATAATAATAAATATATATATATTATATATATAATATATATATATAGAGAGGAGAGAGAGAGAGAGAGAGAGAGAGAGAGAGAGAGAGAGAAATACTAAAATCTTAAACACGTGTCGCAAAAAATAAAATAAAAAGTCTTTTGAAAAAGAAAATTCAAAACATTTTGCGGACGTTCTTTCTTATAAAATATTTAATTTTCTCCCGTTGGACCCATAACAACACACACACACACACACACACACACATATATATTATATATATATATATATATATATGTGTGGTGTGTGTGTGTGTGTGTGTGTGTGTGTGTGTGTGTGTATTTGGCAGCATTTTTTTTCATTTATGCATGTTGAATTAAACAAAAGACACATCTGTTTAACAATTTTATTTTTGATCTTTTCAAGTTTTCTGGTCATCTTTTTAATATTTGGGTGGAATTCGTGGATTAGTCCACCAACGTTCAGGTCCCGAGTACTTTCGGCACTTCGAAGTGCCATCATCAGGAGTGATGTGTTCCAATTGGTGGACTAATCCACGAATTCCAACCAAATATTAAAAAGTTGGCCAGAAAACTTGAAAAGATCAAAAATAAAATCGTTAAACAGGAGATGTGTTTTTTGTTTAATTCAACATGCATATATATATATATATATATATATAATATATATATATATATATATATATATATTCTTGGTGTTCATTACATGCATAGTTCTTTTGTAGTGATACAGGTCCTCCTTAGTGAGACAGGGTAATTTCTGACGTTAAACTATCTGATGGTGAGGTTCCAGTTCTGGGGTCTGGTGAATGTGGAGCACTCCTTCATTACCATTGCTCCCAGTTCCACTCTGACCTGGAGTGGTAGTCCCTGTCAGGGTCCCATCTATGAGTTAAATAGTAAAACATGAGTTTAAAAAAAACATTGAGTACCCATGAAGAATGAATAAACCAAAAACGTCTTCGGCATAAAATGACCCAATGGGTTTGCCATGCCGTAAAACCAAACAAACAACCAACAGGGTAATTTAACCTTGGTTAGGCATCAAGTGAAAACAAATACACATAGCCAATGGTGGTGACTATATCTAATAATAGTGGTTTCTAGCTGAAAACTTGCTCAATCCAACGGTGCTATTTCGCTCCCGCCTATACCTGTTTTAAGGAGCTGATGGTAGGTGTGGCGCTCCACCTCAGATGCAAAGGCAATCTCCTTGGTCTAGCGCTAGTGAAAAAGGGATATACTCTCTCGCTGATTGGTTGATACCGACTTTAGGCCACCGATACCTGTTTTAGTTTCCATGAAAACAAATAGGTGGCGTTACTTTCGGTGCGCCTTCTGAAATAAACGGCTAAATGGCATGAAGTTTAATGTATATATATATATATATAGGTCCCAGAAGAAGGTTTTTGATCTAAAGAAAAAAATTGGAAAAGGGGTTCTAATTTAGAGGGAGTCTCTAGAAATCTGCAATAGTCAGCGGGAAGCCATGTTGCTGCAAGACTTAGCTAATTGCAAATAATTTAATTTCCTTGACTTCAAACGAAAATAAATTAGTGAATTAGTTGACTTGCTAAAATAATTATTCACATTTAATTGAACATTACTAATTTAGTTAATAGGTAGTTCATTAAAATTTGCTTTATGCATACATATTTATCAAACCTTCCGCACGAGTAGGGTGTGGCACAAGGTCAAAGGGGACATTAGTAGGGCAATTTTTGACGGTATGTTACGCAGTTTTCAAGTTCGGACACTTGATTCGAAAAGATAAGAAAGAACAATAATTTTACATAACAAATGTTATATAAAGTGAAACAAAAGAAAAGAGATGAGAAAGAGAGAAAGAGAAAGAGAGAAATGTTTGCAAATTTGTTGTCATTCGTGGGACACTCAAGTTCGTTTAAAATTTCGAATTTAGTTGAATTTTCGTGTTTAGTTTAATTTTAGTTGAATTTTCGCGTTTAGTTGAATTTTCGTGTTTAGTTGCATTTTAGTTGAATTTTTGTGTTTAGTTGAATTTTAATTGAATTTTAATTGAATTTTCGTGTTTAGTTGCATTTTAGTTGAATTTTTGTGTTTAGTTTAATTTTGGTTGAATTTTCGTGTTTAGTTTAATTTTAGTTTAATTTTCGTGTTTAGTTGCATTTTAGTTTAATTTTCGTGTTTAGTTGAATTTTAATTGGATTTTCGTGTTCATTTGAATTTTAGTTAAATTTTCGTGTTTAGTTGGATTTTAGTTGGATTTTCAGATTTAGTTGAATTTTTGTGTTTAGTTGAATTTTCGTTTTTAGTTTAATTTCAATTGAAGTTTAACAGGTTTGAATTCAGAGACTGGTTACTTGGCCATGGTTAAAGAACCCATTCTGCTCTACTGTTTACCAATAACTGGAGGGAGAGTAGGTAGAGACATACCTTTCCCAAGGGTATTAGCGTTATGTGAAATGTAAACAGCCTCGTCTAGGATTTGAACTCGACACTTACACCACGCGCCTCCACGTTTGGTTTATTAGTCTAGCCGTATCAGAGACCAGAGTCTGACATCGCACACAACGTAGACGAGTACCTCAACTCGTATTTAATAAAGTATTTAAAAAAAACACTCCCTCGGCACGACGTCCTGTTTTATGTTAGCGCTTTTCTGTAAGGATAGTACAATGTCTTCTCTCTTGCATATCGATATATCTGTAAAAAAAATCACCCCAGTTACAAACCACACCTTTCGCCGCATACATGTTTTCTTGCTGATAACGAGCTCGGCCGCGCCTATTATTTATTTGTTTGTTTGTTTCTAGTATATATATATATATATATATATATATATATATATATATATATATATATATATATTATATATATATATATATATATATATATATATATATAGTAAATGAAGAAAAACTCTAAACTTGCTTCATTTATTTTTATTATTTTTTTATTTTTTATTTCATTATTTTTTTATTCTTTTATTTTTAATTTTTTAATTTTTTATCTTATTTTATTTTATTATATTTTATTAATTTTAATTTTTATGTTTTATTCCTTTACTTTATTGTTATTTTTATTTTTAATTCTTTACTTTTATTCCTATATTATTTTGTTATCTTTATTTTTATTTTTCTTATTTTTAGCCTTTAAATTCTGCTCATTTTGTATATACACTCTTACAACTATTTCCCCAAGGAATCTGCCCCCATCTAAGCCACACCTCATCTAAAACATGGACCTCCCCGCCTCATCCAAAGAAACTAACCCTACCCATTCCAAAATAAGATACCAACCCTCCCTCCCCTAAATTGATAGATTTAAAAGAGATGTTACTTTGGGTAATTATCAGTAAGAGTCATGTTCTTGTGATTACCTGAAGATGCCGTATTAATACGGTTGAAATAAATTATTGTAATGAAGCAAGTTTAGAGTTTTTCTTCATTTACTAAATATTTTGCTCTGTCCTTTTACTCACTGGTATTAGGCACATTGAGCTCTCCTTATGGTCTACCTGCATCAGCTTGGTTAAACCACACATGGAAAGACCCTAACTACGGAAAAAAAAAAAATATATATATATATATATATATATATATATATATATTATATATTGTCGGCTTCTAAGTTTCATCGCCTCTATTTTTACCTTAGGCTGGTTTTCTTTTAAAAATAGAATAAACTTGTTCTTCAAGCTTGTCCTACCAATGAAGAGAAAAGAGTGAATAATACCCAGACGATAAAATTACAAAAGGCTTTTTGCAGTTAGAAATAAAATACAGTTTAAAAAATAAATAAATAGGCAATCGTCTCGACAACACAGAAATTGGTTTGGGTTAGTAGCTTATTTGTTTAACGACATATCAACACCTTATAAACAGCCTTGTCTAACTTTTTTTACATTTGGATGGCCGCAAGAGTAAGGAAGTTGGCAGACGAAAATTCTGTCGGGTTACGATCCCGGCTAGAGGTAGCTGTCAAAAGTCGAGCCGCACTGAGGAGAAGTAATCTTCGAAATACGTCGGGTCTGTGGATGACTGATATATATATATATATATATATATATATATATATATATATATATATATAATATATACAAATGTAAAAAAAAGTTGGTCAGAAAGCTCGAAAAGATTGTTAATAAAATTGTTAAACAGGAGACGTGTCTTTTGTTTAATTCTACATGTATAAATGAAAGAATGATGCCCAAATACACGCACACACACACACACACACACACAACACACACACATATATATATATATATATATATATATATATATATATATATGTGTGTGTGTAGGTGTGTGTGTGTGTGTGTGTGTGTGTGTGTGTGTGGTTATTCAAAGCCTACATGCTAGTCTCCGTGACGTAATAATTTAAAATGCTAGTAAGACTCTAGTCGCGCTATTACATTCACTTTCGGACTGATACCCTTGGGAAAGGTATGAACACTCTAATCAACCAGCTATTGGCTAAATAGTACCACTACTGTTCTTCTAAAAGGATGGCTTTGGCATTAGATAAGCCATAAAAGAGACCCAACCCAACAGCATTTTTTTTAAAAAGAAAGACTAACCTTAGCTTGAAATGATCCAGCAAGGGTTGACATGCCTTAAACCCCCCCTCTCTCTCTCTCTCTCTCTTCTCTCTCTCTCTCTCTCTCTCTCTCTCTCTCTCTCTCTTTGTGTGTGTGGTGTGTGTTGTGTGAACAAAATCGGGCAAAAGTTCAAATTTCTGTCTTTTTTTTTCTTGTTTTTTTTTTTTGTTTTTTTTTCACTTTCTTAAAAATGACTTCTGATTTATTCTTCAAAAAGAAAATTATCATTGCAAGAATCGGGGCGGGAAGTGCGACACGCGAGTTGTAATTGGTCTGTTTTCACAGCTGCTGCAAAACTGGGAAATACCGATTGCAATTACGATAACGAGTTATAGAAATGAAGTACATCATAACTCGTTCATATTTCAATGCTAATATCTAAACACCCATCATTTAGTTTGATGTCGTGTCAATTTATATATTATATATATATATATATATATATATATATATAAAATCTTTAATTAGTTAATTAGTTTGTTGGTATGTAAAGATCTGTAGAAATTAAGCACGTCAGAAGTCATCCTTATTTCAATAATAATATCTAAGGGTTTATCATCTGGTTTGATGTCAATCTAGATAGATAAATAGATAGATCGATATGAATAACTGGGATAGATAGATAGATAGATAGATAGAAGATAGATAATGAACAGACGAGATAGATAGATAGATAGATAGATAGATAGATAGATAATGAACAGACTAGATAGATAATGAACAGATGAAATAGATAGATAGATATGAACAGCTGAAATAGATAGATAGATAGATAGATAGATAGATAGATAGATAGATAGTAGATAGATATGAAACAGACTGAGATAGATAGTAGATAGATAGATAGATAGATAGATAGATAGATAGAATAATGAACAGACTTAGATAGATTAGATAGATAGATAGATAGATAGATATAGATAGATAGATAATGAACAGACTCAGATAGATAGATAGATAGATAGATAGATAGATGAACAGACTCAGATAGATAGATAGATAGATAAGATAGATTATAACAGACTAGATAGATAGATAGAGATAGATATAGATAGATAGATATTTATTGATGTCGATTTTATTGGCTTTTCTGATAGATTTCGATGCATAGATTAAAATGGTACCAAATAAATTGCTTCATGTTGTGAATTGACGGAGATATGAGGCTTAAAATATCACCTAATGCACTATTAACATTAAAAAGTACCTATTTTCGTGAAAATTTAACGTGTCGATTTTATTGGCTTTTCTGATAGATTTTGATGCGTAGAATTCATTGATGCCAAAGAAGTGCTCAATTTGAAGAACTGGTGGATATATGAGCCCTTATAGTGCCTCAAAATCACCAATTTTGAAAATTCTAGGTGTCGATTTTATTGGCTTTTCTGATAGATTTCGATGCGTAGATTAAAATGGTACCAAAGAAATTGCTTTATGTCGTGAATTGACGGAGATATGAGGCTTCAAAGATCACCTAATAGTGCACTTATTTTTTCCCAACTGTCGGGTTACGATCCCGGCTAGAAAATAAACCTAACAAAACAAAAACAAATATAAATAGTTATAATTATGGGGCCGGGTTAGCTCAGTCGGTAGAGCGTTCGGCTAGAAACCACAAGGTTCCTAGTTCGATACCGGTCCCCGCCAACTCAGCGTATGAGTAGCACAGGGATCTGTGCGGTAAAGTAAGGAGCTGATGGAAGGTGTGGCGCTTCACCTCAGATGCTAAAAACAATCTCCTTGGTCTAGCGCTATTGAAAAGGGGATAGACTGACTGGCTGATACCGACTTTAGGCCGCCCCGACGACTTTACTTACTTTTTTTTTATAATTATAATTATAATCAAACATTAACAAATAAAACGAATTTCCGTATTAAATAACCCATAAGGGATTGATATGCTGTTACAAAAACCTAAACAAACCATAAATGTAATTCATATATTCATAAGTATGTATTTGCGAATATATGTAAGTATATAAAATAAAGGGCCCTTCCGTTCTTTCCAACTCTTCTCTGGGTCCTTATCGCAGTTACTTTCATGCTGAAGTAGTTTCGAACCCCATAAATTGTATTAAACCCTATCCTTTTTTTTTTTATCGGAGACAGTCATCTGTTATCTCGATGCTTTCTACCAGCCTCACCTCCACCCCCAAAGATTCTAGGCATATTCGCACGATGGGAGTTTAAATCCCACGAATAAGAACATACCTTACACAATCGGCCGGGCACATGCGTACGCTCATAATATTCGCATTTGTTCAAAGAGGTTTACAATTGCATTAAACATAAATGTATTTTTATTACTCACGTATATAATTTCGCACAAATTGCACGAAATGTTTTTTTTATCGCGATATCTATACTCTCTCTCTCTCTCTCTCTCTCTCTCTCTCTCTTCTCTCTCTCTCTCTCTCTCTCTCTCTCTCTCTCTATATCTATTATTACACACACACTCTCTCACACACACAACACACACTCACGTGCTCTGCCCGGCTCAGGAAAATACATCACATAATATATATAGTATAGCAAGAAATGCTGGGCGTCCCATGGTGGCGTCATGTTTAGCAAGCTAGTCTCGCAAATCCTTATTACTGAATCGCGGGTTCGATCATCGTTGGATGCCCTAAAATTGCAACCTTATGCCCCATCTTACTCATAGAGCACTGGTGGGTAAAAACCGTTGGACGTCCCATCAAGGCGTAATGGTTAGCAAGCTTGTCTCGCAGCTTCTATTATTACTGAATCGCGAGTTCGATTCTCACTGGATGCCCCATACTTGCGACCTTTTGTGACATCATACCCGTGACGCACTGGTTTTGTAAATACCGTTGGATGTCCCATTGTGGAGTAATGGTTACCAAGCTTGTCTCGCAGCTCCTATTATAATTGAATAGTAAGTTCGATCCTCACTGAGTGCCCCATACATGCGAACTGGTGTCATATTCTACCCGTTGGGTAAAACGGACCCCTCTCGTAGTGTAATGGTTAACAATCTCAAAACCCCACAGAACTTTACACGTTTCATTTTCAAGTACAGCTTCTGGTTTGTGCATATATTATTTATTAGTAGGCGAAATTTGTTTTTTGCACAATTCCCGGTGGATCATCTTCCCCACCCAGTCGTGCATGTTATTGTATTCCTTTTGTGCTGGTTAGCTGCATTCAGTTAGGTGATTAACTATTTCATATCTGTCACCACATAGCCTACACTTCGCATTTTTTGTTTTTTAGATTATTATAAGCTTTTCACGCCAGCGTTAGCTGATGGCTTTTCACTGGAGCTTGAGTGACAACAAGTCTCCTCAGGTCTCCGGGAACTCTCCTGAGTATTTCAGCTGATTTCAACAATGCTATTATTATCATTATTATTATTATTATTAGTTTTCACATCAGCGTTAGCTGATGGTATTTCAGTGGAGGCTGAGTGACAACAAGTCTCTTCAGGTCTCCAGGACTTTTCTGAGTATTCTAGCCGATTGCAGCAGTACAGTAGTCTGGATGGTCTCAATTCTTCCTCTGATTTCCAGATCCTCCAGTCTATATTATTATTATTATATTATTATAGCTGGTAGTCTTTCACCAGAGTCTGAGTGACAACAAGTCTCTCAAGGTCTCCAGGACTCTTCTCAGAATTCTAGCTGATCTTAACAATGTTATTGTCTGGATTGTCTCGATTTTCTTCTGATTTCCAATATCACCTGTATTTTTCCCAAACCCTTTGGGACAGTTCCAAGGTCACCAACTTCAATTGCTATAACTTTCACCCTTATGTATTATAGTTTTTGTAGTTTTCTTCTTCTTCCTTTTAGCTCTCTGGCAAGGTCCAGGTATTTGACTATCTTTGTTTTTTTTTTATTTTCACCATGGGATCCACCAGGATGGCAAAATTTACTAGATGACCAGTTTCTTCTTGTTGATCCGTACTATGTCTGGTTTTCTTGCCAGGATTAGATAATCTGTTTATATCTCAAAATCCCAGAGAATTTTTATGCATTTCATTCCGGTTTGTGCATATACCATTTAATCAAAATTTAGTTTCTTGCATAATTCCCAAGGGATCGCCGTTCCCACTCAGTCGTACATAATCTTGTATTCCCTTTGTACCAGTTTGCTGGCATTCGCTTATGCTATTAACCGTTTCATCTCTGTCATCACATACTCTTCATTTGCTTGTCCCTTGCGTATTTATTATTATTATTATTATTATATTATTATTATTATTATTATCTGTTGTTTGCATGTGCGTGCATGTGCATGCTTCTTTCCTTTGGGGGGCATATCTTGGGTAGTTTAAACATTAAAAGATACTACTCCAAAATTGCTAGAAAAATGTTTTAGTGGGGCAAGATCGGAAAAAAAATATGAAACATTTCTCATGCCATCCTTTTTATTTTGTCCTATTTATTTATTTCTTCTTCTTATCGCGTACTGCTCCCGAGAGGTTGTCTGGCAAGATATGGAGGGCCAAGAAAGAAAAAAAAAGATAATGGTAGGGTTTGGTGGGGTTTGTAGTGTTTATTTATAAGAGCGAATTGCCCGAAATATCTTCAAATGCTGTTGCAACTTCTTGGGAGCTTAAAGGCTTTTCAATACATATGTAAAAGGTTCATGCACAAGAGGTGGTGGTGCTGGTGGTAGTAGTGGGAACACAGTCAATATAAAGGTACTTACGGTAAACACCTCCCTTTAAAATATAACAGTTCTTCTCTTGATTTAACTTGAAAAAAAAAGAATTATCTTGAGACAGTATCTATCAAAAACGAATACATTTTAACATATTCATTAGAAATAATAAATAATAATAATAATAATAATAATAATAATAATAATAATAATAATCACCTTATCCCAGCAAGAAGACCAGACCTAGTGTTTGATAAACAAAAAAGAAAAACTTGTCAACTGGTGGATTTTGCTGTGCCAGCAGATCACAGGGTGAAGCTGAAGGAAAATGAGAAAATAGACAAATATCTGGACTTGCAGAGAACTAAAAAGGTTATGGAATTATGAAAGTGAAGGTGATACCAATTGTGTTGGTGCACTTGGAACAGTCCCAAAAGGATTGGAAAAGGGTCTGGAATGTTTGGAAATCAGAGAAGGTTGAAACCATTCAGAACACTGCACTGCTGCAATCTACCAGAATACTCAGAAGACTTGCTGCCACTCAGACTCCAGTGAAAGACCATCAGCTAATGCTGATGTGAAAACTCAAAAGGAGCAAATAATAATAATAATAATAATAATAATAATAATAAAGACACAACAGAACAGCAAATGTAGAGTGCGTGGTGACAGAGATAAGTCCATAAACCATGTATTAAGCGAATGTAGCAAACTAGCACAACGAGAATACAAAGCTAGGCACGACTGGGTTGGGAAGATGATCCACTGGGAATTATGCAAACAAAAAAAAGTTTGACCGTACAAAAAAATGGTATATGCATAAACCAGAATCTGTTCTTGAGAATGAAACGCATAACATTCTCTGGGACTTTGAGATTTAGACGGATCACCTTATCGCAGCTCGAAGACCAGACCTAGTATTGATTAACAAAAAAAAAAGAGAGAACTTGTCGACTGGTAGATTTTGCAGTTCTAGCAGATCACAGGGTGAAGATGAAGGAAAAACGAAAATATAGACAAATACCTGTACCTTGCTAGAAAATTGAAAAGGCTGTGGAATATGGGGGTCAAAGTATACCAATGGTAGTTTGGTGCACTAGGACGGTCCCCCCAAAAGCTTGAAAAAAGACTGGAGGAATCTGGAAATCAGAGGAAGAAATTGAGACCATCCAGACAATAGCATTTGCTGAATTAGCTAGAATACTCAGAAGAGTCCTGGAGACCTGGGGAGATTTGTTGTCACTCAAACTCAAGTGAAAATCATCAGTTACATTGGTGTGAAAAATCCCAAGGAGTGAAAATAATAATAATAATAATAATAATAATAATAATAAAATAATAAATGTTGACCATACAACAAAATGGTATATGCATAAACCAGAATCTGTTCTTGAGAACGAAACGCATAAAATTCCTCTGGGCTTTGAAATAAAAACGGATCACCTTATCCCAGCAAGGAGACAACTAGTGTTGATAAACAAAAAAGAAAGAACTTGTCAATTGGTGGTATTTTGCAGTGCCAGCAGATCACAGGGTGAAGCTAAAGGAAAATGAAAAAAATGGACATATATCTGGACCTTGCCAGAGAACTGAAAAAGTTATGGAACATGAAAGTAAAGTGATACCAATTTGTAGTTGGTGCACTTGAAACAGTCCCAAAGGATTAGAAAAGGGTTTGGAAAAGTTGGATATCAAAGGAAGGATGAAACCATTCCAGACACTGCACGCTGCAATCTGCAGAATACTCAGAAGAGTCCTGGAGACCTGAGGAGACTTGCTGTTCAAGACAGTGACTGGTGTGAACTCAAAAGGAGTGAATATAATAATAATAATAATAATAATATAATAATATAATAATAATACAAGACTAGACACGACTGGGTTGGAAAGGGGATACACAAGAATTGTGCAAGAAACTAAAATAACGTTAAACAGCCATCTTAATGTGAAGTTCCCAATTTTGAAAGCTCTCGGGAGTGTGGAGTACCACTTCATCGCATTACTCCAGGTCCACTCTGACCCGGGGATCGACTTTAAAATCTTATTTTGGAATACCCACCAAAAATGAATAAAACAAAATGTCTTCGCGTAAAAAATAACCCAGCAAGAGTTAACATGCCGTAAAATCCAACTAACTAATCTGTCACGACCGGAATTCGAACTCCGGTTAGCCGGTTTCATTTTCCCGCGCAAGCGTACCTCCATTTTATACATGCAGGAAATCTCCCAATATATTTTACAAATTAATGTTAATAGTATTTTAATTCAAAATTTCAATTCGACACAACAAAAAAAACGTGGGAAAAGACTTTCGCTATTTTGAATATTTGATATATAAGCATTTCTTGGGGTTTTACTTTCTTTTTTTTTTCTTTTTTTCTTTTATTTATTATTTTTCGACAAGTGTATTTCCTCCTCCCACTTCTCACTTTTTATGGCCATCACGTACTCTTTCTTTCGGTTCCATTAATTTACGAAGCGTAGCTTCCTTGTCTAAGGTCAAAAAGTGAGGGTTATTCGGGCTGGATTGAATTTAAATTCCCCATATAATCTAAAGGACGAGCTAGCAATTGCTCTATGGCGATATCACAAATATTTAGCAAGGCTTGTTTGTCGGGCTCAAGGCCTCAAAAGTGGGCTTCCAAAAGGAAAAGTATAGCTTACTCACTATTACTTATAAAACACAAGTCGTTAATGAAAATTGTGTTTCTTTCAAATTTTAAATATTACATATTGTCGATTTTACTTCCATTTTTCTTCATATATATATATTATATATATATATATATTATATATATATATATATAATATATATATATATATATATATATATATATATGCTCTGATATTTGATTTTAGTTTCTCTCTTATTTTTATTTTTCTTATTTTTAACTTCCCGTATTTTCTGGTTCGAGAAATTACTCTTAATTAAAATTGATGCTTTTTTTCTTTTTTCTTTTTTTTTTTTCTTTTTTTTTTTTTTGTGTGTGTGTTTAAGTTTTTTATAGTGATTTATTTTTTTACTGTTTTTCTTTGTTTTTGATTTTCTTAAACTTTGTTTTCATCCTTTCTTCATTCTTTAGTTCTACTTTTCTTCTCTTTCTTTCTTTCTTGTCTTTTCTTTCTATCTTTTCTTTCTTTGCTTATGTTCTTTGTTCTTTTCTTCAATTTTTTCCTCCTTTCTTTCTTTCCTTCTTTCTTTCTTTCTTTCTTTGCTCATATTTTCTCTGTTCTTTTCTTAGTTTTTCCGCTTTCCTTTCTTTCTTTCCTTTCTTTCTTTCTTTCTTTCTTTCTTTTTTCTTTGCTTAGTTTCTTTTGTTCTTTTCTTCCAATTTTCCTCTTTCTTTCTTTCCTTCTTTCTTTCTTTCTTTCTCTTTGCTCATATTCCTTTCCTCTGTTCTTTTTCTTTAGTTTCCTTCCTTTTTCTTTCTTTCTTCTTTCTTTCTTTTCTTTCTTTCTTTTGCTTATTCTTGTTCTTTTTCAATTTTCCCTCTTTCTTTCTTTTCTTTCTTCTTTCTTTCTTTGGCTCATATTTCTTCATGTTCTTTTTCTTTAAGTTTTCCCTCTTTCTTTCTTTCTTCTTTCTTTCTTTTGCTCATATTTCTCGTTCTTTTCTTTAGTTTTCTCTTCTCCGTCTTTCCTTTTTATTTCCTCCTTTCTTTTTTTTTTCTAATCTCCTCCTTTCCTCTTCTTCCTCTTTCCTTTCTCTCTCTCTTGTCCTTTCCTTTTCTTTTATTCTTTCTTTCTTTCTTTCTTTGCTTTCATATTCGCTCTGTTCCTTTTTTCTTTTCTTCTTTTAGTTTTCTTTTTTTTCTTCCTCTTTCCTCTTTCTTTCTTCTTGCTCATTTCTTTTCTTTCTTCTATCTTTCTTTCCTTCTTTCTTTCCTGTCTTTCTTTCCTTGCTTCTTTCTTTTTGCTATGTTTTCCTTTGTTCCTTCTTCAATTTCCTCTTTCTTTCTTTCCTTCTTCTTTTCTTTTGCTCAATTTTCTTCTCTGTTTTTCTTTAGTTTTTTTCTTTCCTTTTTTTTTTTTTTTCTCTTTTTTCACCGCTTTTTTTTTTTTCGCCTCGACCCCTTTCGCTTTCTTTCTTTCTTCCCTCCTTCTTTTACTTTCTCTTTCTTTCTTTTCTTCTTTCTTTCCTATTGCTCAATTGGTCTTGTTTATTTCTTTAGGCTTAGACTTCTTCCCTTTCTTTTCTTTTTCTTTCTTGTTCTTTCTTCTTTCTTATTGCTCATGTTCTTTGTCTTTTTATTTTCCCTTTAGTTTTTTTCCTCTTTCTTTCTTATCTTTCTTTTCTTATCTTCTTTCTTTCCCTTTCCTGTTTATCTACAATATGTTCACATGATCTCCTTTTTTTTCTTCTTCTCTTTCTTTTTTAACCGCCTGGTTTTTTTTTTTTTTATTGGGTCATTAATATCTTTTTGGTCGTCAACCTCCATTATCATTTCTAATTGCCTTCCAAACTAACCCTAACCCTAACCCTAAACTCCCCACAACTCCATCTTTCTCCTACACTTTCCTATTCACCAACGTCTAGTTAAACTAGATTCTTCGTGCGTGAGTGTACTGTGTTGATGTGTGTGTACGAATATATTATGTATGTGTTTGTACGTCATGCGTACTTACATCTCGATGGTGTGGGTTATGTGTTCAGTACTTGACACTATACTCGGGTAATTATATAACATTCAACGCTGATCGTCCCGAGACAATCGTGAATTAATAAAATTAAAAGTAAAAAAAGTAAAAGACGAAAATTGAAGTTCTGGAGAAATTAAGAATTTAATACTTAGGATAGAGGATAGACTATGAAAGAAAAAAGGCATTAACCCGTGTTGGGTTATTTTATGCCAAAAACCCCAAGTCAATTTTTTTTGCTTATAATTTTGGTTTTTTTTTGCACATTAATTTTTTTTTTTTTTTTTTTTTCCCACGTTTTTTGGGCGGAGCACTTCAACGCCACCACACAAATTAAAAAAAAGGGTCTTATATGATATTTTTTTTAAAACACATTTAACTATTTTTTCTAATTTTAACCAAATATATGGGACCTTATCAGGTACTAGGCATTCTGGGCAGAATGGTAACCTGGGTGTATAGGGTAAGGGTACTCCCACACTCCCCAGAGATCCAGAATTGGAACTCACCACTAGATGATTGTAAAAGTAAAATCGTCGGGGCGCCTAATGTCGATATCAGCCTAGACAGCGAGGAGTCTATCCCTTTCACTAGCGTTGACAAGGAATTATTTTTAGCGTCTGGGTGGAGCGCCCACCTACCATCAGCTCCTTACTTTACCGCACAGCCCCTGTGTACTGATACGCTGAATTGCCAGAATCTTGTGGACTTACTAGCCGAACCACTCTACCGACTGAGCTAACCCGGCCCACTAGATGTAGCTTAAAGTAATTACCTAGAATCACTAAGCCCTCAGCCAACCGCTTCTAGCACATATATAATAGCAAGGGTCAGGGAGGCGTTTAAGAGCAATGTTGGTGTTGGCATCCTTCCGTCTACGAGAGGGTGAGTGGAGTAGTGTCCAAAAATTGTCGGAATACGTAGCCCGGGAGGTTCATATGAGAATGAGGCTGTTGCCACGAACAATACGACGCGGCACACTCTCTAATTTGCAGCTAATATAAAAGGCTATGAATATAACTATTCTCCTCCAGTTATGGATAATAGTAGGCTGATGGGCTCTTAACCTTAGTAATGGCCACTGTCTAGGGGAAGGAAACTCTGAATTCAAACCAAAGGGCTAGTCAAACTATTTTTGTGAGATACTTCTTCCTCCCTCCTCCTAATCTACAGTACTGCGTTTTGGGTGCGGAACAAAAAAAAGGGAAATGTTCTCATTTAGTGGTACGGGGATCTTCCCGCTAATAAAAAAATTTGGAATAAATTAACTAAGATAGATAATATATAGATAGTAACAGCCATGAATAGATAGCTAGTAGATAGATAGATAGATTATTAACAGCCCAAGGTAGATAGATAGATAGATAGAATAGATAGATAGATATTAACAGCCCAGATAGAGAGATAGATAGATACGATAAGCATAGATAGATATTAACAGCCCAAGGTAGATAGATAGATTGATACGATAGATGATATTAACAGCCCAAGATAGATAGATAGATAATAGAATAGATAGATCATTAACAGCACAAGGTAGATAGAATAGATTTAAAATAGTAGAAGATAGAATTAAACAGCCCAAGGTAGCATGGTAGATATTAACAGCCAACGAAGATAGAATAGAATAGATAGATAGAATAGATAGATATAACTGAGATAATAGATAATTACAGGCCCAAAGTAGTAATAGAATGAATTGACTGAGATAGATAAATAGATATTAACACGCATATATTCGATAGATTAGCATGGCAAACCGGTCTAGGAGAAAGGAAAACTCTGAATTCAAACCAAAGGCTAATCAAAACTACTCTGAGAGCTCTCTTTCTCCCTCCTCCTCTTCTTTAGTTACTGCATTTCGGAGGGAACAAAAAGGATTTTTCTGCATTTAGTTTACGGGATACTTCACGTAAATTAAAGGCGAACCATGAATGAATGATTTATCCCGGAGTTTTGGGAAACTTTATGTCCTCTTCAGCTTCAACATTTTGGATCTTGGATGGTTGCTTCTTTTCAGAAGTTAATGGCCGTAAATTCAGCTAAATAAAATGGTGAATGTTTGTTTCAGCATAATGTTTGCGGTGTGCTTCATTGGCCGAGCCAGTTGTCCTGATTTGACACCCAGGGGGAAAATTATGGTCTAGTTTGAAAGATCGACTTCAATCTGTGGATTTGAAGAGTTGGTTGTCTAGACAGGATTTCAAAGAATGTTGCGAAAGATCTCGTTAAAGGATAAAACGTATAGATAGATAGCATAGATACGATAGATAGATAAATAGATATTGAATTGACTAAGATAGATAGTAGATAATAGATAGATAGATTAGATAGATAAGATATAATTGACTAAGATAGATAGATAAGATTGATCATGAATTGACAAGATAGATAGATAGATAGATAATAGATAGATAGATTAGATAGATATGAAATTGACGAAGATAGATAGAATAGAAGATAGATAGATAGATATAATTGACTAAGATAGATAGATAGATAGATAGATAGATATATAATGAAATTGACTAAGATAGATAGATAGATATGAATTGACTAAATAGTAGACTAGATAGATAGATAGATAGATATTAATTGACTAAAGATAAGATAGATAGATATAATTGACTTAGATTAGATAGATAGATAATAGATAGATATGAAATTGACTAGATAGAGATAGATAGATAGTAGAAGATAGATAGATAGATATGAATTGATTTAAGATAGATAATAGGTAGATAGATAGATAGAATGAATTGAGTAAACATGCTTCATCTAAAAAGCAACAATAAGATGAGGAAATAGTGAAAATGCTTCATTAAAAATGTGTGGGAATTACTTTGTCTTTATCGCTTCCTTTCATCTTCCTTAATTCCCTTTCACCCGATAATCCATAGAAGGAAAGAACCAAATATAATCAGGGTTCAGAAGAAGCAACCTGCGAACACGCACCAAAAAATAACCTAGAAAAGCCATAATTCCCAACATAAATTCATAAACCCCCATAAATGCAACAATAATAAGATGGCACAAAGCTAGGAAAATAAAATAACAATACTAAAAATGCTTCACTAAAAGCGGCAACAATAAGAGATGGAATGAAACTAGCAATTCAATAATACGGATAACAATAAAGTTATACACCCCACAAGAAGAAGAAAATTGAGTGCTCTATTTTATTAGACTTTGTCTTGTGGCACCATGATTACTTTGGTGCGAATAAAATGCGTACCATATTACTTGTGCGCGTAAAATGCTTCATCTAAAAAAGAAGCAACAATAAGAAAATGAATGAACTAGCAATACAATATACTGAATAAAATGAAGTTTACACCCACGAGAAGAAAAAAAGAGTGGTCTTTTATAGAACTGTGATCCTTGTGGTACGAAAAAAACAAACATTTAAGCCTGACGCAGACCACTTGATATAGTTGGTGCGTTTAAAATGCTTCATCCTATATAAAAAAAAAAAGCACAATAAGAATAGAGTTGAAAACTAGCAATACAATAATACATGCATAAAATGAGATTTACACCCACGAGGAGAGACAGAAGAAATGAGTGCTCTTTACGCAGACATTGATTACTGTGTGCCAGTAAAAATGCTTCATCTATATAAAAAAAGCAACAAATAAGAAGATGCAGTAACTACGCAATACAATAATACTATAAATGGTCTTACACCACAGAAGAAAAAATATGAGTGCTTCTTTTGACGCAGACAGTCGATTACTTTGCGTTTAAAATGCTTCATCTAAATAAAAAGCAACAATAAGAGATGTAGTGAAACTAGCAATACAATAATACTGATATAAAATAAAGTTTACACCCACGAGAACGATACCACTTGGTGCGTAAAAATACTCATCTAAATAAAAAAGCAACATAAAAAGGATGGAGTTAAAATAGCAATAAATAAACTGATAAAATAAAGTTTACCACCCACGAGAAGAAAAAAAAATGAAGACTCTATTTACGCAGACACTGAATTACTTGGTGCCGGTAAAAATGCGTGTCATCTAAATAAAAAAGAAACAAGAAAAGATGGAATGGAAGCTACAATACAATAATACTGATAAAGATAAAGTTGTACACCCACGAGAACGCATACACTTGTGCGTAAAAATACTTCATCTAAATAAAAAAAAGCAACAATAAAAGATGGAGCTGAAAACTAGCAATACAATAAATACTGATAAAATAAAAGTTCTACACCACGAGAACGCAGACACTTGCTGCAGTAAAATACTTCATCTAATAAAAAGCAACAATAAAAAGATGGAGTAGAAACTAGAAGATAATTAATCACTGATAAGAATGAGGCTTACACGCCACGAGAAAGAAAAAAAAAATGGGGAGTTGCTCTTTACGCAGATTCTGAATTACTTATGACCGTAAAAATGCTTCATCTAAATAAAAAAGCAACAATAAAAAGATGGAAGTAAACTGAGCAATAAATAATACTTGATAAAAATCTCTATCCCTCTTTCCC
>CM042157.1:62236618-62246618 GCA_023376005.1 Doryteuthis pealeii
TCAAGCCACCAGCTTGTGGCTATATATATTATATATATATATATATATATATATATAGTATATATATATATATAATCTAGGAGTAGAAACCACCTACCTAGACCTGATGAGCCTAGAGAAACTTTCGTAGTTTGTTCTGACTCCTTAGGCCCTTATAAAATTTGCTTTATTTAGTATATCGAGCACTTTTATATATATGTACGCTATATTTATAAGTAAATAGTGTCAATATCGTAGCATGTGCATCTAAGTAAGGGTAGTGTTGACATTGAAGAAAGGCTTTATTACTGACAGTCTTTTATCAGGCGAGAAACTATCAGTAGTCATTTCCACTCTATCCATAACTCTCTCTCTCTCTCTCTCTCTCTCTACACACACACACACACACACACACACACACACACATATATATAATATATTATATATATATATATATAAATATATATATAATATATAATGTATATCCAGTTACCTTTAAATCCACCAAGCAAAACAAATCATATTTATTTCTCGACTTAAAAAAAAAAACGATTTAAAAGTGCTCAATATAAAGAGCTAACACAAGAATTTAGAAACGAATGGCTTAAAATTTCTGCACTGCAGTTTCTCTACGTAGCGCGAATCTTCAGAGTATTTTTTGTCCTACCATTCGGCCTGTATTTATAACTAAATTATTTCAAATATAGGCCGATGGTAGGACAAAAAATTCCCTGAAGATTCGCGCTACGGCGAGAAACTGCAGTCAGAAATTTTAAGCCATTCGTTTGCTTAAAACGTATATATATATTATATATATATAATTATATATATATATATATATATATTCATTCAGAATACGTATATCCGGGTTTCCCCCGTGACGATCTACGGTGAAAACAGGTAAACGTATTTTCGACTATATCGGTTTCCTAAAAACCAGCTCTGCAAATGTATTAACCCAATTTATATCATCATACTCCGATTTTATTCGTTAATTATTTTCATTCCAGTCAAAATGCGACTGCTTCGCTTTTTTTGCCTTCTCCGTTAAGTCATTCACGCTTCAAACACACACAACTTATATATATATATATATATAGTATTCATTTATATAATGATACGAAAGAACCGCCTCATCAAATAACGAATGAGAAGAAAGCCAAAAAATGCGTGAAATTTTAAAACGATATACAAAAAAAACAAAAAAAAAAAAAACGAAAACTAAAGAACACCCCCCCCAAAAAAAAAACCCCCAAATAATCAACAACAACGAAACGAAGGGCTAGAATAGCCACCAGTCTTTTTTTTAGACAGTACGCGCTACTGAAACCCGGATGTAGGATCACGGAGAGAACATGAAAGATAATATCATGCTGCGTGTGCTTCAATTATCTCCCGGGGTCCTGGATAAATTTATTCACGCGAAGGGATCAACTTAAATACACCAGATATCATGAGACGAACTGGCGGATAGACTGATAAAACAAGAGGGCGTTCGACTAATGAAACGGTGGACGGATGGAGATGTTTGAAAAAAGACAAACGAAAGGTTACTTTTGTAAATGTAACATATCTGGACTACCTACTTACTGCGAGAATGGCACACAAGCGAAAGCCATATATAATGAAGGCATATTATTATATATATATATATATATATATAATATACTATATATATATATGCCCTTTCCTTGTGTGCCATTCTCGCAGTAAATAATATATATAATATATATAATATATATATATATATTAATTTACCAATGTAATATATTATTTACCAATATAAAACTAAATAAATTCTAATATTATTTTGATTTCGTATTCTAATTTTTAAGGACCACCAATATTAAATATAGATGCAACGAAAAGATGCATTTATACAATCAAGAGCTCCAGAAGAAGCAGCCCTCACCACCTGATGCTTTCATGCCTAGGACAACCTCCTCAATAGGCGTTTTTTGAGTCAAAGGGTAAGTCAATAGGATCTCCTAGTAAACTATCGCAAGCAAATTACCAACAGCTTATAAACAATTCCCATAAAATATATCTCTCACATATTGTAAGGTTTATAGCTACCACAGTACATAATGTTAGTATAGCCTATTCATTTGTAATTATTGTAAAAAATATTTAAATCAAAAGTTAACGTGTAATTCCTGTGGTAGATAGTAGGCAATAGTGCATCTCTAGCTAACATTATGGAAGCAAAAAAGATGCAACAGTCTTATAAACATTCCCATAAAATATCTTCATCTCACATATTTTGTAAGGTTTATAGCTACCACACGTTACATAATGTTAGGGTAGCTTATTCATTTGTGGGCAGTGAAAAATATTTAATAAAAAGTAACGTGTAATTCGTGGTAGAGAGTAGGCAATCAGGATTTCTTAGTAAAAATTATGGAAGCAAAAATATGCAAACAAGCCTTATAAACATTTTCCCATAAAAATATCTCTCACATATTTGTAAGGTTATAGGCTACCACAGTTACATAATGTTATTATAGCCTATTCATTTTGTAATGTATTTAAAAATATTTAAATTCAAAAGTTACGTGTAATTCTGTGGTAGATTAGTAGCGCAATAGGATCTTCTAGTAAATTATGGAACAAAAATATGCACACAGCTTATAAACATTTCCCATAAAAAACTCTTCACATATTTGTTAAGTTTATAGCTACCACAGTTAACATAAAGTTAGTCTAGCCATTTCATTTTGCTAATGTATTGAAAAAATATTTAAATTCAAAAGTAATACGTGTAATTCTGTGCGCTAGATGTAGGCAATAGGATTTCTAATAAACTACGGAAGCAAAACATGCAACACACCTTATAAACAACAGCTGTACCTGCTTGTATTATTATTAGATAAAAGATAAATAAACAAAAAATAAACAAGGGAATGACCACTAATCTCTTCTTTGTTTGTTTAATATATCTTGTTACTATTACTTATTATCTTTGTTAGTCTCATTACATAACGAATGCGGGTAGCCTATTCAATTTTGTAAGTATGTGTAAAAATATTTAAATTCAAAAGTTAACGTGTTAATTCTGTTGTAGAGAAATAGGAATCTCAAAGTAAATTTAGAAGCAAAAAGAGCAACAAGCCTTATAAACCATTAGTGTACCTGCTTGTATTAATATGTAGAATAAAGATAAATAAACAGGAAATGACACTAACTCTTCTTTTCTGTTGTTTGATTAAATCTTTGTTACTTATTAACTTATTATCTTGTTTACTTCTCCTTTACATAAAGAATGGGTAGCCTATTCATTTGTAATGATAGTGTAAAAATATTTAAATTCAAAAGTTAACGTGTACTTCTGTGTATAGAGTAGGCAATAGGATCTCTTAGTAAAACTACGGAAGCAAAGACATGTTACTGCTTATAACATCAGTGTATTTGCCACTCAGAGCTTTGAGTTTATAGAAACTCTATAAATTCTAACATTATTTTGATTTCCTATTCCTAATTTAATCATTTATATCGTACATATTTCATTCTGCGGTCACCTGGGGACAGTGTGCCCAAAGGAGGGTTTATTGCTAATTTAGTTATCAGGAAATCCAAAGGCCTTACCCACCCACATTTCTTTGGATAAAACGTGCACCTTATTATGGCTGGAAATATTGATATAAATAACCACAAATATATATATTATTATAGAGAGAGAGGAAGATATAGAATATTAATATAGATATAGGTAGATAGATATATAGATATCCCAAATTATTACACAGGGCTGAGAAGAAAGATTAGGGAACTGGTAACCAGAGGAAGCATCGAGACCATTCAGACCACAGAACTCTGCTCTTAATTTCTTGCCTACTTTTTAACCGCTCACCAGCGTCTTGTCCACCACAGCGATCCTACCCTAACCAAAAAGTACAAAAACTAGTTAGTCCATTATAATTGAACAGAAGGATCAGATTACAATATCATCATCATCATGTCGCGCATCAGCAACGGATATCCTATGGACTGTCTCTCGCCAACCTTCCCTATCATTCCATTGCACTGGGAGGTCCTCTGCGGAGCAACAGATCTTCGCATAGCTGTCAATGTAGGTCCTAGCTGGCGCCCCACACTTGCATTGTCCATGGTGTTAGCTTCCACAGGAGAACGCGCTTATGATTTTCATCCTTTCTTCTCCAGCAAGTGTCCTGCATGCTTGTCCCGTCTCATCGGGATACGTGTTGAGATGCGGGAGCAAGTGCCGCCCTACAGCTGCTTCCTTGGGCGTGTGTTTCACGACTTGCCAAGACTGCATGTTCAATGATATAGACTTATTGAATAGAATGAGTTCTGGGCTGAATAGATTAGTGAATATCTATTATACAGGTAAAACACTACCAAGTAAATTTGTACAGCGTGTAGGCAAATTTGCGTAGAGTTAAAATTTATTAGGCAATACTTAGAAAAGTCCTTAGAGACCTTAAAAGTCTTCAGTGAAAAACCCCATAAACAAAACAGAAAACAAAAAACAAAAAAACAACAAAAAAACATACACCAAAGTCAGAGCTTGTGAAAACTTAGCAATGCAGAAATAACAGTTCCAGCAACCACAGTTGAGATGAAGGAACGAAAGATGGACAAATCCTGGACCTTGCATAGAGAATTGAAAAAGCTATGAATTTATGAAAGTCAAAGTGATACCAATTGTAGTTGGGACGGAACGTCCCAACATGGAAAAAAGACTGGAAATCTGGAAATTCAGAGGAAGAATTGAGACCATTCCAGAATACTGCACTACTGCAATCTGCCAGAATACTCAGAAGAGTCCTTGGAAAACCTGAGGGAGACTTGTTGTCCCTCAAGACTCAGGGATATACCATCAGCTAATGCTGGGTGAAAAACTAATAATAATAATAATAATAATAATAATAATCCAGCGGACCTCAAATGAAAATGAAAGAAAGCATAAAGATAGCTAAATACTTGGACTTTGCCGGAAAAAGCAAGAAACAAAAAATTAAAACAGTGAACATTAGAGTGAAGGTGATACCCAATTGTTGTGGTACACTTGCAACGATTCCCAATAGTTTAGAAAAAAGACTGGGGGAATTGGTATCAGAGGAAGAATCCAAAGAACATCCAGAAAACAACATTGTTAAGATCAGCTAAATATCGGTAATTATATATATAATATTATAATCTTATACTTACATTATATTATGTTATACTTATATTATTACACACACACACACACACACACACACACACACACACACACATATATATTATATATATATTATATATATATATATATATGTGTGCTTTCTCTCCATCTATATATATGGAGAGCTAAAAATCTGGAATGATTGATTAACAAGAATTCCTAACAAATTACTGACAAGTAGTCAAATATCTTTTTTTATTACCTTACAGCTGCGCAGACAGGAGAATATAAACAAAAAAAAATCTGTTTCAAATGCCTTAAAGTAATAAAAAGAAATTCATCATTCGCATCTGATGAGCTGGAAGAATTAGAGATTTAAGGAGCTCCCCGAAATAGGCCTATAATGCAAAATCTCTAAGTCTTTTTGTTATTTCTTACTTATATATATATATATATATATATATATATATATATATATATATATATGGGAAATTTATTTAAATTCTAATGCCTTAAGTTTTAGTCGAAATAAATTTATTACAGAATGATGTTTTTTAAAAAGTTTTTCCTTCCTTTCAATGGTAAATATTGCTTTGAATTTAATCTAAAAAGATTTATTATACATTGAGCTTCTCATTAGGGATTATTAAATAATACAGGTATTTGCCCTACTAAACATGCAATAACCATACAGTGTGAATTTAAAAAATCCCATGTAGAATCATTCCCTTACTACCAAGTTTTTGGATACCTCACACACACACACACACACACACAACACACATATATATATATAATATATATATATATATATATAATATATATATATATATATATTAATATATAAAACACAATATGGCTTATTCAGCCGACAATATTTGGAAGGAATATGTTGCATTAATTGAAGTCAAACCTTAATTTTTTTGAAAGTTAATTCATTAATGATTAATTAGGCGGGATTTAACTACTTAAATGTAAGGCTAAACAAATCTAAGAAAAATCATCTCTATAAATAGGTCGAAATGCTACATTCAGAGTTGATTTTTCTCGATTTGTTTAGCCTTACATTTAATAGTTAAATCCCGCCTAATTAATCATTAATGAATTAACTTTCAAAAAAATTAGCGTTTGACTTCAAATTAAAGCACATATTCTCCCATATTATATATATATATTATATATATTATATATATATATATATAATATATATATCAGTTACCATTAGAATACACCAAACAAACAATATAAAATACTAATTTACTTCTGGATTTAAAAAAAAAAAGTTTTAAAAGTGCTCAGTACAAAAGAGCTAAATGCACGGTTAAAATCGAATGGCCTTAAAAAATTACCGACTATAGTTTTCTCGCCTTAGCCGAATCTTCAGAGTCATCGTTTATAATATAGTGCACCCATGAGATTATTATTTTTCTTTGGGCGCTCACCCATTGTTATATAGACTCCTATCATTATTTATTTTAAATTTATTATTCAATTTTTTAAATTTTTTTTATATATTTTTTTATTTCTAGCAGGGTGCAAACTGTCGATAAAATCTAGGCCATATATATTTTTCTATAAATGTCAAAATTGGGAGGTGCAAAATAAACAGACGTGTTGAAATAGGCCAAACAGCTTGTTGCTTTTAACACAGTGTTTTCGTTGTTTTCTAAGTCCCTTTTCGCCGCTGTTGGGCGATTCGACTTTATGGAAAAGGCAAAATTCATTGTCAATGTTCACCGTGACGATCCAAGCGTTCGATGTCATCTGTTGGAGGAGGGGGGAGGAAGAGGGGGAGAAGTAGAGGCAAGAGAAGGAAGAGGAGGGAGAGGAGCATTCTCATGGCTTTATCAAAAAATCTGCCAAAAGTTAAATATCAGCCGATTTCGCAGGGGTTGGGACCTAGATAAATGGCGGGGGGGGGGGAGTTAATAAAGTTTCTATAGAGAAGTCATCGTGATATTTAGTGCAATCAAGTTCCTAACTTATCTATCTATCTATCAATCAATCTTATCTATCTATTCTATCTATCTATCTGGTCAATCTATCTATCTATCTAATTCTATCTGTTACTCTTTCAGTTGTTTCTCCTTTCTGTTTTTATCAATATTTAGCTGTTTCTATCTATGTACCTATCCATCTTTCTTTCTTTCTTTCTCTCTCTCTCTCTCTCTCTCTCTCTCTCTCTCTCATTATATATATTATAATATATATATATATAATAAGTAAAGTAAGTCGGTCGGGGTGCGCCCTAAGTCGGTATCAACTAGACAGTGAGTGAGTTATGCCCTTTTCACTAGGCGCTAGACCAAGGAGCGCACCACACTACCATCAGGTCTACACTTAGCGCACAGATCCCTGTGCTCTCATTGGCGCAGGGCGTATCGAATCAGGGAACCTTGTAGCTCAAGTCGGATGCTCTACAGACCCCTTTTTTAAGCTAAACATCCCTATGTATCTTGGGCATCTCTCTCTCTCTTCTCTCTCTCTCTCTCTCTCTCTCTATCTATATATAATATATATATATATATATATATATATATGTTGACATGTTTCTGTCTATTTTAAATTTTATCTTGTTTATATTCTGTCTTTCTTTCTTTCTTTCTTTCCCTCTATATATCGATATAGCTTGACATATTTCTACTCTCCTCTCTCCTTCTCTCTCTCTCTCTCTATATATATATATATATATATATATATATATATATATACTTATATATTGGAGAATGTGCTTAATTGAACTCATACCTAATTTGAAAATTAATTAGTATAATAATGAACTTAGGCGGGCATATACTGTTCAAATGTAAGGCTAAACAAATCGAGAAAAGTCAATCTCTGTATGTACATTTCGGCCTATTATTGCTCATCAGCAGAGTTATAGACAAATATATATAATATATATATATATATATTATACTATATATATATATATATCTTCCTAACTCTTTCTTTCTTTCTATCTTTATTCTTTCGTCTTCCTATCTATCTTAATCGTAATCAATTTCAAGCTTTTCTTTCTTTCTTTCCTCTTTCTTTCTTTCTTCATAAATCAATTGCGTTGAAAAAAGCATAGGTGAGAATTAACAGTTACAAATGCCTTGAACTTAAGAGAGGGAGGTGCGGCGGAGACAGTATGCTAAAATTAAGCGATTCCAACTTTCTCGATCTCTAATGGACGACAGTCACTGTGAACGATGACGTATATTCTTGGCGCCTTGTTCTCCCCTATTTTCTTTTTTCGATGGCACGCGCTGGTTTTTAAGTGACGGAGGGGAAAAAAGTAGGGGTTTACTTATTTTCACACCCTCCAAGGAATCACATGTTTCCTTGAAAGACCCTTTTTGCTTGTAACCGATGCGAAGAACTTATAAAGTATTACTCCAACAAGAGTAAAAGTTTATGAGTTTCACTATCTTATCTTTTTTTCTTTTTCTTTTCCTCTGTTCTTGTAAATGATATTCGTCCATTTCGGCGCATAGCTAAGAGGAGGCCCGCAAAATTGCACTACAGGGTTGGACTTGTTTATTGTGGCGAGGGCTGATGCTGTAAGGAGGTAGGCCACACTTTTTGGATGAACTGATACAGAAAGATGATGAACGCTGCAAATTCTGCGTAAAAAAACACAACGTTTCGGGTCGTTGTATCCTGCAGCTATCTTCAGGTGTGCCTTGTCTTCTCTTCTCCTCTCTCTCTCTCTCTCTCTCTCTCTTTCTCTTTCTCTTCTTTCTCTCTCTATCCTCAAAAATTGAGGCTTAAAGCCATATACAAAAATAAACACATTTGTTTGTTTACTTAACCTCATTATATATAATAATATATATATATATATATATATATAAATAAATTTCTGCGTACAAGCAAATTTAAATAATACTCTAAGGGTAATCATGATGATCACATAGGTGGATACGAAGGCAAAAGAGTGATAAAAAAAAAAAAAAAAATGTTTATTTAATAAAACAAGGGCCCTTTCGTCGTTGCTCATCAAGGTTTACAGCCGAGACGGACTAAAAGTCAATTGTAAATACATATGCGTATATATATATATATGAGGGGTGGCCCTTGTTTTATTAAATAAAACATTTTTTTTTGTTTTTTTTATCACTCTTTTCCTTCGTATCCACCTATGTTGATCATCATGATTACCCTTTAGAGTATTATATATATATAATATATAATTAAGTATATATATATATATATATATATATTATATTATCATCTTCAGACTTGTTTACTCCGACTCATCGAGAGAGGAGCTGAATAATTTGAATTCAAACGGAAAACATTGATGTCCATAAAAGTTATTTGACAAATTTCATTTAATTTTTTGGACATCAATGTTTTCAGTTTTGAATTCAAATTATATAATATATATATATATATATATGGTATGTTTCTATCTATCTATCTATCTTTTAATTTTAAATTGTTTATCTATCTTCTTTTTTCTTCTTTCGCTCTCTATATATATCTACATATGACTACAGGGTTGACTGTTTATTGTGCGATGGGCTGATGCGTATAAGGAGTAGGTCACACTTTTTGATGAACTGATAACAGAAGGGTGATGAACGCTCCAAATTCTCGCGTAAAAAAACAAACAAAAAAACAAACAACGTTTCGATGAAATTCGTTGCAAAAAACGTTCTTTTTCGAACATTTCAAAATTCTCCGCTTTCCAAACGAATTCATTTCAGATAACGATTTACTCTGATGAGGTCGGAATTTTCTTGTGTGCGGAAACATTCTACATTTTCGTATTATATATTTCATTTCATTTGATTATTTAAAAATACAATAGTTTGAATAATGTACACATGATAAACTCCTGACCGAAACACGTGTAAGTAATATTTGATTTTAAATATCCTCATATTATCCATTCTATACTTT
>CM042157.1:62264118-62266618 GCA_023376005.1 Doryteuthis pealeii
TGGGATATCTATATATCTATCTACCTATATCTATATTAATATCTATATCTCTCTCTCTCTATATTATATATATATATTTTGTGGTATTTATATCATATTTCCAGCCATATAAGGTGCACGTTTTATCCAAAAGATGTGGGTTGGGTAGGCCTTTGGGATTTCCTGATACTAAATTAGCACATAAACCCTCCTGTTTGGCACACTGGTCCCCCAGGTGACCGCAGAATGAAATATGTACGATTATAAATGATTAAATTAGGATAGGAAATCAAAATAATGTTAGAATTTATAGAGTTTCTATAAACCTCAAAGCTCTGAGTGCAAATACACTGATGTTTATAAGGCATGTAACATGTTTTGCTTCCGTAGTTTACTAGAGATCCTATTGCCTACTCTATACCACAGAAGTACACGTTAACTTTTGAATTTAAATATTTTTACACTACATTACAAAATGAATAGGCTACCCCATTCTTTATGTAAAGAGAAGTAACAAGATAATAAGTAATAAGTAACAAGATAATCAAACAAAGAAAGAAGAGATTAGTGTCATTTCCCTTTGTTTATTTATCTTTTATCTACATATTAATACAAGCAGGTACACTAATGTTTATAAGGCTTGTTGCATCTTTTTGCTTCTAAAATTTACTTGAAGATCCTATTCTCTACCACAGAATTACACGTTAACTTTTGAATTTAAATATTTTTACACTACATTACAAAATGAATAGGCTACCCCATTCGTTATGTAATGAGACGTAACAAGATAATAAGTAATAAGTAACAAGATAATTAAACAAACAAAGAAGAGATTAGTGTCATTTCCCCTTGTTTATTTTTTGTTTATTTATCTTTTATCTACATATTAATACAAGCAGGTACACTGTTGTTTATAAGGTGTGTTGCATGTTTTGCTTCCGTAGTTTATTAGAAGATCCTATTGCCTACTATCTACCACAGAATTACACGTTAACTTTTGAATTTAAATATTTTTTACAATACATTACAAAATGAATAGGCTACACTAACATTATGTAACTGTGGTAGCTATAAACCTTACAAATATGTGAGAGATATATTTTATGGGAAATGTTTATAAAGCTTGTTGCATATTTTTGCTTCCATAATTTACTAGAAGATCCTATTGCCTACTATCTACCACAGAATTACACGTTAACTTTTGAATTTAAATATTTTTTACAATACATTACAAAATGAATAGGCTATAATAACATTATGTAACTGTGGTAGCTATAAACCTTACAAATATGTGAGAGATATATTTTATGGGAAATGTTTATAAGGCTTGTTGCATATTTTTGCTTCCATAATTTACTAGAAGATCCTATTGCCTACTCTCTACCACAGAATTACACGTTAACTTTTTAATTTAAATATTTTTACACTGCACCACAAAATGAATAGGCTACCCTAACATTATGTAACTGTGGTAGCTATAAACCTTACAAATATGTGAGAGAGATATTTTATGGGAAATGTTTATAAGACTTGTTGCATCTTTTTGCTTCCATAATTTACTAGAAGATCCTATTGCCTACTATCTACCACAGAATTACACGTTAACTTTTGAATTTAAATATTTTTTACAATACATTACAAAATGAATAGGCTATACTAACATTATGTAACTGTGGTAGCTATAAACCTTACAAATATGTGAGAGATATATTTTATGGGAATTGTTTATAAGGCTTGTTGCATAATTTGCTTGCATAGTTTACTAGGAGATCCTATTGACTACCCTCTTTGACCAAAACCCTATTGAGGAGTTGTCCTAGGCATGAAGCATCAGGTGGTGAGGCTGCTCTTCTGGAGCTCTTGGATGTATGAAATCATCTTTTCGTTGCCATCTATATATTAATATTGGTGTTCCTTAAAATTAGGATACGAAATCAAAATAATATTAGAATTTATTTAGTTTATATATTGGTAAATAAATATATATACATTGGTAAATATATATATATATATATATATATATATATATATATATATATTACTGCGAGAATGGCACACAAGGAAAGGCATATATATATATATATATATATATATATATATATATATATATATATATATGCCTTTCCTTATATATGCCTTTCCTTGTGTGCCATTCTCGCAGTAAGTAGGTAGTCCAGATATGTATTACATTTACAAAAGTAACCTTTCGGTTTGTCTATATTTCAAACATCTCCATCCGTCCACCGTTTCATTAGTCGACCCCTCCCTTGTTTCTATCAGTCTATCCGCCAGTTCGTCTCATGATATCTGGTGTATTTAAGTGATCCCCCTTCGCGTGAATAAATTATCCAGGACCCCGGGAGATAATTGAAGCACACGCAGCCACTGATATTATCTTTCATGTTCTCTCCGTGATCCTACATCCGGGGGTTTCAGTAGCGCCGTACTGTCTAAAAAAAAAAGATGGTGGCTATTCTAGCCCTTCGTTTCGTTGTTGTTGATTATTTGGGGGTTTTTTTTG
>CM042157.1:62269118-62273844 GCA_023376005.1 Doryteuthis pealeii
ACGAAAGGTAACCTATGTTACATAGGATATGATTCATTAAGTAAATATATACGAGGATGAGTCGAAAAGTAATGCCATTTTGTTTAGGACAGGTATAATTACCAACACAGGAACATGTATTATACATCAAAATGAAGCTGGTCCTCTGTGAATCACATCCCTACTTCTCTAAATAATTACCGTTTCTCTCAGTATCAATGTTCCACCTTCAAATGAGAACATGCATCCATGCCTCGTAAAATTCTGTTGACCGTTCTTTGAGCCACTTCTTCACTGCAGATTTCACTTCCACATCACTGGAATAATGTTTACCTCTCAAACCCTCTTTCATGAGGCCGAAGAGATGATAGTCTGAAGGCGCTAAATCTGGTGAGTATGGAGGATGCGTTAGTTGTTCACCTGAATAAGGCGATTTTCTCCCTTGTCCTGATGGTTGTGTGTGGTCGAGCATTGTTGTGCTGAAGGAGGACATTGTTGATTGGCAGGTTGGGTCTTACTCGTCGGATTCTTGCCCTGAGCCTCATTAGGGTCTCAATGCAGGCCCTAGTTTTATTTTTTTTTAAACTTCACATAAAATAAATAAAATGGCATTACTTTTTGACTAACCTCGTAGAATGCTCCATTCACTCAAAGAATGACATATACAGTTACACAGCAAATACTATAAGCGTGTATATGAAGGCGCGATTACGTCGTAGGAAACTGACTCGGCGATCCGAGTTCAAATCCTAGATGAGACAGTTTGAGCTTCCCTTATCGTCAATACTCTTTAGGAACGCAATCATACATTGACGTACGAGTGTCCCAATATACGAGTTTTCCAAGTTACTAACTGTCCACTCTTGTTCCTTTTTGTTGTAAGCTAAAATTTGAGCCACGGGCGAGCTTCAGATACGCATATGTTAATAAGTTCACTAAAAATACTTAAGTTTCTAAATTTATTAAGCCAAGGAAAAATATAAACATTAAAATATATATTGATTCATTAGATACTATTTTGCTCGCACCGATTAATCGGCTGGTCACGTCAAGCCCTAGCACCTATATGACTGTCCCAACCGTATTGCTCTTATGGCCACCTCCCTCCAACCCTTTTTATCATATAGGTGCTAGAAGGCAGTGACTGAGGGTCTTAGTGTCCTGGGTATGACGTTAAACTTTATCTAGCGGTAAGGTTCCAATTCCGGGGCCCTGGGGAGTGTAGAGTACCTCTTCATTGCCATTACTCCCAGCACCACTCGGGCCCTGAGTGATAGTACCTGTTAGGGTCCCATCTATGGGTTAAATATATCAAAAATGATTTTTAATGTGTTTTAAAGAAATTAGGGTTTTTTTTTGGTTTTTTTTTATCTGAATACCCAACAAGAATGAATGAAACAAAAACGTCTTCGGTATAAAATAACCCAATAAGGGTTCACATGCCGTAAAATCTAACCAACTAAACCAAACCCCTGCGCCATCATGGGCGCCCAAAACTGTCTTTTACTAATCATGTCTTTTTCTTTTTCTTTTGTAGGTAAGTGTTCCTGTTACTGAGTCTTCTGATTGCCCTCTGGTCGTAATTATTCGACCTTTTCCGTTTTGAAAATATCTCTGAAAGCGAAAGGTATTTCACAGTTTTCAATAATTTCTACTCAATCTTAAATGTTTCTACACAAGTTTTTTTTTTTTTTTTTTTTTGTAATTAACGCATTTATCTATATATATATAAAGGGCAGTTGTGTGTGTATGTATGTCCGGAGGAACTTGGAAAATAAAACAATTAACGAGAAAGTAAATATATAAACACATTAAATATCACCAGGGCTTGGTTTTTGATAAAAAAAAATAATAGAGATTTGATTAATATTCGTGAAGATAATTAAAAAATTAAAATTTAAATGATAACAGCATGGATTTTTCTTTATCATTTAATATTTTAGATAGTAGACATTAACATTTCTTTTCAGTGTAGCTGGATCAATGCAAGGTTTATTTTTTTACATAGGGATTTAAATGGGGAATCCCACGAGGATTCAACTCATGATTCAGTAATAATGGATCTGTGGGACTGATTTTTAAAAATCCCCATCTACCCAGGCGACGCCTGGTAGCCGCTGTTAGTAAAGAAATAAAACCGAGCATTGGACGTGTACCTATATGGCTTTTTTTTTTAAATCCCACAAGGTTTCGAACTTACTAACAAACATGACGCAACACTCTGAAAATTTGCTAGAAACAACAATTGGAACGTTAGATTATTAGTTTTAAGATTTTCTTCGCATGTTTTTTTTGTTTTTTGTTTTTTTTTTGTTTTTTACTTGCACTAAAATAAAGTGAAAACCTGCCGATTTTGAGGTGTTTTCAAAAGACTTTGCCGTCTACGATTTTCTTTTTCAAATTTGACCAAGTTTGAGGCTTTGTTAACGCTTCACAACCAAACAGGCCCGAAAAAGGAGGGAAATATCCCGGAGCTACACGACCGTGAAAAGGCAATAAAAAGGGATCTTTTTTTAAGGGTTTCTTTGTTCTCTGCTCATCCGAATCATCGTTAAAGATTAAGAAGAAGAAAAGAGGCGTGGGATAGGCAGTGCAGACCTTGGTCGAGTCAAAAATGCAGAGCCAATAGAAGAAGGAAACGCAAAGATGGCGGGAAAAGGCGGGATAGGAAGGGGGGTGATAAAATAGCAGTTTATAATCTTCAGGCTAGATTCATCGGTTGCTTTTTGATGGTAGAAAATACTTTTTTTCTCCTTTACATATCATAAGAATATTATGGGATGAAAATAGACATCGAAATATCATGAAAATTTCTTTATGCGATGGACCTTTATGCTCTCAGTAGCGGTATATCAAGTTAGGCATCTTAAAGTCAGAAGGCGAGGAACTGTGTTAATATTTCATTTCTTGTATATATATATATATATATATTATATATATATATATATATATATATGGGAGAATATGTGCTTATTGAAGTCGAACCTAATTTTATGAAAGTTAATTAATTAATAATTAATTAATTAGGCGGATTACCTATTAAATTTAAGGCTAAACAAATCGAGAAAAATCAATCTCTGTATGTACATTTCGGCCTACTAGATTGATTAGATACAGAGATTGATTTTTTCTCGATTTGTTTAGCCTTAAATTTAATAGGTAATCCCGCCTAATTAATTATTAATTAATAATTACTTTCATAAAATTTAGGTTCGACTTCAATTAAGCACATATTCTCCAAATATTGTCGGCTGAAAATAGCCATATCACAAACATCGTCTGTTTGTTTACTTCTCATATATATATATATATATATTATATATTATATATATATATATATATATATATATATATATACTAATCCTATTAGTAAACTCTTGCGGTAAGAAAACAAAAACGCCAAATAGTTTGTTAGTAAAGATATACTAATAAACTTCACCTGGAGAAAAAATGAAAACAGAAAAGCCCAGAGGTCGCACCAACTGAAATATATTCGATTAACACTATAACACTTGGCCAAAAGAAGAAAAATATATATATAATATAAATATAAAAGTATTACATATCTATTTTATTTGATAACAAAGGAACAGTCACAACCGTTCGTTTTCCTGCATGCGTAAGTGAACAATCTTCAGGTGACGTTGTTTTCAAATGCCTTTAAAAATTCATTTGAAACAATGTCACCTGAAGATTGTTTGCAGTACGCATGCAATGAAACCGAACGGTTGTAGACTGTTCCTTTGTCATCATTAATAAGTATGTAATACTTTATATATTTTTTTATTATATAACAGGCTCTATTTTTTTTTGAGCACTCTTCCATAATACTGCATTTTACTACCGTTCCAGTAAAGATATAAGCGTTGCATCCCCTATGTATTATTATTATATAATATTATATATTTATATATACATATATATATATATACATGACTGCATATCAATATCTTGTTTTAATTGCGGTTGGATGTTAACCTGAAGATCGTTATGGTGTAACACGAGTAGGTTTATTTCGCTGTGTAACATTATTTCGTATATATTATAATTTATATAATATCGTGTACACTCACGCACACTGATATATCTAATATCTATGATATTCATACCAATGGCTTCTCGGTTCACATGAATAATATTTTTTATTACAACGTCCGCACGTACAGGATTGACTAAGGTTCAATTTTTAAGTGCGAGTCAACAGGTTTGAATTCAAGTTCCTTCTCTAGCCGGTTGCCTACCAGGTTGAAAAAGCCCAGTCCTGCCCCTACCGCGTTTATCCTCTGGAGGGAGTATGTCATACCTCTCCCAAGGGTTATTAGCGCTATGTGAAATGCAATTGCCACATCCAGGATTTAGAACTCGGGGCGACGGTCATCTCCTGGCATTCAACCATTACACCCGCGGTTCCCACCAAAAGGGGAAATATATATGTGTAGTGTATGTTATGTATGTAGTTGTGTTGTGTGTGTGAGTGCGGTACTGTTAGTTAAAAAGATGAATGTTGTTTGTTTATTACACTGAGCTAGATATGCCCCTCGGGTATTTTGAAGCATTTAAGTTTTAATATAAAAAATATCATTTAAATTGAAGGCTAATGAAATGATAAGAATGCATGATAAAATATTGGACAGAGGGGGTATGATGGATAATAGAACACTTTGAAAAAATAACTCTTCCATCTTGTTCCTTATCGTCTTTATTTTGGTAATTTTCGCTAATTAATATTTAGTTAAAATAGGAAGTA
>CM042157.1:62273944-62301444 GCA_023376005.1 Doryteuthis pealeii
GGAGATCGCCTGACGTGGTCTTGCATATCCCTTTGATGGTCCTGCACTCCTGATACTTACCTTACTTTTATACTATATCTATCTCCTCATATATCATTTAATAATTTAACCTCTCTACTTAGTTAGAGCTTTTATTTATATATTCGTATATATATACATCTCACGAAACAATGTTCCTTATATATTATTCGGTTCGAATTGCAACAGCGTGGGAGGTGATAGGGATTGTGTGTTAAAGTAAGGAGTACTGAAAGAGGGAAGAGGAGTGGAGAGAGAGGCAGAGAGAGAGACGCCACGTGCAAGAAATCCATATACTAACTCAAGAGCACAAAAAAACAACCTCATGGGTATCTAGGACTTGATAGAACAAGAAAGGATGTACCCATACGCTCTGTTGGCAAGCTACGCAACAGAGAGCACCTGCTTTATCGATTAAAATACCCTTGAAGGAAAATTGATTTCGCGTGGTGTATCATCGATACGATGGCAACAGCATGTGATTGAAAAAGCTTCAATATATATATATATTTAAATAATATATATTATATATATATATATTATATATAACTTTGGCGATATTATAAGTAAGGAGTTTCAATGTCGTGTTGATAGATCATTACATGTAAGTTTAGGTAAGCGAATGAATATAAATTCAACTCGGGCTGGCTGAGAAAATGCCGTTTCTCGTGCATGCGGTTTTCACACGATAAGAGGAACTCTGGCTCACACACGCAGGAGCACAACACACAACAACACACAACACCACAACAGGCACCAACACACATATATATTATTATATATATTATATATATTATAAAATTATATATATATTAATATATTATTTATTAAATACTAAAGTTTTATACAGAGGTTTTAGAAAAAATTTACCTTTTAGGGGTTTCGGGCTAATGCGCATCCTGCAGAAAGTTTTAACCTCTCGTGTTGGTAACAAACAAAAGGCTTAACCGAATATATTTATATAATATATATATTATATAATATATCTATATATATATATATATAATATATATATATTCGTATTGAGGCACTTATTTCTTTAATTCAACATCGGAAAAATTACTATCTCTCTCTTTCTCTTATATTATATATATATATCTATATAATATATATATATATATAGTATATATATATATGTGTGTGTGTGTGGTGTGTGTTGTGTGTGTGTGGTGTGTGTGTGGTTTTAGTAATATAAAAAAGTAAAGTACGCGGAGTGGCCTTACTGTCGGTAATCAGCCGGATAGAGATACTAACGCAGAACTGAGAGATACTTTTAAGGCGCCACAACTTTAATCGTCTCTTCACTATACGTGTACTTCCATGTGCCTAATATGCCGAGGCCGGTATAGAACCCGGAACGCATGTGGTTGCGCGATATATATATATATATATATATATTATTATATATATTTAATTTTTACTTGAAGGCACTTAAAATACTTCGAAACAGTCTGTAGGTATTCTACACATTGCGAGCCATCCTTTGCTGGGATTACACTTGTCAAGTTCATTTTCTATAGAAAAAGTATCGAATTTTATGCGATACATGCGTTGTAAGTGCCTTCAAGTAAAAATGTAATATATACTTTATTCAGCAACGTTTCTAAATAAAAACAAACATCCAAAAATTTATATATATATATATATATATATATATTATATATATATATATATTATTTAACTAAAAATGCCATAAACACGACGAACAACTACTTCAGTTCCGTTGATCTTCTGAAAAAGAGATTTTAATTCGAAATGTCAAGAAATAAATCCACAGGTTAACAAACACACCATTTTAACTTATTATTTTTCTTAACGCCTGCAATGTGATAGCCTTCAAATAACCTCCAAACCGAATATACTATATATATTATAATATATATATATATGTATAAATATATATATACATATATATTATATATGTAAACACGGTTTGTTTAGAATGGCTTTTTGCCGATAATTCTTGGGAGAATAAGTGCTTAATTGGAGTCGTACCTAATTTTGAAATTAATTAATTAATAATGAATTAGGCGGGAATACCTATTAAATGTATGGCGCTAAACAAATCGAGAAAAATCAATCTCTGTATGTAACATTTCGGCCCTATTAGGCCTCATCAGCAGAGCTATTGATCGAAGTCGCCCTGTGCGTGATTTGAAACCGGCCTGCAAGCTGACAGGCCGATCCCATAACCCTACACTAAACGACTTCTTAGATTTTATGATTTGTTTTAGAGTAGGTTAATATTCCTCTCTAGTGAGCTTTTATTACACGACGATATAAATAAGTTGTAAACACGGTTTGTTTAGAATGGCTTTTTGCCGATAAATTGTGTGTGTGTGTGTGTGTTGTGTGTGTGTGTTCTAATTTTTCAGGCTGAACAAAATATTTTCATTAATGGTTAAAAGTCTTTTAAATTCACATCTGACACAAAAGAAAAAACTATGAGTCCATTTGATGGATGCACATTTAAAGCAACTTTTTCACGCCAGTCTGCACAAATAGGTGTTGTTAGCTACCCTACGGTTGACTTCAGCGAGAAGTGGTGCTTTTATTCTGTTTACATTATTACCCACTTAAAGGCCGCCCTGGTTTGCCATTAAATTCAATAACAAGTCACGCTTTTCTTATAGAATTTATGTTATTATTTTTAACCAGATTTTAACACCTATTTTGATTTGCTTTAGCATTAGCCAACAAGATGTACAGAAGCCGAGGTCTGCGTTGTCAAAATTCTATTTAAAGCCATTTATCAGCTAGCGTTGAACAAGACGGGTGGCGCACTAGAGTTTGAGCCAGTTAATAATAACATAACTGGCGACGCCACCCAGCACTGTTTACTAGCACAGGCGTATCTCAAACATATTATCATTAAATTTCAAGTCAATAGATAAATAACAGAAGGAGCACTATAATTGAACATGGTTGTCTCCTTCGCGAAAGGTGTCTATGGTATGGCGCGAGACTGCATCTGATGGTGATGCTTCACTTCTGGAATTCTGTGGAATGTGGAGTAGCCATTCATTGCCGGTGATCCGAGTTCAAATTCTAGATGAGGCTGGTTGAATTTTACATTGTGCATTTACACTTGGGAAAGGTAATAATCCATCTATCTACTGTTGCTCTTACTGTTGTGGTATTCGCCCAGGGTCGGTTGAGCCGGCTCCACCCAACGAATTCATCGTATCTCGAATGCAACGCTACACCATGACGTCCAGAGTTGTCAATAGGGCCGCTGTGATAGAGATGATAGGATACACCAGTCTGCAGGATCTTGATGGTGCGGCAGCCGCTATCTGGTAACCGTATCTCTAAGTGCCAGGCCACATTGATGCCATACTGATGAAGGGAGAGCATCGTAAAAGCTTGGGTTCAACTATTCACTTTATTATTATTGGGTCCTTTCCGTCCACTAAGGACAAAGGCATAGTGTCCAAAATAATATGCATCTGCGCAAGTGATTATGCAGGCCAATTCTTGGGTGACAGTCTCTGGTGCGCTGAATGCGCACAAACTGTGATGCTTTTCTTAGGGCTGCTGGATTTTCTCTCTCTTTCTGACTCTCTTTTCTGTCGATGCTACTCTCCTCTCCACCTCGCCCCTCTCTGTTTCCTTGCTTAACGTTGAGGCGCGCCAGACCGCTCTATTTTTTTTTTTTTTTTTTTTTTTGCATCTACCTCCCACGTGTTTGTGTCAATATAGCATATCCTCATAGCTCTCCTGCAGACATCTTTAAATCAACTAAACTTATCCACTCTCTAACTATCGGTAAATAGTTGGGTAGATTAGTCTCATTGACATGGGTATGGCAACCGGTCTAGGAGAATGAAAAATCTTATTTCAAACCTGTAAAATTGTGTCACATCCTGTAACGTGCGAAGTGAAGTGCTATCTTATTTTTCAAATCTCCCTGTATATGATGGAGAAACACTATTTTTTTTTTTTTTTTTCATAAAGTCGTAGTCCAATTTTTTTCTTTTTAATGGAAAATTTCATTACGTCATTTGAAAACGCAACCACTTCCGTTCTCAAGCTGACAGATGGCTTAAATATATCTTTAAACGGATTAGAAATAATACCAGAAAGACTAACATGCTTTCTAAAACAGAAGAGCTAATTTAGGCTTAGCTTTTAAAAGCAAAAAAATGTTCGTTTATTGTATGTAGCACTTAGTGTCCGGAACAATGCGTACGTTATTTGACTCGTAGAGCACTAAGTACCATATATCCCAAGATTCCTTCCATGACCGACAAAAGGAAGAACTGTATTCACTTGTCATGAATTCGGATTATTTCTAGGAATTATTTCATAGATATTGGATAGCTGTGAACAACATATCTCAAGTGATCATTACTCACAATCAGGCATTCGGTTTAGCTCAGTCGGTAGAGCATCCGCCTGGGACCCACAAGGTTCCTGGTTCGATACCGACCTCTCACTAACTCAGCGTATGAGTAGCACAGGGATCTGTGCGATAAAGTGATGTGGCGCTCTAACCCCAGACGCTAAAAAAAAAAACAATCTCCTTGATCTAGCGCTAGTGAAAAGGTGATAGACTCCCTCGCTGTCCAGCTGTTACCGACTTTAGGCCACCCTGATGAATTTACTTTATTTTTACTATACAATATCTGAAATCTTGCATAAATGATCCAGCGATTTTTGTTCTACTGTTATAAAGGGGTTAATAAATGCAAACTAGTAAATTCACATCCCTGTGGGTCCCTATGAGTTTCCTTATCATCGTGTCCCAGGGAGGTCCTCTGCGCAGCATCCAGTATCCTCGAGTTGGTCAATGTAGGTCCTTGCTGGGCGGCCCACATTAGCATGTCCATGTGTTGGCTTCCACAGGAGAACGTCGCTTATGAGTTCGTCCTTCCTCCACCAGCAGTATCCAGCATGTCTTGTCCGTCTCACTTGGGTGTTTTGTGAGATAGGGGGCAGGTGGCCATACAGTTGCTCCCTTGTGAGGTGCTGTTTCCACGACATGTTCAAGACCACCACGCAGCATTCTTGTGCAGCTCCCATCTAGCTTATTATCAAGGCGCCTCGTTACATAAACGTACAATTAACGCGATTCCCTAATCTCTAGGCATTGAATAACCCAAGAAGCGTTGACGGTACGTTAAAATCAATCAATAAATCAATCAATCATATATATATATATATATATATATATATATATATATATATATATATATATATATATATATATATATATATATAGTTTGCTATATTTATTGATAAAGAGTGCTCAATATCATTGATAGAGCATATATATAAATTTGGGTAGCGAAGACATGAATTTCACAGCGATCGCTGACTGGCGGTTTTGCACCTATACGATTTTCAAAGTCAAACTATATATATATATATTATATATATATATATATATATGGGGGGGGTCCAAAAGTTGGTAGTAAGGGATGATTTTATATGTGATATCTAAAACACACTAAATCAACTTAGATTTATAAAGGCCCCAATTTTGGTCGAAATGAATTTATTATGGAATAACGGTGTTGAGTTTTTCCTTCCTTTCAAAGATATATATATATATATATATAATATATATATATATATATATATATATCACATGACAGTGACACGCGGTCAAATAAAGCGAAACATAATTCATAACGTATATTCATTTGGATGTCATTTACAAGGCGATTTGTCTGAAGATAAGCATATAATGCTTTGAAGCCAGTGGTAATGAATCATCCATTAAATGTATAGATAATAATAATAATAATAATAATAATAATAATAATAATAATAATAATTATTATTATTATTATTATTATTATTATTATTATATATATATATATATATATATATATATATATATTATATTATAAGATTTTTGGATGTTTTGTTTATTTTAGAAACGTTGCTGAATAAAGTATATATTAATTTTTACTTGAAGGCACTTACAACGCATGTATCGCATAAAATTCGATACTTTTTCTTATAGAAAATGAAATTGACAAGTGTAATCCCGGCAAAGGATCGCTCGGTGTGTAGAATGTCGTACAGACTGTTTCGACTTCATTAAGTCTCATCAGCGACATATACTAACGATTTCCCTCCGACAGAAATCGAAAGGTCCCGGGGAAATCGTTAGTATATGTCGCTGATGAGACTTAATAAAGTCGAAACAGTCTGTACGATGTTCTACAGACCGAACGATCCTTTGCCGGGATTACACTTGTCAATTTCATTTTCTATAAGAAAAAGTATCGAATTTTATGCGATACATGCGTTGTAAGTGCCTTCAAGTAAAAATTTTATATATATATATATATATATAATATATATAATATATATATATATATATATATATATATATGAGCACTTTGTAACGCTGGAACTTGTTAGAAATGAAATATGAGATTAACTGCGTCTACAGTAATTGACCTTTTCTGTGTAAACTTCTTGGCGCCTCCGAATCACTTGACCCCCCAGACCGCAACATTGAGAACAGTGTACATCCATTCAGAAATTAGCCAACAAAAGCTTTCCTTTTGTGAGTGTAAGCGTTATCTTAGAAAAACGTTGAATTATCTTATTGTACAACAATTTCCCACTCCTTCCTTCGGAAATACAACAAATCAAACAATCGAAATTATTTTAAAATTATTTTCGCCTTGGAAAAAAAAGGAAATTAAAAAAGGAAGAGACTTTTTTTTTTACTGTTTTGTTTTTTGTTTTGTTTTGTTTAATTTTTTGTAATTGTTTTTTTTTTTTTAAATTTAAAAAAAAATTTTTTTTTTTTAAATTTCCCTTTTATTAATGTAGTAAAAAAAGTCGTCGAGTGCCCTAATGTCGGTATCTATCTCCTTTTCACTAGTGCTAGACCAAGGAGATTGTTTTGGCGTCAGAGGTGGAGCGCCACGCCTACCATCAGCTCATCTCTTTACTGCACAGCTCCCCGTGCTACTCATACGCTGCGTTGTCGAGAGCCGATATCGAACCCGGAACGTTGTGGTTCCTAGTCGGACGCTCTACCGATGATTAGTAGGATAGGAGTAAAAACAGTTGATAGATAAAATGACAAATTACTTTCGCCGGGTGAACATATGGAAAACTAATCATTAATTACAAAGTAAAAACGTTTAGATTTAAAAATTTAAAATTTATTTTAGGAGACATAGAGAAATAAAAATAATTCTAAACCAGACAAGTATATATGATATTATCTACCTATAATTATTTAGTTCTCCTGAGGAAGGTGTACCTTGAACACCGAAACCGTGGTAGAGAGAAAAAAACTTTTCTACGATTATATATATATATATATATATATATATATATATATATATATATATTCCAATTATGCCGTGAATGGCAGGCAGCCCCCAGGAAGAAATAACGTGACTCTTGGAGTAGAACCATGCGGCGAACGATTGACAGATGAAACCAACCATTTATCAGCGATATTGTTAGTCGTAAGTGTCGGGTCGGAGCAAAGGGTGGGTGAGGCTCGGTGAAGAGCGGTAAAGGTTACGACGGCAGCCCGTTGCTATCTCCCTCTTTCATCAGCCCGAATTGTTTGGGATGTGTTTGCCAACAGAAAACATGCGTGGATTAACTCGGCACGGTGTCCTATCTTTCACGGCCCACTAATATACACGGCCCCATATGTTACCTAAACAGGCAGAATTCTAACAGAATTCTAATTCGTTTTGTAATCAATTTATGTCTGTTTCAAAAACAAATGTTAAAAATATACAAACTTGTCTTTTTTCTTCAGAAATGTAATAATAAAAGATTGTAAACTAACTAACAAAAAATAGGTTTAAAAAATTATGCAAAATTAGCTATATAGTGTCTTGCAAATTAGTAGTATTAGATAGGAATACTTGAAACCATATAATTGTGTGTAAATAAATGATTATTATTAGATAGCAATAGTTAATTGAAACCATGTATTGTGTATGAATTAGTAATATTAGACAAGAATACTTAAAAGAAAGAAAAGTAAAAAGAAGCAAGAGAAGATGGTAGGATAGACAAGAGGAAAACTTAGGAAATAGAGAAACAAACACACCAACAATTTATCTATGATTTCAGGTTACATAAGAAAAAATTAAACTTTTTCAATGTGAAATGTATTCCCATGTCATGGTACGCAATGATAGTAATGATACTACAGAGAAACAGTATTTCTCGAGGAGAACTTACGGCTCCATCTAGCCAAATGTTTGTACTTTAAGATTTTTCAAAACAGACATAAATTGACAATAAAACAAATCGGCCTGTTATAATTCTGCCTGCTTATGGTGACATGTGAGGCCGTATATATTAGTAGACGTTTTTGTTTTATTAATTCTTGATGGATATTACCTTTATTTTTCCAAACTCAGTTTTTTAAAAACACATTTTTAAGAAATTGATACGATTATTCCCACAAAGGTTTAAAACAATATTTGTTTATCTGTTTCTCATACTATCTATATCTTACTGTTTTCCGCGCTGTAAAAGGGTGTCCGTCTTACAGTACTTACCCACCCTCTTGGTAGTCGTTAGAAGATACAGATACCCCATTCCCTCTCTATATGCACTTAGTCCATCACTGTCGCTATAAATGTTTACTAAGGAGTATTATTATTAATGTTAAGCTATATAGTGTTTTGCAAATTAGTAATATTAGATAGGAATACTTGAAACCATATAATTGTGTGTAAATAAATGATTATTATTAGATAGGAATAGTTAATTGAAACCATGTATTGTGTATGAATTAGTAATATTAGACAAGAATACTTAAAAGAAAGAAAAGTAAAGAGAAGCAAGTGAATACAGTAGGATAGACAAAGGGAAAACTTAGGAAATAGAGAAACAAACAAAGAAAGGAAGGAAGAAAGGGGGAATAAAGTAAGAATATCAAACAAAGAAGGTAAAGATGGATATAAATTAGAAAGAAAGAAAGAAAGAAAGAAAGAAAGAACGAGAAATAAAAGTTGGATAGAAATAGGAAAAATTTAGAAAGAAAAAGAAAGAAAGTAGAAATAAGAAAGAAGAAAAATGGTGATCTGAGAAAGAAAAAGAAAGAAAGAAAGAAAGAAAGAAAGGGTGATCTGAAAAAGAAAGAAAGACTGAATGATTGAATGAAAGAAAGAAAAAGAAAAACGAGAAATGAAAGTAGGATAGAAATAGGAAAAAATTGGAAAAAGAAGAAAAAAAAAAAGAAAGCAAAACCAGAAGAGAAAATTAGATAGAACAAGAAATTAGGAAAGAAAGAACAAAGAAACAAAGAAAAACGAGGAATGAAAGTAGGATAGAAATAGGACAAATTTAGAAAGAAGAAAGAAAGAAAGAAAGAAAGAAAGAAAGAAAGAAAGAAAGAAGGGAAGAAAGTAAGAAAGAAAGAAAGAAGGGAAGAAAGAAGAAAAACCAGAAGAGAAAATTAGATCAAAAAAGAAAAATTAGGAATGAATGAAAGAAAGAAGAAAGAAAGAAGAAAAGAAAGAAAGAAAAACGAGAAAGAAAGTAGGATAGAAAAAGTAAAAATTAGGAAAGAAAGAAAGAAATTTATGTTGAACTCTGAGAAATGTATTGATATACCAATTACTTTTATTTACTTTTTTTATCTGATAAGCTTTTCTATAAAATTTAATAACTCTAATTTTTTTCTTCTTAACTGATGATATTTATTGCCTCTGTGTCACTTAATCTTTGCGACTTTCGCCGTAAATTGCGTCTCCAGGGATCAGCCTAAAGCTGTATTTAATAAACTGTCGCAACTTTCGCGACTGCCTTCCAATGAACTTCCGGTTCCTGCCTTCTTCCTGTTCTCTGATTTAATAGAACTTCTTTTTTTCTTTTTCTTTTTTTTCATTTCTTTCTTTCACTATTAGTTTCTTTTTGAATTAATATGCCCTCTTCGAATTTCACTGGGTTTCATCTAGCTTTTCCAATTGAAACTGATAATAATAATAATAATAATAATAATAATAATAATAATAATAATAATAATAATAATAATGATGATGATTATGATGATGATGGTGATGATGATGATCTGGCTAAAAACGAAAGACTGGACGAGTTAAATACAAAGAACGATGTTGGGGGAGAAAGTAAAATAAGAAGAAGAAAGAAAGAAAGAAAATAAGAAATTACAAAAAAGAAAGAAAGAAAGAAGAATAAGAAATTACAAGAAAGAAAGAAAGAAAGAAAAATAAGAAATTAAAGAAAAGAAAGAAAAGAAAAAAAGAAGAAAAATAATAAATTACAAAAGAAAGAAAGAAAAGAAAGAAAGAAAGAAAAATAAGAAATTACAAAGAAAGAAAGAAACGAAAAGAAAAAAAAACAAATAAAGGAACAAAAAGAAACAATCAAAGAAGAAGTAAGACAGAAGAAAGAAAGAAAGAAAGAAAGAAAGAAAGAAAGAAAGAAAGGAAAGAAAAGAAAAGATTCGAAAAGAAAAAAGTTTTAAAAAAAGAAGAAAAAGAGAAAGAAATAAAGAAAGAGAAGAAACAAACAGATAGATAGATAGATAGATAGATAGAGAGAGAGAGAGAGAGAGTTGGGAAAATAGAAAAGGGGTAAACGATAAAAGAAAGAAAGAAAATAAAAGATTCAAAAAGAAAGAAAAAGAAGAAAAAAGGAAAGTAAATAATAGAGTTGAAAGAAGGAAATAAAGAAAGTGAAAAAGAAAAAACATCACTGGCTGCAGAATTCCGTTGGTTGAAGTTTTTATTATTATTATTATTTTTTAAGCTCGTTGTAAAGAGGAAGAATAAAAATGGCCGCTTTTCGAACGTCTCGATAAAGAAATTCTGGCGATAGAGCAAATCACGGCTAATTTCTAACTAGTAGCCAAATGAAAATGGCGGACGGTGCTGGGTGGGGAGGTGAACAGGAGAGAATTGGGAGAATTCGTGAAACGACATGGAAATTTGATAAAACAGCGTGAAAGTGATTGGTGGAATGAGAGAGAGAGAGAGAGAGAGAGAGAGAGAGAGAGAGAGAGAGAGAGAGAGTGTGAGAGAGAAAAATTGACGTGAATTTGAAAGAAATAGATAGAGGGAGAAAGATATTGACATAAGAGAGATAGATAGATAGATGATAGATAGAGAGAGAGAGAGAGAGAGAGAGAGAGAGAGAGAAAGAAAGAGAGAGAGGGTGAGTGAGTGTGAGAGAGAAATTGACATGTGAATGTGAAAGAAAGAGATAGAGAGAGAAAGATATTGACAAATAGATAAAGAGATAGATAGATACAGAGAGAGAGAAGAGGGAGAGAGAGAGAGAGAGAGTGAGTGGGGTAAGTGTGAGAGAGATAATTGACATGTGAATGTGAAAGAAAGAGATAGAGAAGATATTGACATAAGAGAGATAGATAGATAGATAGAGAGAGAGAGAGAGAGAGAGAGAGGGTGAGTGAGTGTGAGAGAGAAAATTGACATGAGAATATGAAAGAAAGAGATAGAGAAAGATATTGACATATGGATAAGATAGAGAGATAGATAGATAGATAGATAGAGAGAGAGAGAGAGAGAGAGAGAGTGGGGGAGAGAGAGAGAGAATTGACATGAGAATGTGAAAGAAAGAGATACAGATAGAGAAAGATATTGACATATATGGATAAGATAGATAGATAGATAGATAAAGAGAGAGAGAGAGAGAGAGAGAGAAGAGTGAGTGAGAGAGAGAGAACAAAAAAAGAGGTGAGAGGAAAGATGAACGAAGAAGAGTGAGTGGTGAGAGGAAAGGGTTCGGGAGTTCTGATTAAGTTTGATAGAATCAGGGGGTAGGGGAGGGTGCAAGACAAAAAAGGGGATAAAAATGGATACGGTGTATTTGGGAGGGGGTGGAAGTAGAGGGGGTATTAAGAAACGACGTAGATTCCAGAAACAGAAGAAATAATGGAAGGGGAAAAATTGACGCGGGAGTAGAGGAAAGAGAAAGGGGGTGTCGGTTTATTTAAACGCGGCATCTCGGATACAGGTAATGGGGTTGGAGGAGGCGGAAGTTTCAATTAAAGAAGGGAGTAAATAAAAAAAAAATTAGAATGTTTAGGAAGGGTCGTTTACACAACTACTACAACTACTACTACTACTACTACTACTACTAATAATAATAATAATAATAATAATAATAATAATAATAATAATAATCCTCCAGTCTTTTTCCTAACTTTTTTGGTACCGTTCCAAGTGCACCAACTACAATTGGTATCACGTTCACCCTCATATTCCACAGCTTTTTCAATTCTCTGGCAAGGTCCAGGTATTTGTCCATCTTTCTCGTTTTCTTTCAACTTCACCCTGTGGTCTACTGGAACCACAAAGTCCTTGGAAAAAAGACTGGAGGATCTAGAAATCAGAGGAAGAATAGAAACCATCCAGACTACTGCACTCTTGCAATCAGCTAGAATACTCAGACGAGTCCTGGAGACCTGAGTAAACTTGTTGTCGCTCAGACTTCAGTGTAATACCATCAGCTAACGCTGATGTGAAAAACCCAAAAGGAGTGATAATAATAATAAATAATAATAATAATAATAATAATAATAATAATAATAATAATAATAATCCTATTTTTGTTGACGTAACAACAAATAAGGCACACTTGTAGCGGGGTTTTTGTTTGCGTTAAAATAGCATTAAAATTCTCCAAGATAGCAATAGAACGTTTTTAATACAGTGTGTATCATAATTGCGTGGTGACTGAGTTTTCTCTCATTCCGATCATAGACGAGTCCATTTCATTACGACAATAACCATGCGCCTCCATGTATATATATATATATATATAAGAAAAAGGTGAATTTTTCTATTTTTGAACTTGAAAAATGTCTTCTTCTTTCAAAAACTGTTACACTAAAGATATACAATTATGTCGTTGGCGGAGAAACGCGTAGCGGATGTGCTAATGACGAAACGATCGCATGACTTGCACGCTTTTTGGAACATCAATGCTTTCGTTTTGAATTTAAATTATTTTCTGCTTCTCTCTCGATGAGGCGGATTAAAAACAAGCTCTGGTGATGATTTTTATAAATCGAAATATTGTTCAATATTAGCTATGAATATGATATAGAATATTTTCATTTTAACAGCATTGTGTTTTTCATATCCTTTTTAATATACTTATATATTATATATATATATATATATATATATATATATGTTGTGTGTGTGTGTGTGTGTGTGGTGTGTGTGTGTGTATGGGTGTGTGTGTGTTTAGGTTAACTTAAACCGATGATCGCATAGGCGAGAAACTGACAGTTGCTCAATATCTACCTATCCTAACATAGATATATATGCTCTATGACTGATACTGAATACTCTTTATATATATATATATATATATATATATATATATATATATATATATATATATGTATTTATATATATATAAAATGTATTAAATGTAAACAAAAAACAATTCCTAAAATAAGCGAATATTGTATTACGCGAATTCTTAGAGAATTTTATTTTTAATTAGATGAGGAATTTATTAAATCATTTTCCTCTTACTCCTCCTCTTACTAAGATATGTGTCATGTGAACAAAAAATGCTTTTAGAAAAATAAAATTATGTTTCAAAACACTCACGCGTTTAGAATTAGATTTTATAAAATAACATTTTAAATATAAACAAAAAAGAATCGTAAAATATGCGAACATTGAAATACGCACATTTTTAGCTATTCTTTCTATTTGATAAGGAATTTGCTGAATTGCCCCCTTTTCTTACTCTTCTCTTTCCCCTTTCTCTCTCATTCTTTAGTGTTCCTAAAAAAATGAGTACGGTCATGGACGGAGTACTTTTGCTAGTATATATATATATATATACATATATATATATATATATATATATATATATATATATATAATAACAACTCCATCGCACGAGCAATATGTGACACAAGGTCAATTTCTTAAGCGGAGTTTAACTGATTTGGATTCAGAGTTTTCCATTTCCTAGACTGGTTGACTAACCAAAGTTAAATTGCCTAGTCTCTTCTACTATTTACCCATAGCTGGTGCGAGAATATTTGGATTCATACCTTTCCCAACGGTCTCGTCCAGGATTCGAGCTCGTCTCCTCGTGTTCATATTCTACGACCGTATATATATATATATATATATATATATATATATATATATATATTAAGTTAAGAGAAAGGAAATGAATCCGACAGTATATGTATAGATAAAAGGATATGAAAACACACAATGCTGTTAAAATGAAAATATTTTATATCATATTCATAGCTAATATTGAACAATATTTCGATTTATAAAAATCATCTTCAGAGCTTGTTTTTACTCCGAACTCATCGCATGACTTTTTGGAACATCAATGTTTTCGTTTTGAATTCAAATTATTTTCTGCTCCTCTCTCGATGAGTCCGGAGTAAAGACAAACTATGAGGATGATTTTTATAAATCGAAATATTGTTCAATATTAGCTATGAATATGATATAAAATATTTTCATTGTGTGTTTTCATATCCTTTTATCTATCTATCTATCTATCTATCTATCTATCTATCTATCTATATCTCACCCCTCTCTCTCTCTCTCTCTCTCTCTCTCTCTCTCTCTCTCTCTCTCTCTCAAATATATATATATATATATATATATATATATATATATATATATATATAAAATCTAAGTGTACTTATAAGGGAAATGGACAGTCCACATGAAGAAGATTGTTATTGGTCGATTTAATGAGGCCAAAATCTTTGGTTTTATGATGATCAACAGAGACGAAAATAGCTCAAAGAAGATTGAGCCGTCTTATCTAGTCGATTACTTTCATAAGAGTCTGTCATTTGACTTTATAACAAACCACTAGAAAAAGTGCAGTCGTTAGTACATTGATAAGTAGATCAGAGAAACCACTACAATATACATTTCAAAACAACCTATATATATATATATATATATATATGTGTGTGTGTGTGTGTGTGTGTGTGTGTGTGTGTGTGTGCACCTGAATGGTAGGATGCGTATATGTGTCATGCACCGATGAATCGCCTTTGATCTCCTTAAATCTATAAATAATCCACATGATCCGCTTCTTTGATCTTTTAATGCACCGATCACGAGCTAATCAATGATGACGTATTACAAATACAGTTTCTGAATAGAATGTGTTATTTATTAATTGTTTATGTTGTAAAAGTATAGAAAATGGCCATTATTCTCTTCAAACTATTCTTTTCTGTCCTGGATAACACAATGTAATACAAATTTTGTTCCTGGATAGTACGTGTTATATCTTAATATTGTAAAAGTATAGAAAATGGCTATTATTCCCTTCAAACTTTGATTTTCTGTCCTGGATAACACTATATAAAACAAATTTTGTTCCTATATAGTACGTGTTATTTCTTAATTGCTTATGTTGTAAAAGTATAGAAAATGGTCATTATTCCTTCAAACTATACTTTCTTTCCTGGATAACACTATGTTATACAAATTTTGTTCCTGGATAGAATGTGTTATTTCTTAATTGCTTATGTAGTAAAATATATTGAACTAATAGAATATTATTCCCTTAAACTGCTTTTCTTCCTTGGATAACACTTTGTAACCAAATTGGGTTCCTGAATAATACGTATTATTTCTTAATTGCTTATGTATAGAAATTGACCATTATTCCCTTCAAACTATGCTTTCTCTCCTGGATAATACTATCTTAAACAAATGTTGTTCCTAGATAGTACGTGTTATTTCTTAATTGCTTATATTGTAAAAGTAGAGAAAATGACCATTATTCCCTTCAAACTTTGCTTTTCTGCCTTGGATAACACTATGTAAGACAAATTACGTGTTATTTCTTAATTGCTTATGTCGTAAAAGGATAGAAAATGAGCAATATTTCTTTCAAACTTTGCTTTTTTGTCTTGAATAAAACGATGTAACCCCAAATTGTGTTGCCTATTTTAAATCAATTACTTACTTGCACAATCATAAGATTTCAAGTATTCCTATTTAAAAATAAAATGGACAGAGTGGTCCATTGTCAGCCGGACAGCCAGGGAGTGTATCCCCTTTTCACTAGCGCTAAACCAAGGAGATGTTTTTTGTGTTTGAGGTGGAGCACCACACCTTCTATCAGCTCCCCACTTTACTTCACACATCTAAGTTGTGCTACTCGTGCGCTGAGTGCTATATAGCATTAATAATTTTCAAACATATTTATGTAACCCATAGATAGGACCTTAACAAGTATTACCATGCCGAGTGGGTCTGGGAGTAATGTCAATGAAAGTATACTCCATACTCTCCAGATCTGCAGAACTGAAGCCTCACCATCACATGGAGTTTAGTGTCATGCCCAGGACGCCCCTTTTTTGTACTGTCGACGGGGTTAGTCATTTAAAAAATAAAAAGGATTATTTACCCCACGAGTAGGATTTGACACAAGGTCACGGGTATGGAGCGTCAAGCGAAGATCGAACACGCTTTTTAGTAGCAACAGATTTGCGAGATTAGATTGCTAACCAAGGGGCCGGGTTAGTTCAGACGGTAGAGCGTTCGGCTAGTAACAACAAGGTTCCTAGTTCGATACCGGCCCTCGCCAACTCAGCGTATGAGTAGCACAGTGATCTGCGCGGTAAAGTAAGGAGCTGATGGTAGGTGTGGCGCTCCACCTCAGACGCTAAAAACAATCTCCTTGGTTTAGTGCTAGTGAAAAGGGGATAGACTCCCTCGCTGCATGGCTTGTACCGACATTAGGCCACTCCGACAACTTTACTTACTTATACCACGACGAGACACCTCGTCATTTAAATGCGGCGACTATTCTTTTATGTCACTTCATGTGTCGTTTGGGCTAAATCTTCTTTCAAATGTTCTGGGGACTCCTTGCCACTGACCTTGTGTCAAACTACGCTAAGCTTATTATAATTTCTATTTTTTAGCAATTTCTATACGTCTTTTTTATGTCCTTCTCATTGTAGCCCGGTCTCTTTGTTTGGTGATCATATCTACTCGGCCTATCTCAGTAAGAATTTTGTCTCCAGTAAGAAACGGTGACCCCCTAACCCAGTAACATCACTGACAATAGATGGCAAGGCAAACATTAAGTAAATATTGAAGACGATATAAAGAATTGTGTCAAATTTTGAGAATTTACCCATCCTAATAAACCAAATACCGTATACACTCGTGTACAAGTCGACTTTTGAATATCAAATTTTTAGGCAAAATATATTTTTTGTAAGGTTAAAATTTAAATATAATGGATAGGACGAGTGAGTGTATGTGAATATATATAAGCGTAGCTTAGATGAGGCACAAGGCTAGAAGTAAGTGGCACCCAGTGAGAATCGAACTCACTTACAATGGCCTGTAGATTTAGCTTTCCTTAGAATAAATTCGAAAAAGCTTCGCAAAAGACCCTGATGATGGCACTTCGAAGTGCCGAAAGTACTTGGGATATGAACTTCGGTGGGTTAATCCACGAATTCCATCCGAATATAAAGAAGTTGGCCAGAAAGCTTAAAAAGATCACCAATAAAATCGTTAAACAGGAGACCTGCCTTTTGTTTAATTCCACATGTATAAATGAAAGAATGCTGCCAAACACACACACACACACACACACACACATATATATATATATATATATATATATATATATATATATATATATATATATATATATAATAATTTAATATACCAAGCGTGTTGGTAGATCCTTGCGGAGAGAAAAAACCCGGCAGAGAGTTTGATTGTAAAATATACTACCAAACATCAACCAGGAAGAAAAAAATTTTTGAAAAAAAGAAAAGACCAAGATATTCGTACCAACAAAAAATAATCTATTGGTATAGTATTTGGCCAAAGAAAAAAAATTTATATGTATATATATGTATATAAGATATATATATATATTCATATAACCGCTAGGAGAAGCTAATTTGTAAAAAGTGCTCGATACCTAAGTAGAGCCAAGTAATAAAGACAATCTACTGAGTCAGACGAACCTACTATTAGTTTCGCAATAAAGCTCTTCAGGGCTAAAATCTGACTCTATTTTAGCCCTGAAGAGCTTTATTGCGAAACTAATAGTAGGTTCAGTAGATTGTCTTTATATATATATATATATATATATATATATATATATATATATATATATATAATTTAACTTTTCAGCTCCCCTCGTACGTTTCTGTACGTTTCTGTGCGCGTGTGCCTGTGCGACGAAAGGTGCAAATTGCAGTGAGAGAAAGGGAGAGAGAAACAGAGAGAGAGAAAGAGACAAAGATACTGAAGGGGTGGATTAAGAGATAGTGTACTCTATAATACATGTTTTTATTAGTATTGATAGTGACTAGTTTTCTCGGGGCGAAAAAACGCCTTTTTCCCGCTCGAACAAAAGAGCACCGACCGTCATTATTGAAATTAAAAGAATCAGCCCTATCTCTCTCTCTCCGACAGTAGCGCCGGCTTTTGGGGATACGTTCGTCGACTAACTGTGTATTCCTTATACAAACATTGACTTTATTGGTATAAGATGGCGACCGCTCAGCAAGATTGTGTTCGGCGAAACCCGATCTGTCGCGCCGGCTATTGAAACGTTGATACTGGCGACTTGAAATCAAGTCAATTCTGCAGCGCCAAAGAATAAAGCCCGCTCTCATCTCGTGAAAAGGGAGACTTGAATGGATTTTGTTGGATTCTCTTTTGGGTTTATTTTTTCTAAAATTGAGCCGAGTATCAATAGTTGTCGTTAGTTATCAAGATAAGAAAGCCGGGTGTGTGCTATTCGCAGAATTGCGTCCCGGCGTCCTAACTTAAAAAAAAAACGCTAGGTGGTGATAGTTGAAAAAAACAACCTGCTCTACAAATAAAGTCGATATTTACGCCCCAGTCTTTTTTCGACAAGTAAATGTGTATGCTGTTGAAACAGTATGTGATAGAATATATAGTATATGAGGTAATTTTCACCTTTAGTTGTCAAAATTCCTAGCATAGAATTGTGCGTGCGCATTATCCGAAATGAACTTAATTGTTATTAAGAACATATTTTATGATATTTTTGTGTTAAAGCATGCAGTTGTATTGTTTTCGAAAAGTTTCTAAGATTTGTGTATTTCGCACGGACACTTTCAAAATGGCTACTGGCTTGTTTCAAAGTGAAAGTCAGTTGGCTAAATTCCGAGCATGAAATTATCTGAAATGAAATTAATTGTTATTAAGAACACATTTTATGATATTTTTATGTTAAAGCATGCAGTTGTATTGTTTTCGAAAAAGTTTCTAAGAATTGTTTATTTCGCACGGAGACTTTCAGAATAGCTGCCGGCTTGTTTCAAAGTGAAAGTCAAGGGAGGTTACTCTAATTGCCTTATTTGCTAGGAATTTAGCCAACTAAAGGTGAAAATTACCGAAACGAGACACTTTAACCACCGAGTAGAGGGTTGTGTAAGACAACTATCCATAATCCAGTAATGGTTAAATAATTGTTGATTGATTGATTTTAACGGCATGCCAACCTGTCTAGGGTTATTCTATGTATAGAGATACGGAAACCGCGTTCATCGTATGTATTTACGAACTCGTGCACCTGAGCAGGATAAGAGACAAGGTCATTTATATATCTATATAAATACATGTATAACAACACTGTTTTTTAAACATTAATATGTGAGTGTAGGGGATCCAACTAGACTGATATTTTTAAAAATACAAATGACTTACCAGTCATGTTAGGATTGATATTGTAAGTGATATTGAACTCGGGAGATTTATACTAGGTTTGAATTCAGATTTTTCCTACACCGAAACCAGTCGCCATATTAATGCACGTTGTATAATGGTTAGCAAGTTGGATTAGCAAAGCATTTTTAGTGAGTTCGATTCTTAGTGGGTGCCCCAAACTTCCGGCCGTGTGTCAGATCTTAGCCAAGATTAGTAAATAACTATATAGCTGTTGACTGAAAAGTCATTCAGGTGTATTGGGTGCGTTGCTGTGATGTTTTCATGAAAGAAGCACTGAAAAATGCTTGTGTGTAGTCAAGATTAATGATCGGAAATATATATATATATATATATATATATATATATATATATATATATATATGAGAGAGAGAGAGAGAGAGAGAGAGAGAGAGAGAGAGAGAGAGTCGGACACATTTTATTGTTTACTAATCAAATACGGACGCCCACGAAGTACGTGCTTTTTTGGTTGACTTTCCACTCGTAGTCTTTAGACAGACTGACAGACAGACAGACAGACAGACAAAATCTGCTCCTATATATCCGCAGCAACTTATTTTTATTTCCCTTTCTAACAATTTTATGTCTTCCTGTCGTTTTCTTTAAATATTGTTACTATTTTCTATTACTTGCATTGTTTGCATTCTTTCTTTCTTTCTTTTCTTTCTTTCTTTTCATACTTTTTTATCATTCTTTTCATACTTTTTTTGCATTCTTTCTTTCATTACATTCCTTCTTTCTTTCTTTTTTTCTTTCTTTCTTTCTTTTACTTTCTTTCTTTCTTTACACCCTCTCTGTCATCCTTTGCACCTTCTTTTTCTTTCTTTTTTCTTACTTTCTTTCTTTCTTCTTTCTAACTTTGCATCTTCTATTTCTTTCTTTCTTTCTTTCTTTATCTTTCTTTTCATACTTTCTTTCTTTCTTTCGATCTTTCTTTCTTTATCTTTCTTTTCATACATTCTTTAACTTTCTTTCTTTCTTTACACCCTCACTGGCATCCTTTGCACCTTCTTTTCTTTTTTTTTTCTTCCTTCCTTTCTTTTCTTTCTTACTTTGCATCTTCTATTTCTTTCTTTCTTTTTTCTTTTTTTTATCTTCTTTCATACTTATTTTTTCTTTCTTTCATTACATTCTTTTTTTCTTTCTTTACACCCTCTCTGGCATCCTTTGCACTTTCTTTCTCTTTCTTTTTTTTCTTCCTTCCTTTCTCTTTCTTTCTTACTTTGCATCTTCTATTTCTTTCTTTCTTTCTTTCTTTTTTATCTTTCTTTTCATACTTATTTTTGCATTCTTTCTTTCATTACATTCTTTCTTTCTTCTTTACACCCTCTCTGGCATCCTTTGCACCTTCTTTCTCTTTCTTTTTTTCTTCCTTCCTTTCTTTCTTTCTTACTTTGCATCTTCTATTTCTTTCTTTCTTTCTTTCTTTTTTATCTTTCTTTTCATACTTATTTTTGCATTCTTTCTTTCATTACATTCTTTCTTTCTTTCTTTACACCCTCTCTGGCATCCTTTGCACCTTCTTTTTCTTTCTTTTTTTCTTCCTTCCATTCTTTCTTTCTTACTTTGCATCTTCTATTTCTATCTTTCTTTCTTTCTTTCTTTATCTTTCTTTTCATACTTTCTTTCTTTCTTTCTTTCGTTCTTTCTTTCTTTATCTTTCTTTTCATACATTCTTTTGCATTCTTTCTTTCATTACATTCTTTCTTTCTTTCTTTCTTTAACTTTCTTTCTTCCTTTACACCCTCTCTGGCATCCTTTGCACCTTCTTTTTTTCTTTTTTTCTTCCTTCCTTTCTTTCTTTCTTATTTTGCATCTTCTATTTCTTTCTTTTTCTTTCATACTTTCTTGTTTTTTTGCATTCTTTCTTTCATTACATTCTTTTCTTTCATTTTTTTCTTTCTTTCTTTCTTACATCCTCTCTGTCATCCATTACACTCTGTTTCTTTCTTTCTTTCTTTCTTTTCTTTCTTTCTTTCTTTTTTTTTCTTTCTTTATCTTTCTTTTTCATACATTTTTTTGTATTCTTTTCTTTCATTACATTTTTCTTTCTTTCTTTCTTTTACTTTTTCTTTCTTTCTTTCTTTACATCTCTCTGCCATCCTTTGCACATTCTCTTTATTTCTTTCTTTTTTTCTTCCTTTCTTTCTTCCTTCTTTCTTTCTTTCTTTCTTTCTTTTTTATCTTTCTTTTCATACTTTTATTGTATTCTTTCTTTCATTACATTCTTTCTTTCTTTCTTTACATCCTCTCTATCATCCTTTGCAGCTTCCGTTTCTTTCTTTCTTTTTTCCTTCTTTTCTTTCTTTCTTTCTTTCTTTTTTATCTTTCTTTTCATACTTTTTTTGTATTCTTTCTTTCATTACATTCTTTCTTTCCTTTTACTTTCTTTCTTTCTTTCTTTCTTTCTTTACATCCTCTGCCATCCTTTGCACATTCTCTTTCTTTCTTTCTTTCTTTCTTTTCATACTTTTTTTTTTTTTTTTTTTGTATTCTTTCTTTCATTATTCTTCTTTCTCTTCTTTCCTTTACTTTCTTTCTTCTTTTTTTCTTTTTACATCCTCTCTGTCATCCTTTGCACTTTTCTTTTCTTTCTTTCTTTTTTCCTTCTTCCTTTCTTTCTTTCTTTGCATCTCTTTCTTTTCTTTCTTTTCTTTCTTTTACTATTTCTTCTTTGTATTCTTTCTTTTATTGCATTATTCATTTTCCTGCATTCAATGTAATTTGGGATATCTATGAGCAAAGAGTGTCCAATATCATAGATATAACATGTATTGCTTTATGTTTTCACGAAACTAACTTAGATATTATCAATGATATTGAGCTCTTTGCTCATAAACATGCCAAATCATATTGTCAATATATATATATATATATATATATATATATATATATATATTATGTGTGTGTGTGTGTGTGTGTGTGTGTGTGTGGTAAAGATTAGAGGGAGAAATATGGACAAAGGAACAAAATTCAGACGCCTATATGTAGGAGATATATTTCGCCGTGCATTGAGCTCGGCTTCATCAGTCATTTATAAACATTAATAAACGACTGATGAAGCCGAGCTCAATGCACGGCGAAATATATCTCCTACATATACGAGTCTGAGTTTTGTTCCTTTGTCCATATTTCTCCCTCTAATCTTTACTACATTCTGTCGGATTTAATCCTATCCTACCCTCATAGGCATACATATATATATATAATATATATATATATATATATATATATATATATATTCATCAAAAAGTTACTACCGAAATTTCATTGCAGTAGCATCAGAAGTTAATCCAAAAGGGCTCAATGTATCTTGTAAAATGTAGAGCATGGCACGGCGGATAGATAAAATCATAAATTTCTTTTGCCGGTTGAACATATGGTAAACTAATCATTAATTTCAAAGGAAAAAGTTTTAGTTTTATAGACAAAACTTTATTTTTAGGAGACATAGATACAAAATAATCTTAAACCAGGTGGGTATATATAATATTAGCTACCTAAAAAATTTAGTTCTCCCGAGGAAGATGTGCCTTGAACACCGAAACTGTGGTAGAGATAAAAACTTTTCTACAACTTTATATATATATATATATATATATATATATATATATATATATATATATATATATATATGAGAAGTAAATAAACAAACGATGTGTTTGGATATGGCTTTTTTTTTTAGCCGACAATTTTTGGGAGAATATGTGCTTAATTGAAGTCTTATCTAATTTTGAAAATTAATTAATTAATAATCAATTAATTAGGCGGGCATACCTATTCAAATGTAAGGCTAAACAAATCGAGAAAAATCAATCTATGTATGTACATTTCGGCCTATTAGGCCTCATCAGCAGAACTATAGATAGGAAGAAAGCTCTGCAGATGAGGCCTAATAGGCCGAAATGTACATACAGAGAATGATTTTCTCGATTTGTTTAGCCTTACATTTGAATCGGTATGCCCACCTAATTAATTGAATTATTAATTAATTAATTTTCAAAATTAGGTACGACTTAATTAAGCACATATTCTCCAAAATATATATATATATATGTGTGTGTGTGTGTGTGTGTGTGTGTGTGTGTGTGGTGTGTGTGAAGAAAGGTAGACAAACAGGGATTTTGTAGAAAATGGATATTTATTGTAGGTAGTGATGTCGACGACGCAAACCGACCCCCCCCCTTATTCACACCTCCTCAATTCATTAGAAAGAAAATGTTCTCTACCGAAGCAAGAACACTATTCCTAAAGTCCCGAAGAAGGTCTAACAGACCGAAACGTTGCATCGTCGACATCACTACGTACATAAACATCCATTTTCTGCAATATCCCGTGTTTGTCTACCTTTCTCCACATAGTGTCGGATAATCTCCTCATATTTCTCCCATATATATATATACTAGCAAATATATGCACCCTTCGGGTGCAAGTATTTAGGTTTTGATGTAATAAAATATATCAAATTAGAAACTATTTAGAAAATGATAAACTGAGGGGGTATAATCGAAAAATAGAACAGCTTTAAATCTAACTCTTCCATCATTTTCCGTCACTGCCGTCTTTCATTTTTCCTAATTTATCTATTTAGTTAGATTATGAAGTATTTAATAAAATTACAGTTCTTTCGTCTTGTTAGTGGATTTCTTTTAAGATTTATCCCCGAGATTTTTGCTCAGATTCGTTAAGAGAAAACCAAACAATTAGAAATCAATAATACTAAGCATATATTTATTAAAATCAAATTCTTAATATAAATATGCAAATTAGCCTTCTCGTTCACACTGTAAACCGCTATTTTGTTGAATATATAAATATACTTGCATGTTATTAGTATGTAGATCCAACAGTATTAATAAGGTATAACAATTTTATCAATAATTGAGGTTTAAATAAAAATAAATTCATGGTGAATGTGATGTCAATAACTAAGGGAATTGTGACTTGAGTAATGATTTAGTTTAGGTTACAGACAGACAAACACACAATCTCCATTATAATAAGATATATATATATATATATATATATATATATATATATATATGATATTACACGTGTAGCTACCTCTACATAGTTGTGTGTTGTGTATGGGGGAGAGTATCAGTGTTTCTACGATCCATCTGTTTGCATACTTGAAAACTTATTCATTTTTCACGTCACAAGTAGATGACTGAAGAACGAACACTAAGCGTACAGGTCTCTTACTCAGAATGCGACTCTCATGTTGATGTATTTATGGCTACAGGCCCTTTCATCCGTTAACGGAGTCGAGGGGGAGGGGTAAATCAGTGGAAGGTGGGGCTGGGGGCGATGCGATCATAAATTCCACGGGGTTACCTTAAGGACTATCGCCGTAAGACGGGCTGCCATAAAATCCGGGAAGTCACTCGAGTGTACATACGCCGGAGTCCTTGTTAACTCGCGACCTTCTTTGGCAAACCCACTTTAGGATTAATAACATTAAAATATTCTTTCATATTTAGGCCAACCTCAAAGTGAACAACATTCCATATCTGACAATCAAAAAAAAAAGAGAGAGAGAGAAGTAAAGATCAATAGATGGTTGGTTGGTTGGTTGGTTGGTTGGTTTGATTTTAACGACATATCAACTCTTGTTGGGTTATTTTATCCCAAAGACGTTTTGGTTTTATTCATTCTTGATGGTATTCGACATTTTTTTTTCAACTCATTTTTCCAACTCATTTTTTCTATTTAAGCAATAGATGGAACCTAAAACACACACACACACACACACACACACACACACACACACACAATATATATATATATATATATATATATATATATATATGGAGATTATGTGCTTAATTGAAGTCATACCTAATTTGTAAATTAATTAGTTATAATTAAATTAATTAGGTATGTATGAATTGTGGTATGTATCCAACTTTTCTCCCTTCCACTATGGGTAAACAGTAAGACAGACTAGGTTCTCTAATCTTTGTTAAGCAACCAGTCTAGGAGAAGGAAAACTCTGAATTCAACTCGATTTTAGAAATTGACCTTGTGTCACACCCTACTCGTACGGAGGGTTGGTAAATACATATCAGAGAGATAAATTTCTCTGAATGCTTGAGATGAGGCTTGATGATTAGTATTAACTACCCTATCCACTAGGTCATGTGTCCAATTATCTCTGGATTCCGGGTTCAATCCTGAGCAGCGGCAGTAACATAGAAAATAATTAACACAGCTCCTACCCAGCTATGGTTAGCGGAATGAGAACAGGATACCCCCGTGGACTGAATAAAGTGTTAGGTTCAAAGTTCTGTGATGGCTCCCGATTATGACAAGAAGGTTCCCGAGTTCGAAAAGAAGGTTCCCGAGTCCGACAAGAAATACCTGAAGAAGGCCGGAGGGCATATCGACCGAAACGTTGTACAGATAACAATGAAGATGAGGACAACAGTCCGAAAAACGCAGATAATACTAGAGAGGTAAATTTGGCAGAGTGACCGATTGTCGGTATCAATCGGACAGCGAGGGAGTCTATCCCCTTTTCGCTAGAGCTAGACGAGGGAGATTGTTTTTTTTTTTTTTTTTGCTGAGGTGGAGCGCATACCTTACCATCAGCTCCCCACTTTACCGCACAGATCAGATTATTCAATCTGTGCTACTCCTCTGCTGAGTTGGCGGGACTGGTATCGAACTAGGAGCCTATACGGGGGCTGAGCTTAAACCGAGTCTGAAATCCGTTTAAAATTTCGATATAGACAACCATATCGACCACTAGAAAACGTGCCACATCTGTCTGTAATAACGAAGAGTTTATTTTTACTCCGGAAGGTGCGTTTATTTATTCATTTGGTAAACGTTACAGTTTTTTTTTTCGGCCTTTCATCCGCCATCTTCTTTTTTGGCTAACAATAAACAACGATGAAAGAAGAAAGGGTCAAAACGCGCGTGAATAAGCGGAAAAGAATGTAACAAGGGGAATTATGGGAAGAAGATGAAATCTACAAAGGCGCGAAATACAAAGGAAAATGGAAATGATACTTTGCGAACAAACATTCTCTTAGGTCTTGAGTGACTTCTGTTGTTTGTTTATTGATTTTAACGGCATATCAACCCGTCTGGGGTTATGTCATGACTAAAGGGTAGGAAGTGATACATATCGTGTACTTATATTTATACATTTTAGTGAATTGATTTTAAAATGTGTTAGCATTATTGGGGATTATGTTGTATGGTATTGATTTATTTCATGTCTATATTCTATGGTATAATTTTATTTCCCTCAAAAAAGAGAGAATATCCTCCATGTTGACATTTTCAAACAGATCTTTCATATTGTTTGCTTTAAAATAACGGTTTCTGATGTGAGCAAAAAAACTGCATTCCATGAATAAGTGTTTAACTGTCAAAGGTGTTTGACATGACTTCTGTCAATGCTAACAATGGATATAACAGCCTTTTACAATTTCTTTTGTCTGAGTGGTATTTGACAGTTCCTCGTCTGCGATGAGATGAGATATTTGCTGATGGGATAAAATGGGGGAAAATGTGTCCAAATCACGCTTGGGATAAGAATAAATTGACATAAGACTAATAAAAATCCTACTAGATTTCATTTTTTGGGCCGATGTGCTCTACGGCCTTCTTCAGATGTTTTCTTGTCGAACTCAGGAACCTTTTTGTGGAAACTCGGAAGCACTCGTGTTGTAATCGGAAAGCCTTTAAGAAACTTTGAACTGAACCTTTTATTCAATCCACTGGGGTAGACTGATCTCATTCCGCTAACCATGGCCGGGTACAAGAATTAAGTTA
>CM042157.1:62311444-62316444 GCA_023376005.1 Doryteuthis pealeii
TAACCCCAAAACTCCAACAACTGCCACAGATACAGAAAGCATAATTGCATCTTTAGATAGGGCAAGTTTTCAGCTACTGTTATATAGCCGTTTAATATATACATTGTGAGAGATATCCGTGGCTATATCTTCCATCTTAAATTTTCTACTTCTGTACTTCTTCTGTATTTATGGAGTAGCTATCTTTATGGATTGGTTTGGTATTTCTGCTAACTTCTGAATATAACGGTCGATTCTGTCTTCTTACTTTTCTTACTGGTTCCGCTTTTTCTTAACTTGTGTCTTAAGATGCTCTGTGTTGTTGGTTTGCTTTTGATTAACAACACCAAACATTTCTTTGATTTCACATTTTATTAATCTTCTAAATCGCCGGACCTTAACCACGCGTGGAAGCCCAGCCAACTCCGTCTTTATCAATCGACGGTTTAGCTGAAACTGACTACAACTTAAAGCCCTTGTCACAGGTGCACGCAAACCGGAAGAGAGGAGTCAAAGCTAAGATCACGACTTGTCACTCAAATTTCTAACCATCCAGTTTAAATTCAAATAATATTGATTCGATGTGAATTCAAATAATATTCCACACTAACTGTTCAAAATTGATGGTACCGTTATCAATTATATAACATAGCCACCCTCCTCATAAAACAAAATCTGTGGGTTATTGGTTTATTTGTTTGTTTGTTTGTTTATTGATTTTAACGGCATATCAACCCGTCTGGGTTTATGTCATGCCTAACAGTTAGGAAGTGATACATATCGTGTATTTATATTTAATCTTGTATGACCAAATGCGTAATCGGGACACAATGACTTGTTCCCTTCTAGACTTCCTTAAAGTTGGTCTCCAGCCTCCCAAAGTGGATTTGATTAGGAAGCGTTTATTGGTTTAGTCATCCGGCTATGAGACATCTAGGACTGGGTTACATAGTACCAGTAGCCCATTTGAGCAACCGGACACAGAAAACTAGCGTAACACAGTCTTCTACTTCCAGACAAAGTGACGATTAGTAAGAATCTGTACGAGCATGTTCTTAGTCACTGCATGTGTGAACAATCAGATTTTCCTAGTGAAAAACGAAAGGAACAATGAAAGACGAAACCTGGAGTATGGCGTAGTGTTGTTATTCAGTTGTTTTTTCGAAACATGGCGTCTTTACGACAACCATCCATCGGCGTTGCCTTTTTTTTCTTCTTTCGTATTATATAACGAGTAACTTCAACTGTTCTTCCTTCCTTCTTTTCGTTCTGCCTTTCTTTTATTTAACCCACCATTCACCATTTTTTGTTTATTTTCTTTCACGTTCCACAAACATTTCCCGCCTTCGCTTTTTACCGCCATAAAAGAAGGATCCGCGTCCGCCATTATAGCGACGTACCGCGCTGAGCCGACAAGCGAGTATCCACCAACGTCTCTCATTTGTACCTAGAACCTTTTATTTATTTATTTATTTTGTAGAGGCGGGGGAGTTAAAACCCACCCTCGCTTAACACTTTGCCTGCCAAATTTCCCCCACGGGTGTACCAAACCTTCTTGGCATTTTTAACCCGTATGATGGGATGGCAATGCAATGTTGTAATGATAGTGTTATAGGTGATATAACCTATGGACATAAATGGATTGCGCCGACGATTACTATAAGTACCAGGAACAATTGTGGCTTGAGACGAAGCAAATGCGAGTCAGCTCGTAACTGTATTGGTCGGACGCAATCTCCACTTTCTTTGCTGTAAATTTCTACTCCTTTTGTTCAATACATTTGTATACATTGTTACCAGTCGTTTGTCTTATTTTTTACCCTTAAAACCCCACAAGAGAGAGAGAGAGAGAGAGAGAGAGAGAGAGAGAGAGAGAGAGAGAGTCTCAGGGTTGGTTCATAGACAAAACAAAAGATGACAGGGGTGTTCACGTAGTGGTTTTTCAGTGCAAACAAGTGACACGTGCTAGAGCCACAGTGATGGGAGAGCCGCTGTGGGCGGTTTAATTTGGCAAATAGTTAATTTACTACCCTAGCCATAACCATCACGTTCTATCTAAAGAAAATATTTTATACAAGCGTATCTTCTTCCAATCACACTTACGAACTTGCTCTGTCGACGGGGTTTAGAATATGCTGATTGTGTACCCCTGGAGAGGGGTAAGATCACTCAACAAAAATGATGGTGTTCTGGGTATCTCATTAAACTGAATCAAATGTTGAGGTTCCAGTTCTGGAGATCTGAGGAGTATAAATACTCCCTCATTGACATTAATCCCGGGGGGTTCGGCTTCATGCAACCAGTCTTGAAGAAGTGAAATTTTGAAATCAAACCAGCTGTACTCCGCTTAGAAGCTAGTCGTGTGACACATCATGTCCGTGGCGGATTCGGTGGGTGTTCACTACATACATCTCCCCCTAGGATTTTCACCATGATATATTGTTTTTCTCTTAATGTTTGGGAGAAATAATAGTCTTAATTTATCCAAATATTTCTTTTCGGATGAAAATCTTTTACTATTATCTGCGTTATTCGGACTATTGTCCTCATCTTCATTGTTATCTGTACAACGTTTCGGCCGATATGCCCTCCGGCCTTCTTCAGGTATTTCTTGTCGGACTCTAGTTAGCGGAATGAGAACAGGATAACCCTGGGACTGAATAAAGGGTTAGGTTCAAAGTTCCGTGATGGCTCCCGATACGACAAGAAGGTTCCCAAGTCCAAAAAGAAGGTTTCCCGAGTCCGACAAGAAATACCTGAAGAAGGCCGAAACGTTGTGCGGATAACAATGAAGCTGAGGACAATAGTCCGAATAACGCAGATAATAGTAATCATCAACCATTCAGAGAAATAAAAAGATTTTTATTATTAATTTTTAATTATTAATTTTTTTTTATTATTATTAATTTTTTTATTATTTTTTATTATTATTAATTTATTATTATTATTATTTTTTTAATTATTAAAATGTTATTTAATTATTATGGGGGTTTTGTCACTGTCCCGGGATGTATGTCTTGTGTGTGTGCGTGTGTGGGGGGTTCTTTTCTCTCTCTCTCTCTCTCTCTCTCTCTCTCTCTCTCTCTCTCCTCTCTCTCTCTCTCTCTCTCTCTCTCTCTCTCTCTCTCTCTCTGTGTGTGTGTGTGTGTGTGTGTGTGTTTTATGTGTGTGTATGTGTCTTACGTATGTGTTGTGTATGTCTGTGTCTTTTGTATGTGTTTTTTTTTTCACCCATTATCATTAATATAAATTGTAAAACGAACTGAGCTTTATAATAGATTTTTTCAAAAGTAGCAATAAAGATGAAAAACTAATATAAATACCCCCATATATATATATATATATATATGTGTGTGTGTGTGTGTGTGTGTGTGTGTGTGTGTGTATAATACATATATATATATATATATATATATATATATATAGTGTGTGGACAATAATGGATCCCATTTGACTGATTTAATTTTTAAAACAAAATGGCATTATATGTACTTTTCAAAAATAAAACCACTTTTTTGTTTCTTTACTTCATTTGCATTTTATTAAACCTACAAATGTGTCAGATCATTTTGCATGACCCTGTATATATATATATATATATATATATATATATATATATATATATATATATATATACAAAAGGCTATCTAATAAATGTGCTTTTGTATTAGACCTGCGCACAGTCTCACTGCAGAGTAATGAGAAATTACGTTGTTATGGAAACTTGATGCATTGTAATGTGAACTCATCTGGGACGTAGAAATAGAATTTTATGTTATTTGATAAATAAAATCCCGTCAGTATGCTGTGGAGAATAAAATGTTATTTGACAATTTTCGGGTCAGAACAAACATACATTTTTATCTGAGAAGCCGACAGATGCGTATATATGTATATACAATACGTATTGTGTAAGAAGAAACCCTTAAATTGCAGTTGGCTCAGTAGATAGATATACAATTTAAAATGAGATATATTTAAATATGCGTCTCTACAAAAGAAATTAATTTATTATAAGACAAGGCGTATCTTTATTTGATTTTCCGTTTAATTTAGTCTAATATTCAGGAATCATTTGAGATAAGCCATAAAATGCATAGCAACAGGAAGCTTTTGATATTTTATGAGTACATTCGCTAGGAGTGATTGACAGGTGTAGGGTCAGAGTTCAAACACCCAGTCGTGTGGGAAACTATGAATGTACTTGTGGACATAATAATAGCATTTATATCTGAGAAACCGAAAAATGTATATATGTACATAGAATATACAGTGTGTAAGAAGAACCCTCAATTGCAGTTGTACATTTAAAATGAGATAAGTTATGCGTCTCTACTTGAAATTGATTCATTATAACTGTTTTTATACTTCTTTATTATTTTCCATTTAATTTAGTTTTCAGAGATGATTAAATATATACACACACACGCACGCACACACACACAAACACACACACACACACACACACACACATATAGATATATAGAGAGAGAGAGACAGACAGACAGACAGACAGAGAGAGATGTTTGGGGAGAGAGAGAGAGAAAGAGAGAGAGTTTCTGAGGGTAACAGCTTCTTGCACGTGCGATTTTTTATATACTGTAGTGTATTGCTTTAGGGTATATTTAATTCCATATATATATATATATATATATAATATATATATATATATATATATATATATATATATATATATATATATATATATATAAACCTACAAAGAAATACACCACAGTATATAAGGGCACACAAAAAAACTGTCATCCACAGAATAATAAAACGTGACTACCCTTAATACAAAGCACAACACTACAGTATATAAGGAACCACAAAGCACAAATCCACTCACTTGGTTTGAAGATAACATAGGCGAGAAAGTTTTCCTCCCATTTTCCATGAGAAAAGCTAAACAAGAATATAGCAAGGAAATAAATCAATTATATATTTAAAAACAACTAATTGAAAGAATTATTAAAGAATAAAACAAATTTATAAAGAATAAAACATAATAAGAATCAAAT
>CM042157.1:62326444-62351444 GCA_023376005.1 Doryteuthis pealeii
CACTGATTTAAATATACAATATCATTTTTTTATTATTATAACTGCTCTCCTTTAATTACGTCTCACCCTTACTCTCCCTTTTTCTTACTTTTCTACTACCTTTCTTTCTTACTTCTGTGAATTCTTGCCGACTAACTTTCGCTCTCTATCAACAGTTATTTACCTGCCCCTTATCTCTCCCCGCTCTCTCTCTCTCTCTCTCTCTCTCTCTCTCTATATATATATATATATATATATATATATATATATATATATATATATATATATTATCCTTCTGGTTATCAGTATGCGTCTTAATTGTATCATTTCCTCCTTGATGTTTTTCAGCTTCTCCACCTCTCCTCCTGTCTCTTTTTTTCTCTCCTCCCCCTCTCTCTCTCTCTCTCTCTCTCTCTCTCTCTCTCTCGTGTTATTTCTCCCTCTTTCACTCTCTCTCTCTCTCTCTCTCTCTCTCTCTGCTTGTTATTTCTCCCTCTTTCACTCTCTCTCTCTCTCTCTCTCTCTCTCTCTCTCTCTTCTTGTGTGTTATTTCTCTCTTTTCTTCTCTCTCCCTCTCTCTCTCTCTCTCTCTCTCTCTCTCTCTCTCTCTCTCGTGTTATTTCTCCCTCTTTCTCTCTCTCTCTCTCTCTCGCTAGTGTTATTTCTCCTCTTTCACTCTCTCTCTCTCTCTCTCTCTCTCTAGTGTTATTTCTCCTCTCTCTCTCTCACTCTCTTTCACTCTCTCTCTCTCTCTCTCTCTCTCTCTCTCTAGTGTTATTTCTCCCTCTCTCTCTCTCTCTCTCTCTCTCTCTCTCTCTCGTGTTATTTCTCCCGCATTCACTCTTTTCTCTCTCTCTCTCTCTCTCTCTCTCTCTCTCCTCTCTCCCCTCTCTCTGAGTACACTTTTTCTTTTTATTTATTCGTTTATTTATTCTCTCTAACGGATCTGGCGAAGAATCGTAAAATGGGAGCCATGGAGCTATTTTCGGGCATATTTCTATATTTCTTTTTTACTTTCTTTCTTTCTTCTTTTCCTTTTTCTTTTTCTTTCCTTTTTTTATTTTTTGGTGTACCAATTGCAGTTGAGACACCCGGTGTCCTCGGTCCATCAACCCCAAGCCTATCCTTCTCCTCCTACCCCTATTCCTCCTCCTCCTCCTCCTGCTCCGCCAAATCATTTCTAAGACAGCTGATCGCAGAAAAGGGTTGAATGGCTATTTCAGAGAATCTCCCTTTAGAGTTTAGTTTTTTTTCGGATTAGGGTTGGGGGGGGGCAATGCATTTTTATATTTATTCTGTCAGGATTGTGAATCAGAAAACTAACTGCCTTTCCTTTAAAAAAAAATAATAAACATTTAAACTTTATTATCCTATTTCGTTTACTTTTTATGGGTTTTTTTCTTCTTTTTTAAAATTTTGTTTATTACCCCTCTTTCCATCTGGCATCGTACTTTTATTATAGGATTCTATTTATACATCTCACACTGGCTGGTCGTTTGGCTTGGTTTGGTTTCGTTTGGTTCTTGGATTCTACGGCATATCAACCCTTGTTGGGTTATTTATGCCGAAGACGTTTTGTTCTATTCATGCTTGATGGGTATTCAATTTTTTAAACTCTTTTTTTTCTATTTAATCCACACATGGGACCATAACAGGTTCTACCATTCCGGGTCAGAGTGGACCTGGGAGTAATGGTGATGATGGGCACTGTTAATCATTTTCTTCGGTATTATTATTTCCTCCTTCGTTTTTCTTCTTCTTCTTCTTCTTCTTCTTCTTCTTCTTCTTCTTCTTCTTCTTCTTCTTCTTCTTCTTCTTCTTCTACAAGGATGACTTTGGTTGATATGCCATTAAACAAATAAACCAAACCAAACTTCTTCTTTTTTTCTTCTTCTTCTTTCTTCTTTCTTCTTCTTTCTTCTTCTTCTTCTTCTTCTTCGTTTCTTCTTCGTTTCTTTTCATTTCTTATTCTTCTTCGTTTCTTCTTCTTCTTCTTCTTCTTCTCTTCTTTCTTCTTCTTTCTTCTTCTTCTTCTTCTTCTTCTTCTTCTTCTTCTTCTTCTTCTTCTTTTTTCTTCTTCTCTTCTTCTTCTTCTTCTTCTTCTTCTTCTTCTTCTTCTTCTTCTGTAGCACCTCTCTATCTCATCTTCATTCTCTTTCTTTCTTTCTTTTTTTCTTTCTTCTTTCTTTCTCTCTTTCTTTTTTTCTTTCTTTCTTTTCTCTTCAATCTGTTCTGTATAATTCTATCTTTTTTTATTGTTTTACATTTTGCTTGTTTTTGTTAGAGTTTTTTTTTCTATCTTTTCTCTAATAAAACTTCACCTCTTCCGTCCCCATCACTCTCCTTCTTTCCAACCAACACCCCCCACCCCCCTATTGGCCTTCAACAACAATTCAAGTCCTTTTACTATCAACTTAACCTCCGCCCTTTATCAACCGACGCCCTCTCTCCAACTTCCCCCCATTTTCTATTATAAAAGGACGGATGGCATTTTCGGCTTTGTAAACTTCGACCAAATGAAAATAAATGTCTTTTCTTTCCTTCTTTTTCTTCTTTTCTCTTTTTCCTTTTTTTTTTATTTATTTATCTATTTGTTTTTTTATTTTTTTATTTTAATGTTTTTTATTAATTCTTTTCTCTTCCTGTCCTCGAGTCATTGTTGGAAGCCCAAATGGGAGAGACTTAAGTCCCATCCATCCTAACCAAATAAATCTGCACATGTGTTTTATTAAACAGTTTGCTACATTGGTAGCATTATCAAGTCAAGTGCAGTTCTCAGGCCCCAAAGCCTCACCTCCTCCACCAGTAGCAGTGCCACCACATATGAATTCAGTTATGTTATGTATACGTTTACGAGTGCCACATGCTACAGAGTCGAAGAGCTCGTACTTCTCTCAGTGCCACATTAATGTAAAGTTACACTAGATTCTATTATATATATATATATATATATATATATATATATATATATATATATATATATATATATAGTTATCCATAGACACGTGTTTTGACTTATCAAGTCTCTTCTTCAGTGTGGCTAGACATTTTGTGAGCTACCTACAGCCGGGATTGAACTCTGATCGATTCAGCATCAGTCGGACAGCTTAACCGCTCGGCTATCGTCACTCACAGAATGCGAAAGGGGATTTTAACTGTTTTTGATACACACATCTGTATGTATGCAAAGGCCGCCATATATATATATATATATATATATATATATATATATATATATATATATATATATATATATATATATATATATATATATATATATATATTGGGATTTTGGTGATTGAAAAAGTCAGACGTTTTGAATACTAGTTCACCTGAGGATCGAAACCGTGAATCTCAGTCATCAGTTTTTATTCTGTGTGATATTATTTTATATACATAATAATGTTACATCACTCTGTCACAATATATATATATATATATATATATATATATATATATATATATATATATATATAATATATGGAAATAAATCCGACAATATGTAGAAAATATAAAAACACAAAGTATTTCAAAAAGATGAATCAAGTCAACGTTATAAAGTTTCGGTTTTAGTAAACCTTCATCCACCCCCACTCAAACATCATTCTTTCCATCTCAAGTCCAGATGAATGGTTACTAAAACCGAAACGGTATAACGTCGACTTCACCAGCAAGATTGGTTGATTTGGGATTGGTTGAAGGAGCAAGTCTTTTTTTTGAAACCAGGTCTATTCTATGAAACCAACGACTTTGGAAGAGTTTGAAAGACGAATACGAGAATGTATTTCTGCTATTCCACAAGAGTTTCTGGGAAGATCATTTGATGCAATTCCCGAGCGTCTTGAGAGGTTGGAGGCGAATGCTGATGCTTATATAGAATTTTAGATAAAACTTCATATTCATTTTTTTTTTTTTTGTAAAAATAATGATTCAGGAATGAATTATACGATTTTTAACATAGGGAAGGGAATTATAATTCTTTCTGATATACAGGGTGATTGTAAAATAACCAACTTCCCTATTTTAAAAATCTTATGATTTACTTCTGAATCATTATTTTTAAAAATGAATATGAGAACATACATGAACATGGAGCTTTATTATTTAAAATTCTATATGGGCTCCAGCATTCGGCTCTAGCCTCTCAAGCCGCTCGGGAATCGCATCAACTGATCTTTTCAGGATAGAATTATTGAAAAGAAAAGATTCATGTTTTTGATTCCACGTCTTTAAGAGTCTTCGAACATTGATTGACTGAGATAGATAGATAGATAGAGAGACAGACAGACAGACAGAGAGAGACAGAGACAGAGAGAGAGAGAGAGAGAGAGAGAGAAGAGTGTAATTGAAAATATATTAACAGAATAACTATATGTAATTACCGCATGGTTGGATACCTGTGAGAAACTGAGTATTTTTAATGTGCCCTTCGGGTTTGCCAGCGATATGGTTTTAGCAGATGTTGAACAGAACCGTCCCCACAGTGCCCTTGCCGGCTCTTGGATATTCAACACCTCGGCCTCCACCGGGGTTAAAAAGAAAAACACGCTCTCTTTCGAGTCACTCACTCTTTGACCCCTTGCTCTCCTTCGGTCAGTCGACTTTTCAACAGCTGTATAATGACGAACTGATCAAAGAAGACCCCAGAGTGGAATGTTTGTATAATTGCCGAAAGGGGGCGCTGTGAACGCTTCTGGAATGCTGGTGATGATGATTCATTAAAAGAATTCTTTGTTTTAGTTATTTTTATGGTGCTACGTGAATAATGGACCCGCATCCGGAATGTGAGGAATGTGCCCAAATAATAGGAGGGATCACCTGTAGTCTCCACTTCCTGACTTCTAAATATCTTCAATATGGGTATATTCTAATATATATTTACCAACCCCTCCACACAAGTAGAATGTGACACAAGGTCAATTTCTTAAGCGGAGTATAACAGGTTTGAATTAAGAATTTCCCTTCTCCTAGACTGGTCACATGGCCATGGTTAAAGAGTCCAGTCTGCCCTGCTATTTACCCATAGCTGGAAGGAAATTGGATTCTATACCTTTCCTAAGGGTATTAGCGCCCTGAGAAATGCAAACATTTTCGTCGAGGAATTGAACTCGGGGCGACGAGTCAATTTCCTACCACTCTAACCATTAGCCCACGTGCCTCCGGACTGCAATATATGGTTGGTTGGTTGGTTGGTAGATTGGTTTGTTGCCTAAGTAAAAAGTAAAGTTGTCGGGGTGGCTTAAAGTCGCTCGCAGCCAGACAGCGAGGGAGTCTATCCCCTTTTCACTAGCGCTAGACCAAGGAGATTGTTTTGGCGTCTGAGATGTTGCGTCACATCTACTATCAGCTCCTCACTTTATCGCACTGATCCCTGGGCAACTCATACGCTGAGTTTGCGAGGGCCGGTATCGAACCAGGAACTTTGTGATTCCTAGGCGGACGCTCCGCCGATTGAGTTAAACCAACGCTTAACATAGTCTGTCCTACTATTTACCTTAGCTGGAGAGAAAATAGTTGAATTCATACTTTTCCCAATGGTATTAGCGCTATGTGAAATGCAAAGAGCTTATATCAGGATTTGAACTCGTCTAGCCGTGTCCATTTCCAACGTCTAGCCGTGTCATTTCTAAAACCATTGCATCACGCGCCACCACTATTCTAAAAGAGAGGGGTCTCCGTGGCGTAGTGACAAACGTGTTGGACTCTGACATCGTAGTAAGCAAGTTCGTACCCCAGTTGGGCTATTATATTTTAAGACCCTACAGGATACTGTGCCATGCTGTAGCAGGAGAAACCACTTTTTATAGGAATAGGCAATCATAAACTAGCAGGACCTGTGGATATACTACAGTATGATCATTTAATTATTACAACGTTTGATATGTTTACTTAAGAGCTATTGTAAATAGTTCAATATGTAAAAAATATGATAACATAGAATACTTAACACAGCTTAACACTTGCCTGCGATGATGGTTAACGGAATGAGAACAGTCTACCGCCGTGGATTGAATATAGGGTTCGATTCGAAGTTCCGCGAAGGCTCCCAATTACGACCTAATGGCTCCCGAGTTCTACAAGAAGGTTTCTGAGTTCGAAGAGAAGTTTCCTGAGTCCGAGAAGGTTTCCGAGTTCGACAAGACACAGCTGAAGAAGGCCGGAGGGAACATCGGCCGAAACGTTGTGTAGATAACAATAAATATGAGGACAATAGTCCGAATAATACAAATGGAAGTGGGTGGTGTAATGATTAGAGTCGTAGGAATGGACTCGTCGACCCGAGTTCAAATCCTGGACGAGGATGTTTACATTTCAAATAGCGCCAATACTCTTGGGAAAGGTATGAATCCAATTGTACTCCCTCCAACCATGGGTAAATTGTAGGGCAGACTGGGCGCTTCAACTTTGGCTGGGTAACCAATCTAGGAGAAGGAAAACTCTGAATTCAAACTTGTTAAACTCCGCTTAAGAAATTGACTTTGTGTCACATCCTGCTCGTGAGGAGGGGTTTGTAAATATATACACCGAATTAAATAATACTGATAAGTCTCATCATAAAAAAAATTCAGAGAAATGCGAGCGTAACACCCTTTTTCCCGGGCACCGCCGAGTATCGCTGCTACTACTTACTAAATGTGTCGACCACCTACTCGTTTTATTTATACATTTGAAAACGGCAGATATTCAAGAAAGACCTACGATGAGGGGACTGGAATTAGCGTGCGAAGGAAGTATCTTTCCCAGGGGTTGAGATTTGCCTACACGCTTATGATCAAGCAAATGGCTTTGTAATAAACATGGCCGTCTTAAAAAAAATTTTTAAAACAAAAAAAAAAACTCATGATATTACACGCTTTTGTGTATTTTTGGTTTGTGAATTTTCTTTCCTATCTACAAATAAATGTTGTACATATTTCAGATTTGATTTTTCATGATCAGACCAAGTGAACTTTTAGCTAACACACATACACCACACAGACACACACAACACACACACATACACACACACACACAATATATATATATATATATATATATATCATCATCATCATGTCGTGCAGTTTGCACGGATATCCATGATGATCTCTCGCCAGCCTTCCCTATCATTCATTGACTCCGGCAGCTCCTCTGCGCTGCAGCCAGTATCCCTACATAGTTGGTCAATGTAGGTCCTGGCTGGGCGGCCCACATTAGCGCGCCCATGTGCTGGCTTCCACAGTAGTAGTACGTCGCTTACGATCTCGTCCTTGTTTCTCCAGCAGTGACCTGCATGTCTAGTCCGTCTCACTCGTATGGTTTGTGAGATGGGGGCAGGTGGCCATATAGTTGCTCTTTTGTGGGGTGCTGCTTCCACGACCTATCCAGGACCGTCCGTAGCATTCTCGTACAGCTCCCATCTAGCTTATTCTCAAGACGCTTTGTTAGGGTCCAAGTGGTACAGCCATACAGAAGTACCGACACTACCACACCTGGAAGAATCGCCTCTTAGCTTGTTGGGGAGATCGGATTTCCATATGACTGATAGTTTGTTGGTGGCCAACCATGCCTTTCCTATTCGAGTGTTAACATCGTTTTCTGTGGATGAGATATTACTCCCTAGGTATGTGAATTTTTCTACTGACTTAAGAGGCTTGCCGTCAAGTGTGGAGATGTCCCCTTGCTTTTGAAGCTCATGAACTCTGTTTTTTTTTTCAAATTTCTTAATATATATATATATATATATTATATATATATATATATATATATATTAAGAAATTTGAAAAAAACAGTCGATCACACGTGAAATCGACTGCTATTAATCGGTGTCTCGATTAATTCAGTGGATTTAACCCTGAAGATCCTTATGTGAAACTCGAGTAGGTTATCTCTTGTACCCATTTTATAATAAATTTGCTCTACTTAGTATTGTGCACTTTGTATTTGTTATATCGCTGACTTACCCCTCCGAATTCCACACTTACTAACCATCGTGACCAAATTCACCAGTAAGTCAACTTTTCCTTTATATATATATATATATATATATATATATATATATATATATATATATAAGTCGTCGGGGTGGCCTGAAGTCGGTATCAGCCAATCAGCTAGTGAGTCTATCCACTTTTCACTAGCGCTAGACGAAGGAGATTGTTTTTTTTTTGCGTCTGAGGTGGAGCGCCACACCTAGCATCAGCTCCTTGTTTTACAGCGCAGATCTCTGTGCTACTTATACGCTGAGTTGGCGAGGGCCGGTATCGAATCAGGAACCTTGTGGTTTCTAGCCGAACGCTTTACCGACTGAGCTCAAGAAAAAATGGATATGAAATCGGACAGTGTAAAGAAGTATATAGTTTAGAACAAAAAAAATTAAGTCAAAGATTGACTTACAGACAGCCGACGCCAAAGCGTTTCGGTTTTGATATTTTACCTAACAACACAACATAAAATGTTTGTTTTAAAATATCTAACATCTGTCGGACTATTTTTATAGTTATATTTATTTTATCTATATTTTAACAATTTTTGGATTTTTCCAAAACCAACAATTTCTGAGATGATGACATATTCAAATATTTGAATGGAAACGACGTTTCATTTTTACTTTTTCTGGCATTTCGCTTGCGGAGTTGAGCCTTCTAGCATCGCAAATTAAGGCTCACAAACCTTTTCTTGTCTTACACCTTTCCTTTCGTATGAATCAATATTACTATGTTAAGCCCTGTTGATGGTTATATTAAAACCGAAACGCTTTAGCATTGGCTATCTGTAAGTGAATCTTTGGCTTAATTTTGTTGTTTTTTCTAAACTATATATTTCTTTATACACACACACACACCACACACACACATTATATATATATATATATATATATATAATAATATGTGTGTGTGTGTGTGTGTGTGTGTGTGTGTTTATTTAGTATTGGAGTATTGAAAAGTGCTCGATTATGGGTGTAAGAGCTGTATTTGTTATATAGTGCAATACATTTAAGATGCAATTGTTACCATTGGTTTCAAGCAGCGTATTAGCCACTTATCAACTATACAACACGCATGTGAAAGAATATACAACGAATATCCTTTCACAGGTGCATTGTCTTGATGATAAATAGTTAATACGTTGCTTTGAAACCAATAGTAACATTCTCCGGATATCCACTTTTGTTGGGGGGGGCGTCGTGACCTTCTGTAGGCGATACAGTCAGTGTATTTTAACAGGGTGGGGTCCACCAGAATAAAATAGGAATCAACGGGGCACATGGGTTAAAAAAGGGGTGCGTGAGAACCGTTGCGTTAGATCCTTTACAACAAAGGTTTACCTCAAATCTATTTATATTGGTGATGGAAGATATAATACTCTCTCTCTCTCTCTCTCTCTCTCTCTCTCTCTCTCTCTCTCTCTCTCTCTCTCTCTCTCTCTCTTTTCTACTAGTGTTATTTCTCTCTTTTTTACCCTTTCTCTCTCGCTAGTGTTATTGCTCTCTCTCTCTCTCTCTCTCTCTCTCTCTCTCTCTCTCTCTCTCTCTATCTATCTATCTATCTATCTATCTATCTCGCAAGTGCTATTTCTCTCTCTTTCACTCTCTCTCAACTTTTCTCTCTCTCTCTCTCAACTTTTCTCTCTCTCTCTCAACTTTTCTCTCTCTCTCTCTCTCTCTCTCTCTCTATATATAATATATATATATATTATATATATATATATATATCTTGCTAGTGTTATTTCTCTCTTTTTTACTCTCTCTCTCTATCTATCTATCTATCTATCTCACTAGTATTATTTCTCTCTCTTTCACTCTATCTCTCTCAACCGTTCTCTCTCTCTCTCTCTCTCTCTCTCTCTCTCTCTCTCACTCACTCACTCACTCTCAAACTAGTAAGCTAATTTGGATCCCTCTCCCTCTCCCTCTTCTTAATGGTCCCTGAATTCTCAGGCAATAAAAAATAGATTTTGTGCTGTTTCAAATACGTATGGCCAGTGCTTTATAATAGGCCTTATGAGCGTGGCCCTATAAAAAGTGCCACTCATAAGTATCTGAACAGGCAGAAAATCTGTTTTTTATTGCCCGCGATAGGAGGGGCCGTGGAGCTGGGAATCGGGGGGGGGGGGCTATCCAAATTAACTTCCTAGTTTGGCAACTCCATCAAATAACAATGCCGGTCCCCTTTTTAGTATGCCTGATCTATTCTGAAGGAGATTTTAGAAGGACACAACCCCCACCCAACCACTTTTCAATTGAGGATTTAATTCTCTTAAAAAACGAAACAATGGGATGCGCTCGTAGCGTAAGGTTTACTGTCGTAGGAAATGGAATTGGCGACTCGACTTCAAATCGAGGCTGCTTGCATTTCACTTTGTCCTAATTCACTGTATATATATATATATATATATATATATATATATATATATATATATATATATATATATATATATAAAAGATATGAAAACACCACAAAAATCTGTTAAAGTGAGAACTTAGCTGATATTGAACAATATTTCGATTTTATGAAAATCGTCATCAGAGCTTGTTTATAATCCGTGTTGTTAAGAGCGGTAACGAAATTCATATGACAATAGATTTTTGTGGTGTTTTCATATCTTTTTATATATACTCATACCGTCGGATTCATTTCCTTTCTTTTAACTTATATATATATATATATATATATATATATATATATATATATATATATATATACAAACCTTGCGGTAAGAAAAAAGGCAAATAGTTTGATAGTAAAAATATACTACCAGACTTTACCTAGGGAAAAATGAAACAAAAGAAAAGACCAAGAAGGTCGTACCAACCGAAAATAAATCTATTAATACGATAACACTTGGCCAAAAGAATATATATATATATATATATATATATATATATATATATATATATATATATATATGTGTTTGTTTCTGATAACCAAGAAGAGAAGAGAAAAACAATCATAACAAGAACAGAAAATGGAACAGAAAGAGAGAGAAAATGAGACAACCCCCAGCTGTGGAGCAAAGATACCCGACCCGACCAAAAAAAAAAAAAAAAGAACCCCGATTAAACATGAAGGAAGAATAAACTTTGGTTGGTTGGTTTATTGATTTTAACGGCATATCAACCCGTCTGGAGTAATGTCATGCCTAATGGTTAGGAAGTAATATTTGTTGTATATTTATATTTATACTTTTTAGTAATTGGTTTTATTGTGAGGTTTTAAGGGGTCAAATAAGAACAAAACAACGGGTAACGAAAAGTAGAAAAATGTATTAACAGAAAGACAATACAATAGAGAGATGTGGAAATTACGTCCAACGAACAGAGTTATTGGCACTCGCATTGGCTTGCTGTTAAGCCACAATTATCCCTGTTTATTTATAGTAGCCTGTCGGCGCATTCCATTGGTCAATAGGGTGTATCACCTATAACAGGTTTTAACAATGTGTTAGCAACATTGGGGATCATGTTGTATGGTATTGATTAAGTTTATGTCGATATTCTACAGTATAATTTCATTCCCAGAATTTTGACTTTTTAAAATAGATCTTTCATATTGTTTGCATTAAAATAACAATTTCTGATGTGAGCAAAAAACATGCATTCCATGAATAATTTTTTAACAGTCAAAGGTGTTTGACATATTTCGCATTGTGGTTATTGTTCTTGTTTGAGTATATAGGAATGCGTTAGTCTTGTGTGACCAATGCGTAATTGGGACACAATGACTTGTTCCTTTCTAGACTTTCTTAAAGTTGGTCTCCAGCCCCCCAAGGTGGGTTTATTAGTAAAAATATAACAAAAGACTTAGAATTTTTGCATTATAGTCTATTTCAGGAAGCTTAGACAAAGTGTCTAACTCTCCCAACTCATCAGATGCGAATGATGAATTCTTTATTACTTTTAAGGCATTTGAAAACAGATTTTTATTTATCTATTATTTTTTTATTGTCCTGTTTCCCTCCGCTGTGGGGCCATAAAAAAGATATTTGACCATTTGTTGTCGGTAATTTGTTAGGAATTTCTGTTAAATCAATCTATTCCAGATTTCAACTAAGGGACTGTGACACTAACAATAAGAGTACACATTGAGCTCTGCAAACTGCGACACGTTTTTTAAAATAAAAATAAAAAAATAAAATTCCTATGTCGTAAGGAAGATTTCTTCTCCGAATTTTTGGATTATATATATATATATATATAAAATGTTGTTCTGGTTCCAACGGGAGAAAATTCAATATTTTATAAAAAAGGAAGGTCCGCAAAATGTATTTTGTTCTCAGAAAAAAAATTTTTTAATTCTTTTTGTTTTACATGTGCAACACGTGTTTCAGATCTTCTGGTATCTTCTTCAGGCTTTGATTGATAATATGAAAAATTTTTCATATTATCAATCAAAGCCTGAAGATACCAGAAGATCTGAAACACGTGTTGCACATGTAAAACAAAAAGAATTAAAAACATTTTTCTGAGAACAAAATACATTTTGCGGACCTTCCTTTTTTATATATATAATATATATATATATATATATATATATATGTGTGTGTGTGTGTGTGTGTGTGTGTGTGTGTGTGTGTGGAGAAAGGTAGACAAACACGGGATGTTGTAGAAAAATGATGTTTACTGTAGGTAGTGATGTCGACGATGCAACGTTTCGGTCTATTAGACCTTCTTCAGGACATTAGGAATAGAGTTCTTGCTTCAGTGTTGAACATTTTCTTTCTAGTGAATTAGAAGGTTGATGGTGTCAGTGGTCGGTTGATGGTGTCAGAAGAGGTTGGAGGTGGATTTTCCTTTTCTCTCTGATAGGGAGTGTATCATAGTGGATTCTGATAGTGCCACAGGAGAGAGAGATTCTACAACATCCCGTGTTTGTCTACCTTTCTCCACATACTGTCGGATTAATCTCCTCATATTTCTCCCATATATATATATATATATATATATATATATATATATATATATTTAATAGGAAATAAATAAAATAGGAAAAATTGAAAGAATATATATATATATATATATATATATATATATATATATATATATATATATATATATATTGGTGATATTGTCGTTTTACTACTTGCATCTGAAGAAACATGTGCAGTCGTTTAATAATTGTGAACGGATCCTTGTTATAGTAAATGTGTCCCGCGAGATTTGATTCGGACGAGAAATGACTAGCGTTGCTGTCACTGGTAAAAACCCTGACGCCGCATCTTGAAAGAACTCAAACTAAACAAACGTTACCATATGCTGTTGGCGCCGCTCTCTCTCTCTCTCTCTCTCTCTCTCTCTCTCTCTCTCTCTCTCTCTCTCTCTCTCTCTCTCTCTCTCTTTATCTTTATATATATATATATATATATATATATATAGATCCTCTTTATAATTCAATCCATATCCGGTCATATTTTCTTTCTTTCTTTCTTTCTTTCTTTCTTTCTTTCTTTTATGGTTTCTTCATACTTATTTCTTCATTTCTTCTTTTTTTTTTTTTTTTTTCAAATAAAAGTATTCTTTTTTTTAAATAAAATTCAATCCTTGTTTTTTATTCGACTTTTTTTTTATTTTCTTGTTTCTCCCTTATTTACATTCCCTTTCTTTCTTTCTTTCTTTCTTTCTTTCTTTCTTTCTTTCTTTCCTTCTTTTTCTTTCAGCTTTTGATTCTTATTTTTCTGTACATTCGATTGAATTCTTTCTCCCTTTTCCCGTTTTTTCCTTCTCTTTTTTCTTTCTTTCTTTCTTTCTTTCTTTCTTTCTTTTTGTCTTTTTTAATTATTTTCCTTGTATTCAATTTCGTCCTTTCTTCCTTTTTATCCTCCTTTCTTTCCTTTATTTCTTCCTTTCTTTCATTCATTCATCTTCTTGCTTTGGTTTTACATTTTTCCGTTCATTTGGTATCATTCTTTCTTTCTTTTCTCTTTTCTAAGGTTAAAACTATTTGAGAACAATCAGAAAAATTCATATAGACTAAGATATCTCTCTCTCTCTCTCTCTCTCTCTATATATATATATATATATATATATATATATATATATATATATATATATAATATATATATATAGGGCACCTCACGTGGTGTAATGGTTAGCAAGCTAAATTTCGCGAACCATTGTTAATTGACTTCGAATCCCATTGGGCGCCCCATACTTCTGGTCTTGTTCCACATCTAAGCTAAGCTTACTAAACAATTATATATATATATATATATATATATATATGTGTGTGTGTGTGTGTGTGTGTGTGTGTGTGTGTATCTGTGTCTGTGTCTGTGTGCGAGTGTGTGTGAGAGAAAGAGAGAGAGAGAGAGAGAGAGAGAGAGAGAGAGAGAGAGAGAGACTGTTTAAAATAAAACAATAAATCCTCGCAAATGAATGAACTCCGCTCCACAAAAGAAAACAACCACAACAAAAAGTCCTCCTTGAAGACGATCATGGACGCGATCAAAAGCGCTTGGGGAAAATATGGGACACTTTCTTTAATATCAGGACTTTTCTCTTATGAAAAATTACACCACTGATTGAACGTAAGCTAATGAAAATCATTAAGAATAAATATTCCCTGGTATTCCTGGTGTTCTTGTGAACGTTGTTTATTTGAAGCATTGGAAAAAACAAGAAAAACACAACAAAAATCAGAATTTTGATATTCAATTGTTGTTCTGTTCCTGGTTTGATCAATTCCGATATTTCGGGTGAACAATCAACCTTTTTCAAGGTATATGAGACGATATCTCTCTCTCTCTCTCTCTCTCTCTCTCTCTCTCTCTCTCTCTCTCTCTCTCTCTCTCTCTCTCTAATATTATCGGATTTATTTCCATATTTACTCCCATATATATATATATATATATATATATGTGTGTGTGTGTGTGTGTGTGTGTGTGTGTGTGACCTGATTTTTTTCTCATAGCCTATTAACACAGATAAGTACTATTTTAGGTGAATTAGACTTTCGAACTCTACTGAAATGTCCCTTTACAAACTCCAGCTGTGATTTTAAAAAGGTCAAGATTATTACCAGTTCCGGGGCAGCAAAATGACTTTAGTTGAATAAACTAAGTAATCTAATTGTAAAAACAATCAACAAAACAATCGCTTATTTACAAAGTTGCCATATGGGGGGATTAAAAAAAACAAATATCGAGAAAGAAGCTTCACATATTTTAGATTTTAAAATTTAATATCTAAAGGAAAATATGAAAGAAAGAAAAGAAAAGAAAAAAGAAAGAAAGAATGAAATGCAAACTCTGAAAAAGAAAGAAAGAAAAGGGAAAGAAAGAAAGAAAAGTGGAAAGTACAGAAAAATTTGAAAAAATAAAAAATAGAAAAGAAAATATTGAAATTGATAAGTATAGACTGGATAGAATATTTTTAAATCTAAAAATTTGTAGAAATATTTTTAAAAAAGGAAAGATTAAGATAAAATAAAATTGGTAAGGAATAACAAACCATAATAAAAAAAAATAGATTTCAAGAAACAAAACAAGAAAGAAAGAAAGAAAGAAAAAGAAAAAGAAAGAAAGAAAAGGAAAATGAAAGAAAGAATAAAAATACAAAATCTGAAAGAAAAAGAAAGAAAGAAAGAAAGAAAAGGAAGAAAAAAGAAAGAAAATGCAAATTCTGAAAGAAAAAGAAAGAAAGAAAGAAAGGAAGAAAGAAAGAAAGAAAGAAAATGAAAAAAAGGAAGAAAAAAGGAACTCGAATGTACGGGAAAATATTTTTTTTTTAAAGCAAAGAAAGAAAGAAAGAAAGAAAGAAAGAAAGAAAAGATAGATACAGAAAAAAAAAATTTTTCTCCCCGAAAACTTTTTTCCTGTTTTGAGAAAGAAAAGTATTTTTAAAGAGGATGTTATATTTTTCGAAATACTGAGAGAAAGAGAAATAAAGAAATTGAAAGAGAGAGAGTGGGGGAGAAATAAAGAGAAAGCAGAAGAAGAATGAGTAAACGATTATGTATTTATATGGAGAGAAAGAAAGAAAGAAAGAAAGAAAGAAAGAAAGAGAAAGAAAGAGAAAGGGAGAGAGGGAGAGAGGGCGGAAAGAAGAAGGAAAATAATTATGTATTTATTTGGAGAGAAAGAGAGATAGAGAAAGAAAGAGAGAGGAAGAAAGAGAAAGGGGGAGAGGGCGGAAAGGAGAAGGAAAATGATTATGTATTTATATGGAGAGAAAGAAAGAAAGAGAGAAAAAGAGATAGAGAAAGAAAGAGAGAGAAAGAGAAAGGGGGAGGGGTGAAAAGGAGAAGGAAAATGATTATGTATTTATGTGTCCCTAGGCCTTGCTTTTTTGTTGAAATTTATCCAAGTTATGAAAAGCTTTGAACCGGGATACTAATACGATGCTAGAATTTCACACATGCTGTTGTGGCTTGCCAAGCACTTGTTGCTATTTCACTGTCGTCTTCCAACAATTTTTCTTTCTTCTTTTTTCTTTCATTCAATGAATAATTCATTCACTTATCCATCTTCCCCCACATATTTTGAAATCTAAATATTTGTAAAAAAATATATCTATAAATATACAAAGGCCAGTTAGTGTGTCAGTATGCATGTATGTAAAGGGGCCGGTTTAGCTCAGTCGGTAGAGCGTTTAGCTAGGAATCACAAGCTTCCTGGTTCGATACCAGCACTCGCCAACTCGGCGTAACAGTAGCACTGTGCGGTAAAGTGAGGAGCTGATGGTAGGTGTGGCGCCCAACCTCAGACGGTAAAAAACAATCTCCTTGATCTAGCACTAGTGAAAAGGGGATAGACTCCCTCGCTGTCTGGCTGATACCGACAAAAAAGAAAGAAAGAGCATTAGCTACATAAATAAGAGTAACCTCCCCTTGTTTCTTTCACTTTGAAGAAGCCGTGTGTTTTGGTCGGCCATTTTCATTTCACCGTAAATCTACACAAAAAATACGAATTTGTTCGAATCAATACAACTGAATGTTTTAACACGAAAATATCATAAAATGTGAGCTTAATAACAATTAAGTTGATTTCATATAATGTGCAAGCACAATTAAGAACACATTTTATGATATTTTCATGTTAAAACATGCAGTTGAATTGATTCGATCAAATTTGAATTTTCAGTGTAGATTTAAGGTGAAATGAAAATGGCCGACCAAAACACACGGCTTCCTCAAAGTGAAAGAAACAAGGGGAGGTTACTCTCATTTATGTAGCTAATATACAGATTACCGAAAGAAAAAGAAAAAGGAAGAGAAAACGAACTTGAATGTCTGAAAACCAAAACCAATTTGTTGCTATCTCACTGGCGTCTTCCAACCTTTTCTCTTTATTCCAGATTTTCTTTTTTCTTCTTCTTCTTTCATTCAGTGAATCATTCATTCACATATCCATCTTCCCCCACACCATTCTTTGTCCCAAACCCCATTTCTTCATTTCAGGGAATATTTAACTATTTTCAGTAAATATCCGTATTTATTTATTTACCGTATTTGTCGCACAGTCATATAAGACGCATCCCCCATTTCAGCAGGTCAGATTCAGGAAGTAAAAAGCTTTTAGTGTATTTAAGCATATATTGTTGAAAACAGTCTAGCTGTGCATTACACAAGCAGAAACATAGCTGTATAAAAGGAATTTGGCAGTTTAGGGTAAGTAAAAAGTACTGAGCGTAAACTGTGTTAGTGAGCATCATAGAGAAGATTAGCTTAGGCCTACGGGAGGTCTCAAACTTCACTTATGATGTATATGACGCAGGGCAATTTTTTTAACCAAAATTTTGGAAAAAAACATGCGTCCTATATACCGTCAAATACGGTATTTATTTTTAAATCTCCTCGCTGTTCGACTGAATGAAACATTTGAAACAAAAAGCAAAGAAAAGAGAGAGTGGAACATTGACAAAAAAAGTAAATACAGAATTACACTTAAGTGTCGTGAGCAATTATGTATGTAACAAGAGAAATCCTTTAGGCGCTTCTGAAAAAAATATTACATAAGCCACGAAATGCAATTATAGTCTTCGACTTACGACCAGATTAGGTTCTGGGTGGTCGCAAGTCGGACTGCACTATATATATTTACTAACCCATCTGCACGAGCAGGATGCGACACAAGGTCAATTTCTTAAGCGGGGTTTAACAGGTTTGAGTTGAGTTTTCCTTCTCCTAGTCTGGTTACCTGGCCATGGTTAAAGAGCCCAGTCTTTCCTGCTATTTACCCATAGCTGGAAGGAAATTTGGATTCTATACCTTTCCAAGGGGTATTAGCGCCCTGTAAAATGCAAACAGCTTCGTCGAGGAATTGAACTCGGGTCGACGAGTCCCTTTTCTACGACTTTAACCATTAGCTCATGCGCCTTCGGACTGCAATATATGGTTGGCTGTTTGGTCGGATGATTGGATTTTATGGCATGTCAACCCTTGTTGGGTTAATTTATGCTGAAGGCGATTATTTTTATTCTTTCTTTATGGGTATTCAATTTTTTAAACCGAATTTTTTAGAACTCATTTTTACACACTTTTTCTATGCCACCCATAGATGGGACCCTAACAGGTACTACCAATCTGAGTCAGGGTGGACCTTGGAGTAATGGCGGTAAAGGCGTACTCAACACTCCCCAAATCTCCCGAATCGGAACTTCACCACTAGATGCAGTTTGATGTCATACCCAGGACATTAAAACCCTCAGCCACCGCCTTCTCGCACATATGTAATAAAAAAGCGCGTGGTGTAATGGTTAAAGTCATGGGAAATGGACTCGTCGCCCCGAGTTCAAATCCTGGACATGGTAATTGCATTTTCACTTAGCGCTAATACCCTTGGGAAAGGTATGAATCCTACTCTCCCTCCAGCTATGGATAAATAGTAGGGCAGACTGGGCTCTTTAACCTTGGTTAGGCAAACGGTCTAAGAGAAGGAAAACTCTGAATTCAAACCTGTTAAACTCCGCTTAAGAAATTGACCTTGTGTCGCATCCTGCTCGTGCGGAGGGGTTGGTAAATATATATATAAGAAAAAGGGTTGGGAGCTTGACATAAGGGCAGTAGGGCTGGAACAATCATATAGGTGCTAGTGATTGATATGATCAGAGGATTGAGCGGAGGGGGCCTCTCCGACCGCCCGTCTACCCTAACTTTTTTCAGCTATCAGCGCCTAGCGTTTTTTAAGACACGAGGCCGGGACGCAGTTCTGCGAATTTCACCAAAAACTTTTTAGAGAAATATTTTTTTTTAAAGTCTATTACCACTGACTTCATTTAATTTTTTTAGTTTTCTAAGAAAAAATAACTACTGTATGGGGAGATATTTATATTTTTTTATAAAGTTAAATCCCTAGAGAATTTAAACCGTTAAAAATACTTTGAAAGGCAACACCCGTTCTTGCAGAAAGTCCGCATTGAATCGGAAAATGAAAAAAAGCATTAAAATATAAACATTTTCTTTTCTTCAATTTGGAAATCATCAACAATCCACGACACCATTGAGGCCTTTTTTTTTTTTTTTTTTTTTTTTTTGTTCAGAATTTTTTTTAAAGCCATTATTTCTTTGAACACAGCTCGTTTTTGCAAATAAAATATATTTTCTCCCCCTCTTCACGGCAATATATATATATATGTTCATCCACAGACACGTGTTTCGACTTATCAAGTCTCTTCAGTGGGGCTAGACATTTTATAAGCTACCTACAGCCGGAACCGAAATCCGATCGGTTGGGTGTCAGTCCGGCACCTTAACCATTAGGCTGTCTTCACTCACAGAACGGGAAGGGGATTTTGACTGTTTTAATACACACATCGCTTTGTGTGTAAAGGCCGTCACAGAGTGCTCTATTCCTTTACAAAACGTTACATAAAAAAATCGATGAAAACAATCGCAGTAATTAAAACTTGGGAATCCAAAATTTCAGAATTGTTGGTCCAGATCCTACCTAGGATGTTTTTAATTTGGTCTGATTCCAAAAAAAATAGGATATATATATATATATATATATATATATATATATATATATATATATATATATATATATATATATATGTTAGTCCTTTGTTAGTATTGGAGAATTGAGAATAAAGTGCTCGATTACTTTTGTAAGAGCTATATTTATTTATCATAGCGTACAATACATTTAAGGTGCAATTGTTACCATTGGTTTCCGGGAAGCATGCTTGCAACCCTTCCTCACAACAAAGCGCCTGTTAAGAAAGAAATGTATTGTACACTATAATATATAATATATATATATATATATATATATATTATATATATATCATGTCGCACAATTAGCACGGATATCCATGACAATCTCTCGCCAACCTTCTCTATCTATTTCCTGGGGAGGTCCTCTGCGCAGCGTCCAGTATCCGCGCAGAGTTGGTCAACGTAGGTCCTTGTTGGGCGACCCATATTAGCATGTCCATGTGATGGCTTCCACGGGAGAACATCGGTTATGAGTTCGTCCTTGCTCCTCCAGCAGTGTCCACCATGTCTTGTCCGTCTCACTCGGATGGTTTGTGAGAAAGGGGGCAGGTGGCCTTATAACTGCTTTATTTTGGGGTGCTGTTTCCACGACTTGTTCAAGACCGCACGCAGCATTCTTGTGCAACTCCCATCTAGCTTATTTTCGTTAGGGTCCACGTGGTGCAGCCATACAGCAGCACTGATACAGCCACTACTTGGAAGAATTGTCGTTTTAACTTGTCAGTGAGATCGAATTTCCATATGACCAATAATATGTTTATAGCTGACCATGCCTTTCCTATTCGTGTATTAAATTCACTTTCTGTGGATGAGATATTACTACCTAGGTATGTGAATTGTTCTACAGACACGTGTTTCGACGTTTACGTCACATCAGTGCGGCTTTTGCTGGACTCCACCGGATTTCCTTTACAACAGAACGTGTACTCAGTCGTTGTACATACATACAGAAAGACAGAAAGACAGACTGTATATATATATATATATATATATATATTAGTAGAGAAAAAAGTTATGGGTCTACCCTGGTTTCAATCCAAATGATTTCATCAGGACACTACCCTACGCTTAACTAAGTCGATTTAATTCCTTAGTTAATTAGTGAATTACATCGACTTAGTTAAGCGTAAGGTAGGGTCCTGATCAAATGATCTGGATTGAAACCATGGTAGACCCTTAACTTTTTCCTATTATTATTATTATTATTATTATTATTATTATTATTATTATTGTTGTTCTATCTATCAATAATGGAGATTCGCTTCCGGTTCTTGTCTGTAACAAAAACTACGTCACTGCTTACGTCACACTACCCAAAATCGTCATAACATAGAATAAATACACTCAAAATTTGAACATGCAGCATTAGACAGTCCTCATTGTTTTGTTTTTTAAAAATTTTAATAAATACATGACTGGTATTATATATCTATATATAGTTTTTTTTTAATACATATTAATACATTTCAAATTGTTTTATTTTTTTTAATCCTTTAATGAATTTGATGATTTTACTTACTTAGGGTACAAACTCGCTAACATTGAATTTTTTACTCCCACCCCTCAGGCAATGTGTTTCAAAACTCTATTTTTACATCGCCCGAAGGCCGTTTTGTATTTTGTACTAGTTTTTTTTTTAATATATTGAGCACTTTTGGATTATTTACTGATGCCACTGCAACGGAAACGTTAAAGCGGCAATTGGACACTATATATATATATATATATATATATATATATATATATATATATATATATATATATATATGCATGCAAGCAGGCATATAATTGTTACTGCAATATTCGTTTGCAGGCACGGAAACGTTTGATTCTCGAGATTTTGTTCCCTTTTTACGACGTCTAGCCGCCCGAGGAAATGAATCATATTTCCTGTAGCCAAGCACTGGGGGGTCTTTACAACATCTTGTCATTTTTCACTTAGTTGTCTAAAACTAAAACCTTACCGCCATATTGTTTTTTGTTTTTTATGAATGAACAACAGACGCCGCTCTGCACATGCGCAACTGGTTGCAAGACAGACATCAAAAAGGGATCTCATTTTCCACTGCTCCATTTGCGCGCGTTTTATTGTTGAGCTAATTTTGTAACTGCTTTGCAAATACTGGGTAGGTTGGGTTTAATGATCATGTATGTATAAAATTGTATATCTTAATATCTATTAATAATGGAGATTCGCTTCCGGTTTTTGTCTGTAATAAAAACTACGTCACTGCTTACGTCACTATACCCGAAATTGTCATAACAGAATAAATACACTCAAAATTTGAGCATGCAACATTAGACAGTCCTCATTGTTTTTTTAAAACAAGTTTTAATAGATACATCCCCAGTATCATATATTTACATATAGTTTGTTTTATTTTAATAGATATTCAAAGTTAATAGAACTTAGTTTCGATTTCAAATTGTTTTATTTTTTTTTTTTTTTACTCTTTTAATAAATTTGATGATTTCATGATTTATGGTTCAAACTCTCCGACATTTAATTTTTAACTTCCACCTCCTCAAGCAATATCTTTCAAAAATTTATTTTACATCGCCCGGAGCGTGTTTTTTTTATTTTTGCTAATATATATAAAGATTATGTTTCACATTTATGCATACGTATTTACCAAGGACTCTGTTTAGCTCAGTCGGTAGAGCACTCAACAAGGAATCGTAAGGTTTCTGGTTCGATATCGCTCCCCGCCAACCCAGCGCTTGAGAAGCACGGATTGAGTCATTTGATCTGTGTGGTAAAGTGGGAAGCTGACGGTAAGTGTGGCGCCCACTACAACACAAAAAATCTCCCCGATCTAGCGCTCGTAAAAAGAGGATAGTCTTCCTCGCTGATATCGACAAGAGGACACCAACTAAAAAATAATCTCCATACAATGACTGCTATTTACACAGTAGCATTGCAACCAACAAAGCCTTATATATATATATATATATATATATATATATATATACATGTGTGTGTGTGTGTGTGTGTGTGACATTTTGGTTATTGTTTTTTTTTTGTTTTTGTTTTTTACGAATAAATCAGCACACTTCTGCTTTGAATCTGATGGTAAAAAACAAATAAGATGTGAACGAGACACCGTTCAAAATAACTTGTGATTGATAGACCCTGAGCATCTGGGAAATCGGGCGACGAAGGGGCTATAGTAGGTTGTGTGTACACATCACTTCCTTCGCCTAGATCTAGCCTAGTACTCGGCACGCGGCAAATCTTCCCCGCCCCTCTTCGCGACACCAATGCCGTCCACGGAAGAAGAGCAAAGTGCTATCTTAACTTGGCATAAGCGTCCTCGCAGGGGTTACCAGAACTCAAGATTGAACTCAACGTCGTACTACCTTAGGGACTCCAACGACAGATTTTTAACATGCTCATTCACTGTGGTAGGGGTGGTAGTGTTGGTGAGGGCGAATTCAGAGTTTTCCTTCTCCAAGACGGGTGGCTAGAGAGCCTGGTTTACATCTACTTCGTTTAGCTCAATCGGAAGGGTATCCGCCTCGGAAACACTAGATTCCAGTTTCAATACCGGGTTAGGGGTTGCTATGAGAGAAATAGGGTTGGGACAATTTTATAGGTGCTAGGGCTTGATAAGGCTAGCTGATTGACCGGAGGGGGAAACTTCGACCGCCTGTCTGTCTTAAGTAAGGGCCAAAGTAGAATGTTGTATGCCATGGACTTCTCAGCCACTAGGATTCCGTCCTTAAGCATCACGGGTCGACAACTACGGCCAACAAGTGACCCCATTGGTGGGATCTCACTCCTCTGGAATGGTGCAGTCGGTGTAGTCTACTGACCCAGCTGATAAGGGCAATAGACCCCTGGGGATGAATATAATTTTAGTAGCATAGATTCCAGATTCAATACCGGTTAAGGGTTGCTATGGGAGAAATAGGGTTGGGACAATCGTATAGGTGCTAGGGCTTGATATTAAAAAATGAGGGAATAGAAGGGGGTGAATGGGCTAGTTTGCACTCATAAATCCCTTTTTGGTTATTTATTAATCTTAACTTAGTTATGGCACAATCCCTGTGAGAATGGATCACCCGGTGAGAATGGAACTCAATGGAAATTAAATTTAGTTATAAGAGGGTATAGTAAAATATTTGAGATGCCCTGGTTTAAAACATGACGTTAAAATAGGACACGTTCTTCCGTGTGTGCGAAACCCGACAGAATTTTCGTCTGTCAAGCTCCTTACCCATATATATATTCAAAAGCAGAATGTGAAGTAGGAGACGGGTTAGTTTTTGATATAATTGCAAATTCCGACTAATTAGAACCAATAAAAATGAATGTTTTTTCAAACATAACATAATTCTAAAACTAAGGAATATTTTAGTATGAACTTTTTATCATTGAACTAAACAGGAAAAAAGGCCTATAGAAAACAATCATTGATTCACTCAGCTTTAGTATAATATATATATATATATATATATATATATGTATGTGTTGTGTGTGTGGGTGTGTGTGTGGGTGTGTGTGTGTGTGCTTTTTGTTGTTTTTATTTTGTTTTGTAGGGGTTTTTTGGGGGGAGGGTTGCTTTTTGGCTTTTTCTCGTCTGACCTATCTCGGATTTAGAACAGCTCAAATAAAAGCATCGCACGTAGACAGGGTCTACAAACAGCTGTTAAAACCCATGGACAATTCAGAGCGACTTTTTATATACCTGATTTGTAGTGAACTCTCTCTCTCTCTCTCTCTCTCTCTCTCTCTCTCTCTCTCTCTCTCTCTCTCTCTCTCTCTCTCTCGTACTAGTTTCTGGCTTTCTCATTGGTTAGTTTGAAAAGATCCGCTATCAAATCAAGCTGTTCCATTGGCTGTTTTAATAGGCTGATAGGTATTGACAGTATGGAATAACTGACCAATAATGATGGGACGTCAACAGTGAGAACAATCATTATGTTCCGGAAACTTAATCCTGCAAGTAAAGCAGGACTGGTGTGACGGGGGAGCCTGTAACTCTCAAATCGATGAATATATTTTGAATAACAATATATTTTCACTAACTACGTTGATGGTATCGGGAAATAGATATAACTTTGACGAGTGGTGGGATAGTGTTGTAGAGAAAAATTGATGGTAATCT
>CM042157.1:62361444-62381444 GCA_023376005.1 Doryteuthis pealeii
CAATGGCGTGTGGTAACTGTTAGTTTCTCACCTATGCTATTTTCAAACCAATTGATTTATGAAAGGAAGAAAGGAAGGAAGGAAGAAAGAAAGAAAGAAAGAAAGAAAAGCTTGAAAATTGATTACGATTAAGATAGATAGGAAGGACGAAAGAATAAAAGATAGAAAGAAAGAGTTAGGAAGATAGATAAATATATATATATATATATATATATATATATATATATATATATATATATATAGCTTTCTTGTCTATAACTCTGCTGATGAGGCATAATAGGCCGAAATGTACATACAGAGATTGACTTTTTCTCGATTTGTTTAGCCTTACATTTGAACATATATGCCCGCCTAATTCATTAATTATCAACTAATTAATTTTCAAAATTAGGTATGACTTCAATTAAGCACATATTCTCCAATATATATATATATATATATATATATATATATATATATATATATAGAGAGAGAGAGAGAGAGAGAGAGGAGAGAGATGGAAACAAGTCAAGCTATATTGATATATAGAGGGAAAGAAAGAAAGAAAGTTATATATATATATATATATATATATATATATAGAGAGAGAGAGAGAGAGAGAGAGAGAGATGCCAAGATATATAGGGATGTTTAGCTCAGTCTGTAGAGCATCCGACTTGGAGCTACAAGGTTCCTGGTTCGATACCGCCCTCGCCAAATGAGTGTATGAGTAGCACAGGGATCTGTGCGCTAAAGTGTGGACCTGATGGTAGATGTGGCGTCTATACTAGTGAAAAGGGGATAGACTCACTCACTGTCTAGTTGATACCGACTTTGGGCCACCCCGACGACTTACTTTTACTTATATATATATATATATATATATATATATATAGAGAGAGAGAGAGAGAGAGAGAGAGAGAGAAAGAAAGAAAGAAAGAAAGTAGAAAGAAAGATGGATAGGTACATAGATAGAAACATGCTATATATTGATAAAAAAAGAAGAAAACAAACTGAAAGAGTAACAGACAGATAGATAGATAGATAGATAGATACATACATAGATAGATAGATAGATTGACAGATAGGTAGATAGATAGATAGATAGATAGGAACTTGAAATTGCACTAAAATATCACGATGACTTCTTTATAAACTTTATTACAACACCCCCCCCCGCCATTTATCTAGGTCCCAACCCCCTGCGAAATCGCTGATATTTAACTTTTGGCAGATTTTTTGATAAAGCCATGAATGAATGCTCCTCCACCTCTTCCTTCTCCTCCCCCCTCCTCCTCCCAACAGATGACAGTCGAACGCTTGGATCGTCACGGTGAACATTGACAATGATATCTTTGCCTTTTCCAAATAAAGTCGAATGCGCCCCAACACGGCAAAGGGACTTAGAAAAACAACAAAACACAGTGTTAAAGCAACAAGCTGTTTGCCTATTTCAACACGTCTGTTTATTTTGCACCGCCAATTTTGACATTTATAGAAAAATATATATGGCCTAGATTTATCGACACGTTGCCACCTGCTAGAAATAAAAAAAAATATATATAAAAAAATTTAAAAAATTGAATAAATAAATTTAAATAAATAATGAAGGAGTCTATATAACAATGGAGTTGAGCACCAAAGAAAATAAATAATCTCATGGGTGCACCTATATTATAAAGATGACTCTGAAGATTCGTGCTAAGGCGAGAAACTATAGTCGGTAATTTTAAGCCATTCGATTTTAAACGTGCATTTAGCTCTTTGTACGGAGCACTTTTAAAACGTTTTTCTTTTAATCCAGAAGTAAATAGTATTTTATATTTGTTAGCTTGGTGTATCTAATGGTAACTGATATATATATATAAATATATATATATATATATATATATAATATATATATATATATATATGGGAGAATATGTGCTTAATTGAAGTCAAACCTAATTTTTTTTTGAAAGTTAATTCATTAATGATTAATTAGGCGGGATTTAACTACTTAAATGTAAGGCTAAACAAATCGAGAAAATCATCTCTGAATGTACATTTCGACCTATTCATCAAGAGATGATTTTTCTCGATTTGTTTAGCCTTACATTTAAGTAGTTAAATCCCGCCTAATTAATCATTAATGAATTAACTTTCAAAAAAATTAGGTTTGACTTCAATTAAGCACATATTCTCCCAAATATTGTCGGCTGAAAATAGCCATATTTGTTTATATATATATATATATATATATATATATATATATATATGTGTGTGTGTGTGTGTGTGTGTGTGTGTGTAAGGTATCCAAAAACTGGTAGTAAAAGGATGATTCTACATGGGATTTTTAAATTCACACTGTATGGTTATTGCATGTTTAGTAGGTGCAAATACATGTATTTTAATAATCCCTAATGAGAGCTCAATGTATAATAATCTTTTTAGATTATATACAAAGCAATATTTACCATTGAAAGGAAGGAAAAACTTTTAAAAAAACATCATTCCGTAATGAATTTATTTCGACTAAATCTTAAGAGGCTTTTAGAAATTTAAATAAATTTCCATATATATTAATATATATATATATATATATATATATATATATATATATATATATAAGTAAAGAAATAACAAAAGACTTAGAGATTTTGCATTATAGCCTATTTCGGGGAGCTCTTAGAATCTCTAATTCTCCCAGCTCATCAGATGCGAATGATGAATTCTTTATTACTTTTAAGGCATTTGAAAACAGATTTTTTTTGGTTTATATTCTCTTGTCTGCTCAGCTGTAAGGTAATAAAAAAAGATAGTTGACTACTTGTCAGTAATTTGTTAGGAATTTCTGTTAAATCAATCTATTCCAGATTTTAGCTTTCCATCTATATATATAGATGGAGAGAAGCACACATATATATATATATGTATATATATATGTGTGTGTGTGTGTGTGTGCGTGTGTGTGTGTGTAATAATATAAGTATAATCATATATATATATAAGTATAAGAATTATAATTATATATATATAATTCTGAGTATTTTAGCTGATCTTAAGAATGCTGTTTTCTGGATGGTCTTGATTCTTCCTCTGATTACCAATTCCACCAGTCTTTTTCTAAACCATTGGGAATCTTTGCAAGTGTACCAACAACAATTGGTATCACATTCGCCCTAATATATCAATGGTTTTTTGGGGGGTGGGGGGTGTTTTTTTGCTTTTTATTTATTTAGTTTTTTAGTTTTCCAGCAAGGTCCAAGTATTTGACTATCTTTATGCTTTCTTTCATTTTCACTCTGTGGTCTGCTGGATTATTATTATTATTATTATTATTATTATTATTATTAGTTTGTCACACCAGCATTAGCTGATGGTATATCACTGGAGTCTGAGGGACAACAAGTCTCTTCAGGTCTCCAGGACTCTTCTGAGTATTCTGGCAGATTGCAGCAGTGCAGTATTTTGGATGGTCACAATTCTTCCTCTGATTTCCAGATTTTCCAGTCTTTTTTCCAAGCTTTTTGGTACCGTTCCAAGTGCACCAACTACAATTGGTATCACTTTGACTTTCATATTCCATAGCTTTTTCAATTCTCTAGCAAGGTCCAGGTATTTGTCTATCTTTTCGTTTTCCTTCATCTACACCCTGTAATCTGCTGGAACTGATTTCTGTCATTGCTAGTTTTTACACAAGCTCTGACTTGTGTATGTTTTTTTGTCTTTTGTTTTTTTGTTTTTTTGCTTTTGGTTTTGTTTTATTGGGTTTTTTTCACTGAAGACTTTTAAGGTCCATAGGACTTTTCTAAGTATTCTAATTAATTCTAACTCTACCAAATTTCCCACACGGCTGTACCAAATTTACTTGGTATGTTTTACCTGTATAATAGAATATTTCAAAGTTCACTATCTATTCAGCCCAGAACTCATTCTATTCAAATAAAGTCCTATTATCATTGAACAATGCAGTCTTGAACAGTCGTGGAAACAGCACCCCACAAGGAAGCAGCTGTATGGTCACTTGCTCCCCATCTCACAAACTATCCGAGTGAGACGGACAAGGCATGCGCAGGACACTGATGGAGAAGCAAGGATGAGAATCATAAGCGACGTTCTCCTGTGGAAGCCAACACAATGGACATGCAAGTGTGGGCGCCCAGCTAGGACCTACATTGACCAGCTATTGCGAAAGATGCTGGTTGCTCCGCAGAGGACCTCCCCAGGTGCAATGAATGATAGGGAAGGTTGGCGAGAGACAGTCATGGATATCCGGGCTGCATGTGCGACATGATGATGATGATTATTGTAATCTGAATCCTTCTGTTCAATTATAATGGATTAACCATAAGTTTTTGTACTTTTGTTAGGGTAGGATCGCTGTGGTGGGACAGACGCTGTGAGCGGTTTAAAGTAGGCAAAGAATTAAGAGCGAAGAGTTCTGTGGTCTGAATGGTCTCGATGCTTCCTCTGATTTACAGTTCCCCTAATCTTTTTCCCAGGCCCTTTTGTAATATTTTTGGGATATCTAACTATCTATCTACCTATATCTATATTAATATCTATATCTCTCTATATATGTATATATATATATATATTTGTGGTATTTATATCATATTTCCAGCCATATAAGGTGCACGTTTTATCCAAAAGATGTGGGTTGGGTAGGCCTTTGGGATTTCCTGATACTAAATTAGCACATAAACACTCCTGTTTGGCACACTGGTCCCCCAGGTGACCGCAGAATGAAATATGTACGATTATAAATGATTAAATTAGGATAGGAAATCAAAATAATGTTAGAATTTATAGAGTTTCTATAAACCTCAAAGCTCTGAGTGCAAATACACTGATGTTTATAAGGTATGTAACATGTTTTGCTTCCGTAGTTTATTAGAAGATCCTATTGCCTACTCTCTACCACAGAAGTACACGTTAACTTTGAATTTAAATATTTTTACACTACATTACAAAATGAATAGGCTACCCCATTCGTTATGTAATGAGACGTAACAAGATAATAAGTAATAAGTAACAAGATAATCAAACAAAGAAAGAAGAGATTAGTGTCATTTCCCTTTGTTTATTTTTTGTTTATTTATCTTTTATCTACATATTAATACAAGTATAATACAACTAATGTTTATAAGGCGTGTTGCATGTTTTGCTTCCGTAGTTTATTAGAAGATCCTATTACCTACTATCTACCACAGAATTACACGTTAACTTTTAAATTTAAATATTTTTACACTACATTACAAAATGAATAGGCTACACTAACATTATGTAACTGTGGTAGCTATAAACCTTACAAATATGTGAGAGATATATTTTATGGGAAATGTTTATAAAGCTTGTTGCATATTTTGCTTCCGTAGTTTATTAGAAGATCCTATTGCCTACTCTCTACCACAGAAGTACACGTTAACTTTTGAATTTAAATATTTTTTACAATACATTACAAAATGAATAGGCTATACTAACATTATGTAACTGTAGTAGCTATAAACCTTACAAATATGTGAGAGATATATTTTATGGGAAATGTTTATAAGGCTTGTTGCATATTTTTCTTGCATAGTTTACTAGGAGATCCTATTGACTACCCTTTTTGACCAAAACCCTATTGAGGAGTTGTCCTAGGCATGAAGCATCAGGTGGTGAGGCTGCTCTTCTGGAGCTCTTGGACGTATGAAATCATCTTTTCGTTGCCATCTATATATTAATACTAGTGTTCCTTAAAATTAGGAAACGAAATCAAAATAATATCAGAATTTATTTAGTTTATATATTGGTAAATAAATATATATATATATACATTGGTAAATAAATAAATTATATATATATATATATATATATATATATATATATATATATATATGCCTTTCCTTGTGTGCCATTCTCGCAGTAAGTAGGTAGTCCAGATATGTATTACATTTACAAAAGTAACCTTTCGGTTTGTCTATATTTCAAACATCTCCATCCGTCCACCGTTTCATTAGTCGACCCCTCCCTTGTTTCTATCAGTCTATCCGCCAGTTCGTCTCATGATATCTGGTGTATTTAAGTGATCCCCCTTCGCGTGAATAAATTATCCAGGACCCCGGGAGATAATTGAAGCACACGCAGCCACTGATATTATCTTTCATGTTCTCTCCGTGATCCTACATCCGGGGGTTTCAGTAGCGCCGTACTGTCTAAAAAAAAAGATGGTGGCTATTTTAGCCCTTCATTTCGTTGTTGTTGATTATTTGGGTTTTTTTTGTTTTTTTTTTTTTTGGGGGGGGGTCTTTAGTTTTCGTTTTTTTTTTTTTTTTCGTTTTTTTTTTTTTTTGTATATCGTTTTATTACACGCATTTTTTGCTTTTCTTTCTTCATTCGTTATTTTGATGAGCGGTTCTTTCGTAATCATTATATATGAAATACTATATATATATATATATATATATATATATTATATATATATATATGTGTGTGTGTGTGTGGTGTGTGTGTGTATATATATAATATAATATATATAATATATGTTTGAAGAGTGAATGACTTAACGGAGAAGGCAAAAAAAGCGAAGCCAGTCGCAATTTTGACTGGGAATGAAAAATAAATTAACCGAATAAATCGGTGTTATGAATGAATATAAAATTGGTTAATACATTTGCAGAGCTGGTTTAGGAAACCGATATAGTCAAAATACGTTTACCTGGTTTTCACCGTGAGGATCGTCACGGGAAACCCGGATATACGTATTCTGAATGAATATATATATAATATATATATATATTATATATATATATATATACGTTTTAACAACGAATGTTTAAAATTTCTGACTGCAGTTTCTCGCCGTAGCACGAATCTTCAGGGAATGAATAGATTAAATTAGATTATATATATATATATATATATATATATATATATATATATATATATATATATATATGTATATATATATATATATATATATATATATAGCCACAAGCTGGTGGCTGATCAACACTAGCTGAGTCACCCAAGTGAAAGTGTATGCTGTTGAAAGACCCGAAATGCCTTATGATCTTGGAAATGACATCACTGACAATGTGGTCTGAGGCACCTTAGGGTGTATTCATTGAATATATACATATATATATACATATATATATGTGTGTGTGTGTGTGTGTGTCTTTTTTATGTTGAAGTGGGGCGTTATTATGAAGTATTAAAAAATTAAAAAATAAATGAAGGAACTCGATGTTGTGGAGTACAGGGTTCACTTATTTTTCATTATTTATTCTCATAAATTTTCGGGATCATTAGATTCCCTTCCTCAGATGAATGTCCCTCCTGTTGATCGGATCCTTTATTTTTGTTGTTTTTGAAAACGGTCGGGTCTGTAAAATATTTGTAATAACGGAGTATTCCGATATCAGCGTTTAGTCCCCTCACGTGAGTTCGTAGTTTTAAAATTCATTTGATTTCAGCTTGTTTTCGAGATTGTGTTGTTGGAAATGCGTGGTCTATTAAAATACATTTGAGGTGTCTAAGGTTGTGTGGTGGGGTGTTAGTGAAGTGCTATCGTGCTATAGGGTGATTTGAGTTTTATTGTGGATTTGTGGTTATTCATTCTTATTCTAAAATTATATATATATATATAATGTGTTTTAATATAGTTTGAACGATGTCCCATCTTTAAAATTCTCAGAGGATTACCTTATATCAGTCAGACTCATATATATATATATATATATATATATATATATATATTATATATATATATATATATATTCCTGTACTTATGAGCTTGCCTCGCGATATGAGGTGATCTTCTAAAATATTTTCTTATGCCAGTACTTCCCCAGCCGCCAACCAATCGCAGGGGGCGCCTTTTTTTTCTCTTCTTTTTTATCTCCTTTTCAAGAGAGGTTTACGGTATGTAAATCGATAGCTACCCTGATCACCCTAGCAGAAGCCGGCAGATGTTGCGGAAAAGCGTGCACTATGCCTCTATGCGTATGTATGTGTTCGGGCATGTCACCGAATCCGGAACTACGACCGAGCAGTGTGCGCATGCGTATGTAAGTCTCGCAGCGTTCATGATGGACGCGATGGAGATCTGCTGGGAGGTGTTATCTGTTGTTTGCTTAGGCTCCCGTATTCTGATGTTCTTCCCGTTACCGTTATATATATATATATATATATATAGGTGTATTTCCGAGGATAAGGAAAAGTATCCTATTGATATAAAAACGAAAGGTAACCTATGTTACATAGGATATGATTCATTAAGTAAATATATACGAGGGTGAGTCGAAAAGTAATGCCATTTTGTTTAGGACAGGTATAATTACCAACACAGGAACATGTACATCAAAATGAAGCTGGTTCTCTGTGAATCACATCCCTACTTCTCTAAATAATTACCGTTTCTCTCAGTATCAATGTTCCACCTTCAAATGAGAGCATGCATCCCTGCCCCGTAAAATTCTGTTGACTGTTCTTTGAGCCACTTCTTCACTGCAGATTTCACTTCCACGTCACTGGAATAATGTTTACCTCTCAAACCCTCTTTCATGAAGCCGATCAGGTGATAGTCTGAAGGCGCTAAATCTGGTGAGCATGGAGGATGTGGTAAAGTTGTTCACCCGAATAAGGCGATTTTCTCCCTTGTCCTGATGGTTGTGTGTGGTCGAGCATTGTCATGCTGAAGGAGGACATTGTCGATTGGAAAGTTGGGTCTTACTCGTCGGATTCTTGCTCTCAGCATCGTTAGGGTCTCAATGCAGGCCCTAGTTTGTTTTTGTTTTTTAACTTCACATAAAATAAACAAAATGGCATTACATTTTTACTAATGCTCCATTCGCACTAAGGATTACATATACAGTTACACAGCAAACACTATAAGCATGTATACGAAGGCGCGATTACGTCGTAGGAAACTGACTCAGCGATCCGAGTTCAAATCCTATATGAGACAGTTTGAGCTTCCCTTATCGTCAATAATCTTTAGGAATGCAATCATACATTGACGTACGAGTGTCCCAACTTACGAGTTTTCCAAGTTACAAACTGTCCACTCTAGTTCCTTTTTGTTGTAAGCTAAAATTTGAGCTACGGGCGAGCTTCAGATACACATATGTTAATAAGTTCACTAAAATACTTAAGTTTCTAAATTTATTAAGCCAAGGAAAAATATAAACATTAAAATATATATTGATTCATTACATACTATTTTGCTCACTCCGATTAATCGGCTGGTCACGTCAAGCCCTAGCACCTATATGACTGCCCCAACCGTATTGCTCTTATGGCCACCTCCCTCCAACCCTTTTTATCATATAGGTGCTAGAAGGCAGTGACTGAGGGTCTTAGTGTCCTGGGTATGACGTTAAACTTTATCTAGCGGTAAGGTTCCAATTCCGGGGCCCTGGGGAGTGTAGAGTACTTCTTCATTGCCATTACTCCCAGCACCACTCGAGCCCTGAGTGGTAGTACCTGTTAGGGTCCCATCTATGGGTTAAATATATCAAAAATGAAATTTAAAAAAAAGGTGTTTTAAAGAAATTAGTTTTTTTGTTGTTAGTTTTTTTTTATCTGAATACCCAATAAGAATTAATGAAACAAAAACGTCTTCGGTATAAAATAACCCAATAAGGGTTCACATGCCGTAAAATCTAACCAACTAAACCAAACCCCTGCGCCATCATGGGCGCCCAAAACTGTCTTTTACTAATCATGTCTTTTTCTTTTTCTTTTGTAGGTAAGTGTTCCTGTTACTGAGTCTTCTGATTCTGGTCGTAGATTATTCGACCTTTTCCGTTTCTGAAAATATCTCTGTAAGCGAAAAGGTATTTCACAGTTTTCAATAATTTCTACTCAATCTTTAAATGTTTCTACAATACAAGTTTTTTATTTTTTTTTTATTATCGCATTTATCTATACATATATAAAGGGCAGTTGTGTGTGCATGTATGTCCGGAGGAAACTTGGAAAATAAAACAATTAACGACAAAGTAAATATATATACACATTAAATATCACCAGGGCTTGGTTTTTGATAAAAAATAATAGAGATTTGATTAATATTCGTGAAGATAATTAAAAAATAAAATTTAAATGATAACAGTATGGATTTTTTTTTTCATTTAATATTTTAGATAGTAGACATTAACATTTCTTTTCAGTGTAGCCGGATCAATGCAAGGTTTGTTTTTTTTACATAGGGATTTAAATGGGGAATCCCACGAGGATTCAACTCACGATTCAGTAATAATGGATCTGTGGGACTGATTTTTAAAAATCCCCATCTACCCAGGCGACGCCTGGTAGCCGCTGTTAGTAAAGAAATAAAACCGAGCATTGGACGTGTACCTATATGGCTTTTTTTTTTAAATTCCGCAAGGTTTCGAACTTACTATCAAACATGACGCAACACTCTGAAAATTTGCTAGAAACAACAATTGGAACGTTAGATTATTAGTTTTAAGATTTTCTTCGCATGTTTTTGCTTTTTTTTTTTTTGCTTTTTTTTTTTATTTTTTTTTTACTTGCACTAAAATAAAGTGAAAACCGGCCGATTTTGAGGTGTTTTCAAAAGACTTTGCCGTCCACGATTTTCTTTTTCAAATTTGATCAAGTTTGAGGCTTTGTTAACGCTTCACAACCAAACTAGCCCGAAAAAGAGGGGAAATATCCTGGAGCTACGCGACCGTGAAAACAGCAATAAAAAGGGATCTTTTAAAGGGTTTCTTTGTTCTCTGCTCATCCGAATCATCGTTAAAGATTAAGAAGAAGAAAAAGAGGCGAGTGGGATAGGCAGTGCAGACTTTGTGTCGAGTCAGAAATGCAGAGCCAATAAGAAGAAACGTCAAAAGATGGCGGGAAAAGGCGGGAATAGGGAAAGGGGTGGTGGTGATAAAAATAGCAGTTCATAATCTTCAGGCTAGATTCATCGGTTGCTTTTTTGATGGTAGAAAATACTTTTTTTCTCCTTTACATGTCATAAGAATATTAGGGGATGAAAATAGACATCGAAATATCAAGAAAATTTCTTTATGCGATGGACCTTTATGCTCCAGTAAGCGGTATATCAAAGTTAGGCATCTTAAAGTCAGAAGGCGAGTAACTGTGTTAATATTTCATTTCTTATATATATATATATATATATATATATATATATATCTTATTATAATGGAGATTGTGTGCTTTTCTGTCTGTAACCGAAACTATCTTACTACTCATATCATTATTCCCTAAGTTATTGACATCACATTTTCCATGATTGTATTTTTATCTAAGCCTCAATTATTAATAAAATTGTTTTACATTATTAATACAGTTAACCATGTCTACATACTGACAACGTGCAATTATATTTATATATACAACAAAATAGCTGTTTACTGTGGGAACGGGAAGGCTAATTTGCATATTGATATTAAAAATGTGATTTTATTAAATATGTGCTTAGTATTATTGATTTCTAACTGTTTGGTTTTATTTTAATGAATATAAGCAAAAATCTCTTCAATGAATCTTAAATGAAATCCATTAACAAGAAAAAATAACTGTCATTTTATTATTTACTTCCTCTTATAACTAAATACTTAAATTAGAAAAAATAACAATGAAAGACAAGAGTGATGGAAGAGTAAGTTTCAGTTGTTCTATTTTTTATTATACTCCCTCTGTTTCAAATCTTTTTATCGGTATTCTTATTTAGTTTAATTAGCCTTTCTAATTTAATATAATATTTTATTACATTAAACTTAAATACTTGCACCCGGAGGGTGCATATATTTGCTAGTATATATATATATATATATTATATATATATATACTAATCCTATTAGTAAACTCTTGCGGTAAGAAAAAAAAACCGCCAAATAGTTTGTTAGTAAAGATATACTAATAAACTTCACCTGAAAAAAAATAAAAAACAGAAAAGCCCAAGAGGGTCGCACAAACTGAAATATATTCGATTAACACTATAACACTTGGCCAAAAGAAGAAAAAATATATATAATATAAATATATAAAGGTATTACATATCTATTTATTTGATAACAAAGGAACAGTCACAACCGTTCGTTTTCATGCATGCGTAAGTGCAAACAATCTTCAGGTGACGTTGTTTCAAATGCCTTTAAAATTCATTTGAAACACTGTCACCTGAAGATTGTTTGTATTTACGCATGCATGAAACCGAACTGTTGTGACTGTTCCTTTGTCATCAAATGAATAGATATGTAATACCTTTATATATTTATTCTATATTATATAACAGCTCTATTTTTATTTTGAGCACTCTTCCAATAATACTGCATTTTGACACACCGTTCCAGTAAAAGCTGAAACAGCTGACAACCCCCCCACACCACTATATATATATATATATATATATATATATATATATAATATATATATATACAATTGACTGCAATTAATCAATATCTTGCTTAATTCGGTGGATTTAACCCTGAAGATCCTTATGGTGTAACACGAGTAGGTTATTCATGTGTATACCATTATAATTATATATATATATCAGTGTACACACTCACGCACACGGATATATCTAATATCTATGCATATTCATACCAATAGGCTCTCTCGGGTTCACATGAATAATACATGTATATATATTTACCCAACGGCTCCGCACGTACAGGATGTGACACAAGGTCAATTTCTTAAGTGGAGTTCAACAGGTTTGAATTCAGAGTATTCCTTCTCCTAGACCGGTTGCCTAACCAAGGTTAAAAAGCCCAGTCTGCCCTACCATTTATCCATAGCTGGAGGGAGAGTAGGATCCATACCTCTCCCAAGGGTATTAGCGCTATGTGAAATGCAATTACCACATCCAGGATTTGAACTCGGGGCAACGAGTCCATCTCCCATGGCTTCAACTATTACACCACGCGCTTCCCACAAAGAATAATATATGTATATGTATGTATGTAGTTTGTGTTTGTGTAGTTCTGAGTGCGTGTAACTGTTAGTTAAAAAATGAATGCTTGTATTGTTATTACAACTAGCAAATATATGCACCCTCCGGGTGCAAGCATTTAAGTTTTAATATAATAAAATATCATATTAAATTAGAAAGGCTAATGAAACTGAATAAGAATGCAGATAAAAAGATTTGGAACAGAGGGGGTATGATTGAAAAATAGAACATCTTTGAAAAATAACTCTTCCATCATTTTCCCTTACTCCCGTCTTTCATTGGTAAATTTTCCTAAATTAACTATTTAGTTAAAATAGGAAGTAAAGAATAAAATTACAGTTATTTCTTCTTTTTAATGAATTTCTTTTAAGATTTATCCCCCGATTTTTTGCTCATATTCAATAAGATAAACCAAACAATTAGAAATCAATAATACTAAGCATATATTTATTAAAATCAAAATTTTAAGATCAATATGTAAATTAGCCTTCCAATTCACACTGTAAACCGCTATTTTGTTGTATATATAAATACAATTGCATGTTATTAGTATGTAGATATGGTCAACAGTGGCTTCGGCCTGGACCATTGATATAATTAATGGCGTCGATCCCAGGGGGCCATCCCCCAGGCAACACCTGCCCCCTTGATTTAAAGGGGCAGGGCTGGGTTTATTGCCCAGTGCCTGAGGCGCCCCCTTGAGGGGGAATGCCGACGGGATCGACGCAATTTTTCACCTGCCACCCCATGAGTCTCGGCTTGTGGGTGGTCCCACATAAATAGGGCCTTTGTGCCTGACCCGTACAAGTGGGGTACGCGGTAAATACTATGTTGATATGGTCAACAGTGGCTTCGGCCTCTGGACCATTGATATAATTAACGGCGTCGATCTCAGGGGGCCATCCCCCCAGGCAATACCTGCCCCTTGATTTAAAGGGGCAGGGCTGGGTTTATTGCCCAGCGCCTGAGGCGCCCCCTTGAGGGGGAATGCCGACGGGATCGACGCAATTTTTCACCTGCCACTCCATGAGCTTCGGCTTGTGGGTGGTCCCACATAAATAGGGCCTTTGTGCCTGACCCGTACAAGTGGGGTACGTGGAAAATATCATGTAGATATGGTCAACAGTCTTAATGATGTAAAACAATTTTATTAATAATTGAAGTTTAAATAAAAATAAAACATGGAGAATGTGATGTAAATAACTAAGGAAATTGTGACTTGAATAGTAATGTAGTTTCGGTTACAGACAGAAAAACCCACAATCTCCATTATAATAAGATATACGTACGAATTTCCTGCGCTAGTTATTAAAAAAATACTAGCAGGTTCCGTGTAAAAAAAAAAACATTCTCTCAGCCCTCCTCCCCTCCCCAGATTTATTGGGGGGGAGGGGAGGGCTGCATATATTCATACGTTTTTCATTAAACAATATTTAACAGACAATAGCAAATACCGGCTATCCCGAAAAGAAAAGCACAGTAACAGAAATATTTATTTGAAAAGAAAAAAAAGAATTTGGAAAAAAAAACACAGTATAAAAAATAAAGACGATAAATGCCTATCACATTCATACAGCCAGTTTAATTCGACCCTCACATTTACTGCCTGTTCGCTGTGTACATTTTGTGCGTAAGAACAGCATTCAAATATGCTGAGGAGGCACTTCCGGCGGAGGAGCGGAGGGCGAATCACCGTCCCACTGACCTTGAAATACATCCGCTATTGGAGGTTTCAATGGAAATAATCCCCGAATAGAGTGAATGAGAAAGAAAAGAACGTGAGAGGAACGCAGATGCAGAAAAGGAGTGAGAGACAGACAGACAGACAGAGAGAAAGAGGGAGGGAGAGAGAGAGAGAGAGAGAGAGAAATAAGGTGTGAGTTTGTGTGTGTGTGTGTGTGTGTGTGTGTGTGAGAGAGAGAGAGAGAGAGAGGTGAGTTAGTGTGTGTGTGTGTGAGAGAGAGAGAGAGAGAGAAAGAAGGTGTGAGTTAGTGTGTGTGTGTGAGAGAGAGAGAGAGAGAAAGAAGGTGTGAGTTAGTGTGTGTGTGTGTGTGTGTGTGACAGAGATAGATAGATAGAGAGAGAGAGAGAGAAGAGAGAGAGAGAGAGAAAGAAAGAGAATGAAAATAAAAAGATACTTCATGAATTTTAGCTTAAAGATTTAAGTTCACGCCGTACGATCATAACCATTACACACACACACACACACACACACACACACACACACACACATATATATATATATATATATATAAGAGAGAGAGAGAGAGGAGAGAGAGGGAGAGAGCGGTCGGTTTAGCTCAGTTGGTAGGGTATCTACCTAGGAACCACTAGGTTTTGGGTTCGATATCGAAAAGAAAGAAAGAAAGAAGAAAGAAAGAAAGAAAGAAGAAAGAAAATCACTGAACAGAAATAGAGTGAAAAGAAAGAGATGTTGATAAAGGAAAAAGGAATACGTGAGACAAAGAAAGAAAGAAAGAAAGAAAGAAAGAAAGAAAGAAAGAAAGAAAGAAAGGGTTACAGACAGATAGATAGATAGATAGATACTTGAAATTGCACTAAAAAATCATGGTGACTTCTCTATAAACTTTATCCCTCCCCCATTTATCCATTCCCCAAGAAGAAGAAGAAGAAGAAGAATTGAGAATATCCAGACCACAGCACTCTTGAGATCTACAAGAATGCTTAGAAGAGCCCAGGAGTGTTAATGAGACTTGATGGCAATTCAGAGAAAACAACCAGTAACAGCTCATATGAAAAACTCGCAACCAGTAAAGTTATAATAATAATAATAATAATAATAATAATAATAATAATAATAATAATAATAATAATAAAAAGTCAATGCGTTACTTAGTGAAGGATGATATGATATTCATGGTTTGGTATGTGGCTTTATTGAAAGAAGTTTGAGGAGAAAAGGAGAATTTAAGAAGGCACAGATGACTGATTGTTGCTTTTTATTTTCAATGATAAATGGATTAGAGAGAACTGGCTTTTATAAAGGTGTTCCCACGCGATGGGAAAATTATGGAGCAGAAATTGTTAAATACATACATACATACGCAGATATATAGATAGATAGATAGATAGATAGAGAGAGAGAGAGAGAGAGAGAGAGAGAGAGAGACTGATTTAGATAGATAGATATGGATGAGTAGACTGAGATGATGGATAGATAGATAGATAGATAGATAGATAGGAATGGACTAGATAGATAGATAGATAGATAGATAGATATGAATGAGTTGACTAATATAGATTGGTAGATGGATAAGATAGATAGATAGATAGATAGATACATTGGTCGATGTTTTGTTTTATTGCATATCAACTCTTTTCGGGCTATTTAATGCCGAATCAAGTCATTTTGATATACAGATAAAATAGATAGATATAAATTAAGAGATAGATATATAGATATATAGATATGGATGAGTAGACTGAGATAGATAGATAGATAGATAGATAGATATTGGATTAGTTGCCTAGGATAGATAGATAGTTTGGTTGTTTTGTTTTACGGAATATCAACTCTTTTCGGGTTATTTAAAGCCAAACCAAATCATTTTTATAAGCAATAAACAGAGATAGATACATATATAGATATGGATGAATAGACTGAGATAGATAGATAGATAGATAGATAGATAGATAGATAGATATTAATTAACAGATAGATAGATAGATAGATAGATAGATAGATAGAAAACACAAAAAGAGAGAATATCAGGAATAACTGAAAAGAGAGGAAGAGACATCACAGCCACTTAGGATCCTCGATCTTCCATAACGACAATTTGCTCTGTGACCGGAAAAGTAATCTGTCCTTTCGGTGAAAACTGACGACTGTGCTATTTCCGCCTTTGACTTAAACGTACACGCTTCGCTCACCCCCAACCATTTTCACATTCATTGATCCCTTCATTCATCCATCCATCCGTGTCATTTTTTCTCCATTCACTTTTTTGTCTTTTGTCTTTTTTTTTTTATTCAATTCAATCATAACACGTCAATCGATAACGTCTGACGCCATCTTGAGCCGGAGACGCTAAGGGAGATAACTCTTGATCTCGTGCGGACAGTATTCTGTTTATGTGGGCGCTTTTATCGACTGCTGCGCAAACACAGGAACGTTTGCGGGACTGTCGTCTTTTTTCTGTCGTTGTAATTTTGTTTCTCTTATAGTTTGATATTTGTAATAAAGCGTACCTAATTCCTTTCGGCCTTTGGTAATATGAACTTTTGTTTAGTAAATTCGGGTGTCCCAGAAAAAACAGAACCCACAAATTTTGTAATAAAACTGTTAATTTTCCCATTAAACAACGGGTTAGAGTTAGGGTTAGGGTTGGGGTTTAGGGTTAGTTTAATGGGAAAATAAATAAATAAATTGGGTTCTGCTTTTTCTGGGTCAGACTGTACAGGGTGGCCCAGAAAAAACAGCACCTAAATTATTTATTTATTTTCCCATTAAACTAACCATAAACCCCAACACTAACCCTAACCCTAAACCCTAATTTATTTGTTTAATGGGAAAATTAACAGTTTTATTACAAAATTTGTGGGTTCTGTTTTTTCTGGGACAGCCTAATTTACTAAACAAAAGTTCATAATTACCCGTTTTTTATTTTGAATTGTTTTTATTGTCTGTTTATTTGCTTTTAGCTCAGTCGGTAAAGTGTTCGACTAGGTTCCTGGTTCGATACCGGCCCTCGCCAACTCAGCGTATGAGCAGCACAGGTGTCTGTGCGGCAAAGTAAAGAGCTTATGGTAGGCATGGCGTTCCGCCTCAGACGCAAAAACAATCTCCTTGGTCTAGCGCTAGTGAAAAGGGGATAGACCCCCTCGCTGATTGGCTGATACCGACTTTAGGCCACCCCGACGACTTTACTTTTACTTTACTAGGCCGTAAAACGAGCAGTGTATATTTTTATTATTTAGCACTTAGATTATAAGTTGAGACATCCCCCCTCTCTCTCTCTCTCTCTCTCTCTCTCTCTCTCTCTCTCTCTCTCTCTATCTATCTATCTATCTATCTCTATCTCTATCTCTATATCTCTCTATCTATCTGCATCAGTCTATTCTTATTTCTCTTGCTATCTATGGCTGATTATTCCAATCTATCTATCTATCTATCTATCTAAAAGTTTTCTGCACTGTCGGTGGGTCTGTAGAATACACTGACTGCAACTCTGCAGAGAGGAGAACCCCTCCCACAATGGGACCACTTGTTGGTCGTTGGTGGCGACCCGTGATGCTTAAGGACAGAATTCTGCTCTCTCTCTCTCTCTCTCTCTCTCTCTCTCTCTCTCTCTCTCTCTCTCTCTCTCTCAAGGATATATATATATATATATATATATATATATATATATATACTCAACAAGAAAGAGTAAAGCAAAACGTCTTCGGCATAAAATAACTCGAGAGAGAGAGAGAGAGAGAGAGAGAGAGAGACTCTCTTTCGCTATCCGTCCCTATCGAACATCGCTCTTCGCGGGTCCTCTCTTCGGCATCCAGTATCCATATACAGCTGTCTTTGCTGGTCGGCCAACACGGACAGGGTGATATAGTAAGTAAAGTCGGCGGAGTAGCCTATTATCAGTATCGACCGGATGCTGGGGGAGTCTATCTCTTTTACACTAACGCTAGACCAGGGAGATTGTTTTTTGCGTCTGAGGTGGAGCGCCACAGCTACCATCAGCTCCCCACTTTACCGCACAGATCCAAGCTGTGCTAGTGATGCACTGAGTTGGCGAGGGCCGGTATCGAACCCGAAACCTTGGGGTACCTAGGTGGATGCTCTACCGACTGAGCTAAACCAACCCTAGGGGGATGTAGTAATGGTCTGTAAGAGCCTCTCTATAACCATTGCGCCACAGTGAGGCAATTACGTACTGACTCACACTGGGATGTTATAGGTGGCGTTCCTGTAGAATCAATTTTGTTTTCTGACCTGAGCTTTTTTTTTTCCTTTTCTATTCTTTGTATTGCGTGTTTCCTCTCACCCCCTTGAGGGGCTGGGTGGGGTATGGAGCCGGAGCTTGTCGGGAAGAAGAAAGTTATTGAAGAGCAGTCGATCCTTAGGGGCCCTGTGAGAGAAATTAACCAAGACGTGGGTAAAAAAAAAGAATTTTTTTTTTAAATGAAAAAAAAAAAAAAAAAAAAAAAAAAAAAGACAAGGAAACATTGGAAAGCTATTTGTTGAAAGGTTTTCGGGGATTTTAGAACGGAAAAAGGGGCTTTCGTAACACTCTGTCCAATGTGTAATTTTTAGCTCTTTTCTCACCCCTCCCCCCTCTCTCTCTCCCCCCCCCTCTCTCTCGCTCTCTCTTCGGTCCCTCTCTCCCTCTCCTTCTCCCTCTCTCTCTCTCTCTCTTTATGTCTACTCATACTTCTCTCTCCCTCTCCCCCTCTCTCTCTATTCCTGTATATTGCGTGGGTGTTTATCTTTGTCATCAGACCTCCTACCACGAATCATACACAGACACAGACACACACACACACACACACACACACACACACACATATATATATATATATATATATATATATATATATATACGTTGAGCCAAAAGTAGTTGGTTGTTATGTCTTATGTAAGTATTGTTCACAAAATATATGTATATTCTTACTTATATAATCTCAAAATAAACGTCAGCATCAACTGTCCACCTACCATTAGCTCACCCTAGCCCCCCCACACACACACACACAAGTGAAACGCCGAAACACAGTGTCTGTGGATGACTTATTCTTATATGCTCCCAAACTCGGTAGAGCTCTGTAGGGGTGACTTAAATTAACTCTCACTGCCAGCATATATAAAGGAATGATCGTCTGTAAACGGACTGGATCTCTCTGGTGATCGTAAAATATATAAACAAACGTATGTATTTAATAGTTTAAACACCACCCTTTTACGACAGCTGTCGAATAGCCGAGTGGTTAAGAAATCGGGCGGACAAAAAGTCAGTGGGATTTCGATCCTGGCCATAGGTAGTTGTTGTGTCTAGCCATACTGAACTGCCTGTGGATATATATATATATATATATATATATATATATATATATGAGAGGAGAGAGAGAGAGAGAGAGAGAGAGAGAGATAGAGAGA
>CM042157.1:62388944-62407323 GCA_023376005.1 Doryteuthis pealeii
TGCAGTGGGTCATTTAATGGATAGTCAATAAGATTTTCATAAACTAATGTTTTTCTATTTAACCCATAGATGGGACCCTAACATGTACTACCACTCCGGGTCAGAGTGGACCTTAGAGCAATAGTGATGAAAGGGTGCTCCACATTCCCCAGACGTCCAAAACTGGAACCTCACCATCAAAATTCTTTTTTTTTTTTCAACTATTTACCCATAGCTGGAAGAGTGAGTTTCAGAAAAAACATACAATTTCGTAATCTAATCTTGACCAATTCTCATTCAAATCTCAAATTTGCATGTGGGAAATAACTTGAAACTATAGGTTTCTAGTATATATATATATATATATATATATATATATATATATATATATATATATATATATATATATATATATAAGTAAAGAAATAACAAAAGACTAGAGATTTTGCATCATAGCCTATTTTCGCATCTAATGAGCTGGGAGAATTAGACACTTTGTCTAAGCTCCCCGAAATAGGCTATAAAGCAAAATCTCTAAGTCTTTTGTTATTTCTTTACTTATAAATTTGCTCTGTGATTCTAACAATAAGAGCACACATTGAGCTCTCAAGCTGCGACAGGATGTTTAAAAAAACTCCTATGTCGTAAGAAAGATTTCTTCTCTGGACTTTGGATTATATATATATATATATATATATATATATATATATATATATATAACACCATATTTTTTTTTTTTTCAGGTATAAAAATATCTCTGAATCTCCATGTGTAAAAAACAACTCAAAATTTTGTTTATTGATTTTTTTTTATTTCAGTTGGAGAAATTCCATTCATAGGAAAAAAGGTGTTTCAACAATAACCAAATGTTTTTTAGTTATTCCTACAACATTCCTATGTTGTTAAAATCTTAGATCATTTGAATGATAATTGGTCAATAGCATAATCTTTACAGATCACTGCTGTCCCTCACAATCCTATAGTACCACCACTAGAAACCTTTCCTCTCATGAGTCCTCAAATGATTCATCAAACCCGCAGCAGATCTACAAAGTTTGATGCAAATATGACATAGGAAGGATGTCCTTCCCGTTATATCAGATGATAAAATGTTATGCTTATGCACCACCATATGTCTTTTAAGACCAGAAGCTGACTTACAGACTTTGTTACAGATTGCATAAGACACATTGTTTGTTCCTGGAGTTTGCATTAGTTGTCACTGATGAGATTTCCTATCATTGACATATCCAGCCTTAGAAAGCAGAATTCGACCAGATGTCTAACATTTCCAATCCTCCATGTTCTCTCCAATATGACAGGTGTATCCCTTTCGAAGTTGACTAATGTAAAGCTGAAGTATCAAATAAGCTAATATTTACCCACATTATGAAATGATATCATTAGAATCACATTTTACGTATAAACAGCATTAGATTACAGAAACTCCCAAAGTAGCCAAACCCTAAACCTATACATGTTCAGATCATTTGAATGATAATTGGGTCAAGTTATTAGATTTTGAAATGATATCATTAGAATCACATTTTACGTTAAGTTATTAGATTATGAAATGATATCATTTTTTTCTGAAACACCCTGTGTTAACTATTTCTCTTAATGTTTGAGATGAAGCTTGATGATTAGTATTATCTGCGTTATTCGGACTATTTTCCTCATCTTCATTGTTATCTGTACAACGTTTCGGCCGATGTGCACTCCGGCCTTCTTCAGGTATTTCTTGTCGGACTCGGGAACTTTCACGGACTGGGAAACCTTCTTTTTGAACTCGGGAACTTTCTTGTTGTAATCGGGAGCCATCACTATACTTTGAACCTAACCCTTTATTCAGTCCACGGGGGTATCCTGTTCTCATTCCGCTAACCATAGCTGGGGTTGAGGCGTTAAGCTGTGTTGATTAAAATTCTATTATTATTGCTGTCCTTGACCAGTTTTGAACCTGCAGTCTAGAGATAACTGTCTATCCATAACTAGTGGATAAAGGAGTTAGGTTAAGACAGTTCTATTTATATTATAATTAACTTACTTTAAAATATAATTTGAGGCTTGATAGTTAGTATTATTTAGATTTCTTTTGAAACCATGGACTTTGCGGGGGGGGGATACCCCACTTTGATGTTCTACATGTATCATATTCTCCAAACTTGTCACTTTCAAACATTCACTCAACTCTATAAAACACCCTTTTGTTTGGCAAGCAGAAATAAAAACCGGATCTTTATGATGAAACAAAAAACTTACACATCAAAAATTGGTATAAGATCAGCAAACACCAGAGAAAATACTTTAATGACGGAATAATAATGCTATGAATTTATATAAATAAAAATATTTGTAAAAATATTATAAACTTATGTATATGTATATGTAAGATTATTTGTGTACAAATTTGGTGTTATTTCTCCCCATAGAGTTAAAATTTGTGATCATTTGAACGATAAATGATCTAAGTCATTAGATTATAAAATTATATCAATTTTTTCTGAAACACCTTGTACATCACAAATTATATCAATAAAAAAAAACTGTATTCGCTAGGAAGTGCAAATACCTTTCCCAAAGGTCCGAAAATTAACGTAATAGCCTGACCGGAGTTCGAACTCGCTTACTACGATATCACAGTCCAACACGTTAGCCAGGACGTCACAGGAATTCCCACACTGCAGTGAGAAAATGGATTTTTTTTTGTCTTGGCTGGAAATTTGATTTAAAAAATATTTAATTTTTGGGTTTGGAACACCAATCACGAGTGCAGCTTTTATAGCCCACCCTCATTTTTAGCTCTACCACTTGAACTAAACACGCAAGTACTTATACAGATAGGTTTTATGAGAACTTAGAGACAGGCGGGGAGTTGTCGTGTTATGGTGACGCTTGTGTTACACGATGGACGTCCATATTTTTTTTTAAATATGAACTCATGGATTCGCAGGTGTTTCCGATTAGTCACATTTGGACGTCGTGATCTTGCTTGAACTTATTCGGTTTTACCTCTTTTTCGACCTCCATGGCAACGGGTCTCTCCTGGCTGCAAATGAACAGATAAGCTGTTGGCATCCTTCCGTCTATAAGAGATAATGGTGGTGTCCTTTTTTTTTTTTTTTTTTTTTTGTTTTTTTTAGCCTGGCGGGTTTATATACGGAGGATGAGCTGTTGCCCAAAAATAATCCCCCCTCTCCGCATTACCACTGTGATCCAAAGAAAAGGAAAGGAACCAATGCAGTATGGCAGTGATAGTGTGTTGAGGAGTTGCTGGGTACCACTGGATTTCAGCATCACACCAACTTAGGGATCACCGGCTCTCCTGATTTGTTTTCGGGGTTAACTCCCTAGGTTTTTCTTGGGATGAGGTAAAGCCGTTAGGCTTCGGATGTTTTGTATCGGACTTTTCCTTGACATAAATGGGTTGCCGAACAAGGCTAAGGAGACCCTTATATATATATATATATATACCAACCCCTCCGCACGAGCAGGATGCGACACAAGGTCAATTTCTTAAGCGGAGTTCAGCAGGTTTGAGTTCAGAGTTTTCCTTCTCCTAAACCGGTTGCCTAACCAAGGTTAAAGAGCCCAGTCTGCCCTATTATTTACCCATAGCTGGAGGGAGAGTAGGATTCATACATTTCCCAAGGGTATTAGCACTAAGTGAAATAATTGCCACTTCCAGGATTTGAACTCGGGTCGACGAGTCCATTTCCCATGACTTTAACCATTACACCACGCGCTTCCTAAGGAGACCCTTATAACCCATTGGATAAGTGAACAGATTGTATTAAACACCAGTAAATTAGTTATGTTTTGTTATTTAATATTCCATTAATTTATTTGTAATTAAACGGAACTGATAAGATGTAGCCGTATGTGCTACTGTATGGCTGCACCACTTGGACTTTAAGGAAAAAAGATAGACTACACAAGGATGCTACGTGCTGTCCTGGACAAATCCTGGAAGCAGCATCCACAAAAAATAGCTGTACGGCCACTTACCTCCTATCACACAAACAGTTAAGATGAACAAGACACGCTGGAGAAGTAAGAACGAACTCAATAGTTTGACTCACTTGTAATTTACATGTGGGTAAATATTAGCTTATTAGATACTTCAGCTTTACATTAGTCAACTTCGAAAGGGATACACCTGTCATATTGGAGAGAACATGGAGGATTGGAAATGTCAGACATCTGGTCGAATTCTGCTTTCTAAGGCTGGATATGTCAATCATAGGAAATCTCATCATGGACAATTCCAGGAACAAACAATGTGTGATGTGCAATCTGTAACAAAGTCTGTAAGTCACCTTCTGGCCTTAAAAGACATATGGTGGTGCATAAGCATAACATTTTATCATCTGATATAACGGGAAGGACGTCCTTCCTATGTCATATTTGCATCAAACTTTGTAGATCTGCTGCGGGTTTGATGAATCATTTGAGGGCTCATGAGATGAAAGAGTCTAGTGGTGGTGTTATAGGATTGTGAGGGACAGCAGTGATCTGTAAAGATTATGCTATTGCTATTAAATACTTCATCTTGGGGGCTACGATGACATTATTTGTGAGTTCAATCCTCACTACGGCGTGTGGGTAAACATTAGCTTTTTAGATATTTCAGCTTGGGCTAAGAGGCTGTAGCGTTAGTTTTGTATTTGCCTGGGAGAGTTGTCTGCCCAGTTTAGTTTGCTGGTGCCCGCTAGGGGCTGTAGTATTTAAGCGCCGGGTTCAAACCCTTCTGTCTCTTTTCCTGTTCCAGTAACTACGAGACACATGGGGTAGACACGGTCTACCCCTTCTCGTGGGGGCCTCCGGCCCCTTACATTACTGTAAGTGAATTAACACAGCATGGACTACTCTTAGCCTCATGCCTGTACTTTTATATATATCTTGTACTATTCATGAATGTGTATTTATCTTTCTACATGTAACTTTGTTTTACCTATGTATTTTGTATCTTGTCATATCCATGTGCTGTATATGTATTAAATGTTTTGTCTGTCAACCTTCGTCGGAGTCTTGTATTCAAGTATATAACTTTGAACCTTTCTTACAAGGCGATTGTTAGTGAGTTGAATCCTCACTGAAGGAGCTTAGTAAATGATTACTAGATATTTCAACAGCATACAAAATTCAGTAGATATTCTTAACCCCGGGGGTGAGGTAGTTAGGTATTTGTGGGTAAGGTGGCAGTGTTTTTGTGTGGTTTTTATGGAATTAATTTTTCTTTCCCGTGTCCCTGGGGAATCATTCAAAATCAGATTTCTTGTCGCGGGGTGGGGGTGGCTAGAATTTGCGTTAGGGTTGTATGAAGTCAGATATCCTTATTATATATTAGTGGTGGTTAATGATAACCTTTGTTGTTTAAATTGTGCGTCTTATAGACCTTTTCGGGTTTAATGGTCCCACCACTCGGTTATAGACTTGCCAGCCCTCGGGTAAACGATACAGAGCGGTATAATCTTCGGGTAACCGTACGCCAATGGAGCTAGGGGTTTTATTTATTTATTTGGTGGGGGTCAGGGATCAGAGTAATTCTTTTGTCTCGATCCGGTATGCCGCTGGATCACGGCCGTGGGTCGGGGTTTTGACTCCCCACGCCCTTCTGCGTGTCCCTCTGATTCAACAACAGTTCCTTCGTTGACCGCCTGTACATCATCGTTTCGTCCCAGCAGGAACTCCGAGGCAAATAAACGCCTCGAGTGCTAAATAAATCTTTTTTGTTTTTTCTTTTCACTTTCTACAAGGCCGATTTCTTTGTTCGACTGACGCGTCACCAGAATGGTTACCGAGTGAAAAGGTTTGCTTTTTAGAATACATATTAAGGTTAGCCAAAAAGGTCTGGTTTGTTTTTAGTCGTTATATGGCATTAGGGGCGTTTAGCTTTTTAGTTTGTTTTTGTCTGGGTTTTTCTTTTGGGGGGCGGGACTAAATCCATTCAAAAAGGCCAGTCTGTTGGGAGACATTTCTGGTAATCTTCAACTTGTTCCTCGTAAATTCCTACTATAAAATAAACTGAACCCTCATTTTATGTCCGTGTTTTTGCAATAAATGTTTTTAAAATGTTTGCAATAAATGTTTTTTAAATAAAGAAAATATATTCAGTATAGTAAAATAATGGGTGCAAGAAAAATAAAACATTTATTGCAAAAACACGGACATAAAATGAAGGTTCAGTTTATTTTATGGTAGAAATTTACGAGGAACAATTTAAGGATTACCACATTTCTTTAAAAAATTATCCAAATTATTATTTTTTTGTTTGTTTTTGTTGTTTGTTTGTTTTTGGGTTTTTGTGTGTGTGTTTTTTTTTTGTTTTGTTTTTTTGTAATCTGAACATTAGCAACACAAATGAGAGTAACCTCCCCTTGTTTGTTTCCCTTTGAGGAAGCCTTATGTTTTGGTCGGCCATTTTCATTCACTAATGATACTACAGAGAAACCGTATTTCCCGAAGAGAACTTACGTTCCATCTATCCAAATGTTTGTGCTTTAAGGTTTTTCAATACGGACATAAATTGACAATAAAACAAATCGGCTTGTTAGAATTCTGCCTTCTTATGGTTACATATGAGGCCGTATATATTAGTAGGCGTGGCTGAGGTCGGATCTTCACAAAGGAAAGGAAACGACAGAGGGGCTTCAAAGGAATAGGGACTGAATGCTTGTATGTTTGGTTGTTTTTTGGTCTTTTTCTCTTTTGTTTGTTTTTTTTGTTTTTTCTTTTTTGTTTTTGTTTTTGGTTTTTGGTTTTTACGGTATATGAACCCTTTTCGGGTCATTTAATGCCGAATTAAGTCATTTTGATAAACAAAGGACTCTGGTTGTTTACAGTGACTGCTGTTGCTTAAGTGGTCACCCAATTAAGTATTGAACAGGCTCTTCGCTGCTTAGCTTCAGGGATCGAGAAGGAATCGGTGCTTTTGGACGGAAAGCTATTGTTTGATGTTCCAAACTCCTACAGCGACAGAATACAGTAAATCATGATCATATATTAATGTATAAATGCACTTTGAAGTACGGTGACCACACACAAACACGCATATATATATATGTGTGTGTGTGTGTGTGTGTGTGGTGTGTGTGTGTGTGTGTCTACAGATAAAAGGTTATTACTATACAGTTGTATAAATAAAAGGTTATTACTATACAGTTTGAAATATTATCCCTCCTTAAACTTAGAAACTCCAAATATATGACCCCGTACATGTCACCGGGGCCAGAACTGCTGCCCTTACTCCTGTGTACACGCTCTACACTTTTATCTGACCCTGGCATCCATTACCTCGTTCGGCAAGCGCTCGTGCATGCATTTGGGTCACAGCCTTGCCGTCATTTTTATAGCAAGGACATTTAGGTACGTCAGGGATTTCAGGGTTCATTTCTCGAGAGCCTGTAATAAAATGTATATAAAAATCTAAACGGAATTATTACCCGCTTTTGTATATATTCATGAAGAAAAGCCTTGTTAGCTTGTCAGGTAGATTTATTTTGTTTACCGAGACGGTCTACGTGTGGCTGTCTGTGAAAAATAAATCAAGTTGATGTTGTATTCATTAGATATACCTGTATATCCCATTTATAATTTGATTTCGACTCTTTATTTGGGGCCCTAAGAGAATTAATTCTATGGAGAGGTCTCGAGTAAAGACCCCCCATTTCTTTTTTTCCCCAGGTTCATCGGTCAAGAGACTAGTTGAATAAAAACACCATCTTTTATGTCACGGAAAAGGGTTTAAAATTGAAAAAGAGAACGGAAGAAATACAACGGTGAGAACCAAGATCGGTACTAGATCTGCCCCCGTTTTTTTTTGTTTGTTTTTTTTTTTTTTTTTTTTAATCTATTACGGTTGTTTATTTCACACGTCCATTCGCTTCACTTCTCAACGTTCAAAGTCCGTTGCTAAGAACGCCCTTTTCACGAAAACGCATGGGCACGCGAAAGTGGTTTCATAAAAGAGAAGAGTTCTCTTAAAGAAAGATAACCCAAGTTATCTTTCTTTGTTCCATGACATTAACATTAATTAACACTGCCCTCCCCCCCTAATCCCAAGCTCTGATACGAGACCCCGTATGTCGAACCTGGGGGCTACGACTCTATGAAGGAAATATGGAGGCAGCACTTTTTTAATTATCAAAAATCAGTGAATTATACAATATTAATGAAAATTACAGAAGATATTCATGAATTAATTACATTTATAATGAATAAGCAAAGTCGTCGGGGCGACCTAATGTCGGTATCGGCCAGACAGCGAGGGAGTCTATCCCCTTTTCACTAGCGCTAGACCAAGGAGATTATTTTAGGATCTGAGGTCGAGCGCCACACCTACCATTAGCTCCTCACTTTACCGCACAGATCCGTGTGCTACACATACGCTGAGTTGGCGAGGGCCGGTATCAAACCAAGAACCTTGTGATTCCTAGCCGAACACTCTACCGACTGACCTAAACCTGCCTGAATAGGTTCTTTCATTTAAAAACAAACTTTGAGAAAATGTTTCTTTTTGTAACCAAAATTTATAATTGATAATGATTGTAATCAATTTTTGGTTATTTCCTATAAGTCTAACATAAAGAAAGGGGAACCACTCTTGACTGATAAATTATTTATTTATTTTCCCATTAAACAAACCCTAAACCCTAACCCTAAACCCTAAACCCTAACCTAAACCCAAAACCCTAAACCTGTCTTCTTTTTTCCTAGTAGATCAATAAATAAATAAATAATTTATCAATCAAGAGTGGTTACCCTTTGTTTATGTTAGACTTATAGGAAATAACCAAAAATTGTTTACAATCATTGTCAATAAACACTTCATACTTATTGCAATATCAATATTCTAAGAGCCAATAAAGTTCATAATCATTTTAAACAAGTAAACACTTCATACTTAGTTGCAATATCAATGTTTCAAGAGCCTATGTAATAATATAGTTCACAATCATTTTAAATATCAATATTCTATTGCCAATGTGTCAATATAGTTCAAAATCATTTTCAACAGATAGTCACTTCATAGTTGCAATATCAATGTTTTAAGAGCCAATATATTAATAAAGTTCGTACTCATTTTAAACTAGTAAACAATTCATACGTACTTAGTTGCAATATCAATATTTTAAGAGCCAATACATAGATAAAGTTCACAATTATTTTAAACATGCACTTCATAATTAACTTATAGGAAATAACCCATTTTTTTTATTTGGTGAACTCAAGCAATGGCATTTCGTATATTGGGAAGAAACCGTATACCAATAGTTAAAGTGCTTATCCTGAAAGCCATTTCAGTTTTTGGTTGAGGGGTTCATTGGCCTAATGTTATGCCAATGTTGGCACAATTTCCGTGCAAACAACACTGAACTCTTTTGTTTCTATTAACAGGCTCCCCGAAATCACCAGGGTGGTGAGAACCGTTATCTATATTGACTGCTAATTAATCGTTGGTTTCATTTTTTTTTTTTTTTCATTTTTTTTTTTTTTTTTTCATTTTTTACGTTGCTTGCAAGATAATAAAGAGAACAACAGCGCTTTGAGGTGAGGTGAGGTTTGGCTTCCCTTACCCGTTGTTCATTTATTCATTCCGTGGATCCTTTCATAAATTTGATTATTTACTGGTCTGAATTCTTCTGCCAACACTGTTGGCTCTGGGTCAGATCAAAGAACGGGAATTTATATTGCCAAGGGTTGGTGGTAAGGAATGGTTGGTGGGTTGGGCTTACAAGTTTTCACGTCAGTGCACATTCCGTCCACTTAGATCAATAATATCTGAATTATAAATTTAGGTTTTACCTGGAAGAAATTGATTTACGCCAGGGAGTGTGTGTGGGGGGGTCAAGTTAGGTGTCGGGGTGGGGATGAATATACTGGAGTAAGAGTGATTTTGGCCAGAATATACACACTGACACACTGCCAAATGTTCTAACTTGTTATTCTTCATTGCTGCATAGCCCGGAGAATGCAGCAAAGGGAATTGGCCTCAACATGAACTCAGATAAAACAGAGTGCAGGTGCTTAAAACAAGAAGTTTGATAACTCATTATTATTATTATTATTATTATTATTATTATTATTTCACTCCATTCGAGTTTTTCACACCTGCAGAAGCCGGTGGTTCACTGGAGGCTGAGTGACAGCAAGTCTCCTTAGGTCTTCAGGACTCTTCTGAGTATTCTAGCCGATCTCAATAATGCTGTAGTCTGGATGGTCTCGATTCTTCCTCCGATTTTCAATTCATCCAGACTCCTTTCTAACCCCTTTTATTATTATTATTATTATTATTATTATTATTATTATTAGGAAGAAAGAAAGAAAGAAAGAGAGTTGGGGAAAGATAGAGGGGTGGGCCCGCTGAAGCGATAACGCTAGTCTGTTTCAGTCGAACATAATGAAAAGGTGAAAATAAGAAAGACAGAAAAGAGTGAGATAGAGTTAAATAAAGGTTATTATACTTTTTTACATATTGAACTATTTAGCAATATCTTTAAGTAAACGTATCAATCGTTTTGATAATTAGATTATCATACTGCGTTATATCCACAGGTCCTTTTATTATTATTATTATTATTATTATTATTATTATTATTATTATTAAGGGTATATTTTTATCTATTTTCTAACCATCTGTGCTGGCCGGATTGGATTGAGTTCTCTCGTCTTCTTCATTGGTGTCTGGTGTCATCTGGGCGTATCTTGAGCTGCCAATCACCGTGCCCATCTCTAGTTAGTTTTTATCAAATCAGGAACACGAAGACATTTTTTTTTTATTTTCGACATCTTTATTTCCCAAGACCCAACATTACAATGCGTGGAGAAGAATTCAGAGAGACGTATTATTTGTGCCCAGATCCGCGGAAAACTTAAGCCCAACTCAACAACTTTCTAAACTTTCCCGCAGACTTTTGATAGTATGTGTCTATTATCTATTAATTAGAATGCGATGCTACATGTGAATCAGGTTTACAAGCAATCTGCCTGTCAAATCTATGGTTATTTTCCATAATTCTTCTAAAGAATTATATGTTAAATTTTGAATTTAAATATTTTTACACTACATTACAAAATGAATAGGCTACCCTATTCCTTATGTGATAACTACTGGAAGGCAAGCCTATGAAATTAGTATACCAGTTCACTTGCATAGGTAGCAACGCCACATCTACAGAAATCAATGTCAGTATACGCACAGAAAAGGCGTGGACTGCCATTCATAGATTATCGATCATGTGGAAATATGCTCTCTCTCTCTCTCTCTCTCTCTCTCTCTCTCTCTCTCTCTCTCTCTCTCTCTGATATGATAAAATGATAATTCTTCCAACGTGTAGCCGTGTCAGTGCTACTGTATGGCTGCACAAACTTGGACGTTAATGAAACGCTTGGAGAAACATCCTACAGCAGTCTTTCTTCATTTGAAGCTTTCCCTTTGTGCGTCCCTTTGTGCGTCCCTTTAGCTCCCTCAGTTGCTTGCCAGATTTTTGGGGACCCGGTCCTGCATTTTGGAGGACCACCCGCAGCGTCCCAAGTAAGTTTGGGAAATGGCGGTCCCTTCACGCCCAGTAGTTGTTTGACCACATCACAGCAGATTCCAGGGATCTTTCTACTGGTGCTTCTTCGGGCATCCGGAACACATGACCAAATATGGACTATTGTAGTTGTACCATCTTTGTTGATAGAATTGTTGATAACACCTTCAATTGCTTCTATCATCAAGTCGGTATTCGAATAACAACACATGATTGAATCTACTATCAACACATATGATATATATGAATAGAGGTCTGAAAATAGAGTAGGTCGATTTTCGAACTGTAACGTCTCCGATGTGGCGAAAGCCGCAAATTAACATTTAAAAAATACCCCAGAAAATATTTTTCTTCAAAACTTTGCCTTCATTTAAGGAAATAGATTCCAGTCTTTTAAAATGTTATCACTGTTACAGCTTAATTATTAGGTAAAAAGCAGCATATCGGTGATGATTGGGGCATATTTTCAATTTGAATTCTAGTAAGTGCTTGGTTTGAAAATCGCATAGGTGTGAAACTACCCTAACTTTGATATAATATGCTCTATCCAAGCTATTTAACACTATTTACTTATATATATAATAGGGCGGGTTTAGCTCAGTCGGTAGAGCTATCGGCTACGAATCACAATGTTCCTGGTTCGATACCGGCCCTCGCCAACTCAGCGTATGAGTAGCATAGAGATACGTACGGTAAAGTGGGGAGCTGATGGTAGGTGTGGCGCTCCACCTTAGCTGCTAAAATAATCTACTTGGTTTAGCGCTAGTGAAAAGGTGATAGACTCCCTCGCTGATTGGCCGATACTGAATTTAGGCTTCCCCGACGACTTTTACTTACTTATATATATAGTACAACATATAATCAATATTAATATATATATATATATATATATATATGTGTGTGATGTGTGTGTGTGTGTGTGTGTGTGTGTCTTCGGGACACGAAAAGACCCATCACTATTGATTTCCTTGAAAAAGGTGCAACTGTAAACAGTGCTTCCTATTGCCAACTCCTTAAGCAAAATTCAACTTATTCATTTAATGACCCTCGTATACACACATACACACATATATATATATAAGGGAGAGAGAGAGGGGGGGGAGATACTAGCAGACTAATCAGGATTTGGACCGTGTGGTAAGGAGCATCGGATCTTTTATTCGACGCTAACCCATTGTTCGATTTCTTCCCTGAAATTTTCAGACCACTTTAGCCTTTAGTGGTGTCTACTTAGAAGAAGGATATTTTCTTGTCGCAGAGCGGAACAAAAGCCGTTTCCTTTCCCGCCTTGTAATAAAGTTGCAGCGCATCGGCATAGATATTAATATTGGTCTTTTAATAAGCAGACCAACCCTTCCCGCCTCGCAAAAACGTGCGTCTTTTTTTCCCTTTTAGAGTAAGTAGGTATGCGTGTGTGTGTGTGTGCGCATGCGCGTGAGTGCCTTTTAAAAACCGTGAATGATTACATGCTTCCCTCTCTCCTACTCCTCCTTCTCCTCCTCCTCCTCCGTTTAAAGAAATGATTGCAAATAATAATAAAGGAAGAGATGCATATTTAAGAAAAATGAATAACATCAAATAAGGAGAAAAAAAGAAGAAAAAGGAGAAGAAGTAAAAATTCCTGTGAACGGGTCACTCTACGGTCAGGGAAAAATGGGGGGAAAATGGCGTCTTGCCGAATAATGGAAGATAATCACCGTAGAGGCCGCCGGGCCCAAATTTTTCTTACTTTGTTAATTTTCCCCTTTCAGTTTATCTTCTTCTTCTTCTTCTTTTTCTTCTTTTTCTTCTTCTTCTTCTTCTTCTTCTTCTTCTTCTCTTCTTTCTCTTTGTTTTCGTAATTATTCTTCTTCTTCTTTCTATTGATTTCTTATTCATCTCTTACCTCTTCTTCTCTTCTTCTCTTCCATTCTTCTATCGCCCTTATTCATCTTCTTTCTTCTTTTCTTCTTCTTCTTCTTCTTCTTTTTTCTTCTTCTTCTTCTTCTTCTTCCTTCTTCTTCTTCTATCTTTCATAATTATTTCTTCTTATTTTTTTTTATTGCTCTTATTCATTCTCTTTCTTCTTCTTCTTTCTTCTTCTTCTTCTTCTTCTTCTTCTCTTCTTCTTCTTCTTCTTTCTTCTTCTTCGCTTCTTCTTCTTCTTCTTCTTCTTCTTCTTCTTCTTCTTCTTCTTCTTCTTCTTCGCTCTTATTTTTTTCTTCTTTTTTCTTCTTCTTCTTCTTCTTCTATTATTATTATTATTATTATTATATTATTATTATTATTATCCAATTCTTTCTTCCTTTCCTCGTTTTTTTTTTTTTTTTTTTTTTTTTTTTTCCATTTTTATTCGCTTGATTTCTTCCTCTTTTTCTTCATTCAATTTTTTTTTCTTTTCTCTCCCCTCTGTTCATTTAGCTTCCGTTCTTTTCATTTCTCTGCCACAATCTCGTGGGTGGGCGCTGGCCCTTTGGCAGACACCTGCGTCATATTTTCTTCTTAAGGGGATTAGGAATACACGATTCAAATACAAAATTCGATTATGTACAATTACTTTCAATACGCTCCCGCACACATTAACACTTCGCAACAGACACACAACATACACACACACAGATACACACCACATAAATACATACATACATGAATCATTACATACATACATACACATATTCACAGATCCTCACACATCTTCCTGTAAGATATTTCTTAAAATTCGTCCTCCATCGCATAACACCGGTTTCTCGCTGATCACCGAAGTTAAGCAGCGATTAGTCTATCCAATACTTAATTGAGTGACCATTTAAGCAACAGCAGGGTACTGGTAAGCAAACAGTCATTTGTTTTATCAAAATATCTTTGATTTGGATTAAATAGCCCGAAAAGAGTTGATATGCCGTAAAACAAAACAACCGACCAATCTATCTCTCTATTTATCTATCTATCTATCTATCTATCAATCTATATTAGTCAACTCATTCATATCTATCTATCTAGTCCATTCCTATCTATCTATCTATCTATCTATCTATCTTAGTCAACTAATTCAATCTATCTATCTATCTTATCTCTAGTCCATTCCTACTATCTTATCTAATCTATCGTATCTAGTCCATTCCTATCTATTCTATCTATCTATCTATCTATCTAGTCCATTCATATCTATCTATCTATCTATCTATCTATCTAGTCCATTCCTAACTATCTATCTATATATCTATCTATCTATCTTAGTCAACTAATTCATATCTATCTATCTATCTATCTATCTCTTAATTTATATCTATCTATTTTATCTGTATATCAAAATGACTTGATTCGGCATTAAATAGCCCGAAAAGAGTTGATATGCCGTAAAACAAAACAACCGACCAATCTGTCTATCAAGCTATCTATCTATTTTAGTCAACTCATTCATATCTATCTATCTATTTATCTCAATCAACTCGTACAAATCTGTCTATCCATCTATCTATCTTAGTCAGCTCATTCATATCTAACTATCTATCAGTCTATCTATGTAAGCAACAGCAGGTACTGTAAGCAAACCAGATTTGATTCGTCATTAAATGGACCCGAAAAGGATTGATATGCCACGTTTTTAAAACAAAACAACCAACCAATCATTGTGTAATGACTTCACTCTAAGAAAGCCACTTTCCTCACCACGGCATCGAGGTCCGCACACTGCTGATCGATATATAATATATATATATATATATATATATAATATATATATATGACGTGGTATGCGATTCGCTTTAAGTATGTAGCTAGGAAGTAAAATGAATAATGAAGAATAGGCGTTGACGGTTTGAGGTTATCGTCCTCGATAATACCAATTTTGAAAGACAAATACCAACTTGTAAGACAATGGTTAGCGCGTACTAATAGAAAATATCGATACTTCATTCAGGCTAATTGTTTAATTTAAAATGGCTGCCTTTATCTTCTTTCATTTTTTTCTTTCTTTTCTCGAGCCTGGTTTTTTAAATTAATGAAATTTCAAGTGAATTCTGAAAAATGAGTAAGAAAGGAGACCCGCAATTTTTTTTTTTTATATATATAGAGGGGGGGGGGTGTTTTTTTAATCAAATTGAAAACTTAAAAAAAACAATTTAAACTTTTTTGAAACGTTTGATTTAATTTCGTTTTTAATTTTTACAAAACTGTGGCCATTTCTTCCACAAATAATTTGCAATTTTGCTTCCATTAAAAAATTATAGATAGATAGTGTGCGTGTCGTACATATATATTATACACACAAACATACACACGCGCGGGCCACGGCGACATACACACACCACACACAAATATATATATATATATATATATACTATAATATATATTATTATATATATATATATATAATATTATATATATATATATAGATAGATAGATAGATAGATAATAGATATCCATCCTTTTGCACAACCAAGTCTCCATTTTGGTTTTTTAAATTCATTTTTAAGATTTTTTTTTTACCTCTCTCTTCTCTTCTCTCTCTCTACTCTCTCTCTCTCTCTCTCCCTCCCTCCCCTCTCTCCTCCACCCACTCCCTCTCTCTCTCTCTCTCTCTCTCTTCTTTCTCAAACACACCACCACACACATAATATATATAATATATTATATAACGATATATATATTAATATATATATATATATATAAATTCATCCACTGGCACACAACACTTCATATGATTTTTTAAATTCATTTTACGATTTTACTCACCTTCTCTCTCTCTCTCTCTCTCTCTCTCTCATATATATATATATTACGTATATTATTATATATTTCTGACAGTCTTCTCGCTTTTTTAACACCCCCCCCCCGCCTTATTTAGGACCGCAGAAAATTAATCTGACTTTTTAATATTTGTCTTCTGAATTCGTTTGTCCCAAACTGAATTGTCAAACTCTGCCCACCCCGCACCCCTGTCAGCACGGAGATGCCTCAAACCCTTACCCCCACTTTCTTAAATGCGCCTCTAATCGCTGCCTTGAATACAAATACAAGAATGCACATTTGAACAGCACTTACTCTGGGGGCAAAAGAATGTCGACTTCCAACCGGCCCAGCGCTTTCCATCAGGAAGGAACCCACCACCCCCACTCGAATCGGCTAGATTTCTTTTTTAATTTAATATTTTTTCTTTTCTTTTTTTTTTTTTTTTTTTTTGTTCATCGCGAGTATATTCTTATATTCTTTTATTAAACTATCTGATATTAACCTTGCATTTCTAGATGGTGAGCTCTGTTACATATTAATTGGATCCCTATTACTTTTTTAAGGTAGTATTGCAAATCCTATGGCGATCAGTACAGGCTGAATTGCGGCCTTGGAGAGTGAGTGACAATGCTTTGACCTCACTTCCACCTTGCGTCTGGGGATAATATCGCTGAGAACGGAAACCCCGATAGAAAAGCCCCCTTCCGCGTTTTAAGGGGAACAACGCATTAGTAGTTGCAGTTAGACAGTTGGAGTTAGCAGTTGCCAGGAGTTAGAAGCTAAGCAAGAGGTGACTCTCCGCGCGCATTGTCTTGGTCTGGGGGATCCGGAATAAAGTAAATCAAAAGTAAATCGAAGTCTTTGTTAGATACTAAAAGCTAAACAATGACACAAGGCTTCTTGATAAGAATGGTCGCCAACAGAACCAGACTCAGAATCCCCAGATTAGAAATACCAGACCTGTAGAAAGATTACCAAGATGCCCGGCCCCACAGAAGAGTAAAAGAGGTATATAACCATAATAGATATTTAGTGCCGTCCAAGAAAAGCACTATTGCCAACAAATATATCTATTTGGTACCGTGACGATGCCGCTACGTTACAGCTCCGTTCTGGAGATCTGGAGATGGAAGTACCCATTCCATATGCAAACGTTTTTTAAGCGAACTTGTTAACATATACTTATTTACTAAGCTTAGCTTTAGATGTGGCACATGGCCAGATTATGGGGCACCCAGTGAGAATCGAACTCACTAACAATGGTCTGCAAACATAGCTTGCTAACCACTACACCACATGAGGTGCCTAACTTGTTAACATATAAGCGTTTCTGAAGCTCGCTCGTACCTCAAATTTTAGCTCTCAACACAAAAACAAAACGTCAGCCGAGTGACAGCTCGTAACTATAGTCGGTATATAGTCCTATAGTCGGTATCAGAGAGACAGTGAGGGAGTCTATCCCCTTTTCACTAGCGATAGACCAAGGAGATTGTTTTGAGCGTCACACCTACCATCAGTCCCTTACTCTACCGTATTAGTGCCAAAGATCCCTGTGCTACTCATACGCTGGTGGCGCAGGGTCCGGTTATCAAACCCGCGAACCTTGTGGTTCCTACTCGAAACGCTCTACTAACTGAGCTAAAGCTGGCCATTATATTAGTATGACATATCACATTAAATGCTTCACCACTAATGCCCCAAACCTGACATATGTTACTTCCAAAAAACGGATTACAGATACCCCAAAATATATCATATATATAAATATATAATATATAGAGAGAGATGAGAAGAGAGAGAGAGGAGAGAGAGAGAGAAAACATACACATATAATATATATATATATATATAATATATACATATATAATATATATATATATATATATATATATATATATATTAAAAGGTAATTGGTAATTTGCCCCTTGAAAGCATTGTTAAGTATTGTTATTAAAATTAATAAAAATTCCGAAGGCAATACCAATGCCGCGTATACAAATATTCAACCAGAACAAAAGATGTTTTCACTTATTGTCTTAGTGCGATTTCGGATATGACTTATTGAGCTTTCATCCTCAGGAGTGTATTTTCAATCTGTCTGAAAAGTAAAAACAACCTTGTTATTATTAAAACAAAAGAGCTTTTCATGGTGT
>CM042157.1:62407423-62426609 GCA_023376005.1 Doryteuthis pealeii
TGCTAGAGTAAACAAATTATTGAGTCAGGATTTAATTAAAAAGTTTTTGAATACCCAGGTAGAACCTTTATACCACAGGAGAACCGCTCTTGGTTATTAGAACAGGAAATTTCATACCTTAGGATTGCTTCCGGTTCATGGGCCAGGACAGGACAAGGGTTCCAAGGGTTGAAAAATGGAATTGTTTAAAAATACCAACCCAAATCTAGTACAAAGGTTTATATTTTAACAATTAAACTTAGGCCAATTATTTGTTTTACGGGGTAGCCGGGCTCCAGCACAAAAGAGTGGTCGCATCCTCTAATGCAAACAAATATATCTATTGCGGATACCCCCGAACGGTGACCGTATGCACGCGGCCGCTTAGCGCTTATACATTGGTGTGTTTTACGCACCGCGCATTTCATATCTCTGCGCCTTGTGTTACCTCTTTCCTTGGAGATTTCTGGAAAGCAGGTTTTTGTGGGCAGTCTGATAAGTTATCCCAGGATAACCATTGACTACAATAATTTCAGTTTTTTTATAGGGCCGAACAGTCAATCGCGTTCCGAAGTGAGTTATTGTGTAGACCACACTTATTGTATGATGGTTACATACATTATTAATTTAAGACTATGCGGCATATGTTGTTGTGAAGAGCTTCAGGCAGGAATTTTGGTTGGGGGCGAAATGCAGCAGGAACCAAGCACAGAAAAGGTTACCATCATTTTTAACTTTACTTAGAGCAGTGGGGGCGGGGCACAACTCATCAGGTGAGGAATCGGGAACTCAACTAACTAATTTTTCGCTTCTTTCTGTGCAAACTCCTATTAGCTTTTGCTAACCATACACCACATTGAGGGTTCCTAACTTTTTTTGTTACATCTATATAAGCGTTTCTGGAAGCGTCGCTTCTCTGTTATCTTCTCGTTCTTTTTGACTATTTCTTCTTTTATTAGCTTCTCACATAACCCAATACCGAAATAGAAGATCCCTGTCCAAGGCGAAGAGTGGAGCCAGCTGTTAGGCGAGCGTTATAAGAGTTGCTCACCGGTGGCATCCAGTAGCCAGTTAGGAGCTCCTAATAGATCGCGGTGGTCTGGTTATCCAGAGTGACAGGTTGTGGAGTGAAGGTCTATCTTGGCTCCGCCGCTGGGGTTTGGTTTGTGTGTGTGTCCTTCACTAGGCGATAGGACCAAGGAGATTTGGTTTTGAAAGGCGGGTCACACCTCCAGCAGTCAGTAGTGCCTTTTGCCGACTCCTATTATGCTGCGTTTACGGCCGCGCCAACCCTCGTTTATGTGAGATGTGTGGGGTTCCTGTAACAAGCAGGTAAAAGATGGCAGTCGCAGTGGTTTGTTTTTTGAATTGTTTGCTTTAACGGCCTCTGCTGTTCCGGCCTTACGCCTTCTAGTTTGCGGGCTTGGTATTTGCGATTGGGTGTTTGTGGTGCGCGTTAGATAAACGAGTCTTTAGTCTTGGTATGACCCTCTCCTTTTCTTTGAGTGGCTTCGGTCCTTATCCTTCGACGGAAACGGGCTCTACTAACTGGGGGAGCTTAAAGCTAGGGCCTATTTATTATTACCTTTTGTATGACAATATCACATTAAACTTCGGATTCAACACATTTATTAATGTTTGCCCACTCTTTTGTTGCCAAGCGCTTTGAGTCACATTTTGAATCTCTTTTTTTGTGCTTGTTATCTTCCAAACTACGGGATTACAGCTTTGACCCCAAAACTCATAGTTGGTTGAGCTCTCGGATTATCTCCAGGTACTTCATCCTATATTATATGTTGGTTTACAGCGAGTGGCCTTATACTGGATGTCTAGGGTTAGAAGGCTGCACCGGAGGACTCCTGTCACGAGGTGTTACTCGGAAGCAGCGGGAGGAGGGAGAGGAGGAGAGAAACATACAACATATATATAGTATAAGTATATATATATATATATTACGATATATATAATTATATAATAATATATTATAATATATATATATATAAAGTAATGGTATATTTGCTTGAAGCATTGGTTGGTATGTTATATCAAATTATCTAAAATTCGGAAGGGGCAGATAGCAATGCGTATAAAAAATAAAGGACAAAAGATGTTTTATAATGTTCTTAGTGCGGATTTCGAAGCTAGAGCTTCATCATCAGAGTTTATTGTTCATTTCTGGAAAATATAAACTCTGAATGATGAGCTCTAGCTCCGGAAATCGATAATGACATATATAAACATCTTTTTGTCTTTATTTTTTTATACGCATTGTATTGCTTCGAATTTTATTTTTTATATATACATAAATATATTATATATATATATAATATATATATAAACCAAACCTGCTATATGTAACTGTGTCCAAAAAAAACGGATCAGATACCAAAATTTCATATATATATATATATTATATTATATGTATATATGTTCAGTAAGTGTTGGCAGTGCTGAGATTTATAAGATGGAAACTAGGTTTCTATAAAACAACGTAGGCAAGTAGATAATAAAATAGCCATCTTGGAAAAGAACAGAAAATAAAAAATGAACAACGTTGATATTTTTAGAAATATATTTCCAATTTTAGTTTATATGTACGGTTTCCGTACTTCAAAACTATACAAATTTTTTTAAAAATCACGTGTGGCATTTTTTAAAATCATCTTTGGTAATGATACTCCACGGAGCGACACCTGTCCGATGGACCGGCTATGAGAATCACTGTTCTAGCCCATTTTAACAATGCTGTTGTGTAGTGATCTCTAGCGCTGATAGTAATCTGACAGTAACGGCTTTATGGCTCGATAAAGAACTAACTTGTTGACCAACAAACAGAACCCTTGAAAGCAATACGTGCTAGATCTGACCGATATGAACAAAGCCATAGTTGCCCCGTGGTATTTAGATAATGCTGATTTCAGGACTCGATACGAGGGTCACATACCTCCAGGCTATTGGAGCGTATTGTTTTCTCACTTCTACGCTGGAATTGGCGTTATTGTAGATTGGGGGAAGGGAACATGCAACCTTGAGGTCGTTTGCGGCCTTCGAGACTAGGTGTTTTCAAACATGTGAATATGAATGTACAATAAATGGGATTCCCCAACACCTAGGCTTTAAAATACCTCGACGGGTTGAATTGCCGTTAAAATTGATCCATCATTACTGATCTCTGATAGTGCCCCTCTCTCCACACACACGCACACACACACACACACACACACACACACATATATATATATATATATGTATATATATATATATACCGATGCACACATACAGAAACGCACATGTACAGATACACACACAAATGCGTACGTAAACGCACACAAACAAATATATGCATACAGAGTTCCCCTACATACACAAGCACAAACACACACATGTACATACACAAACACACAAAGACATGTGCATACACACATATATATACACATTTATAGAAACACCCCCCATACATATACATACACACAAACGCGCACACACAAAAATGCACAAACGTACGCAAACAAACATATACACAGACTCACAGATGGAGGCGCGTGGTCTAATGGTTAGAGTCATAGGAAATGGACTCGTCGACCTGAGTTCAAATCCTGAACGAAGCTATTTGCATTTCACATGGCGCTAATACCCTTGGGTAAAGGTATGAATTCAATTCTCCCTCCAGGGTAAATAGCAGGGCAGACTGGGCTCTTTAACCATGGCTAGGTAACCAGTTTAGGAGAAGGAAAACTCTGAATTGAAACCTGTTAAACTCCGCTTAAGAAATTGACCTTGTGTCACATCCTGCTCGTGTGAAGGGGTTGGTAAATATATATACACAGAATCACACACATACACACCTTACCTATCAGCTGTTTTGACTAGCGTCCGTTTGACATTTTTGAAATCGACAACACGCGTTCCGTTTCTGCGTTTCTGTATACATTTAAAAAATCCAAGAACGCTCGCGTTCTCATCAACAATTTCAAATAGACTGACCGACCACAAGACAAAAGGGTCCCGAAGATTTCTTATTTTCTGTGATACTTTTATTTTTTTTCCTTCAAACTAACGAAAGCCCTGATGAAGATCTATTGAAACAGATCGAAACACTGCAGCGTAGGTGAAATAAATATTACTCGTTTATGAACTTGTTTTTTTTTTCAATTTTTTCATAATATTACATACTGTCGGATTCACTTCTATTTTTTTCTCACATACACATATAGGTACATACACAAAGATACAAAAACATATGCATACAAATACATGTACATAAATATACAGAAACATTCCCACACATATACATACACAAAGATTTTTCTATCGATTTGATACTTTATACACTGAAGCGACCCAGTTTCTCAGGTGTCCACTAAAATCCAACCCCGGGGGTCGACGCCCCTACCCATAAGGTTGTCTCGTATATACTGTGCACCTGATGCAAACAGGTGCCTCTCGAACTTTAGAATCTATCATTAGACACTTAAGATTCAAACAAGACAAACCAATGATCTCAAAACAAATGAACATACAGATATAACTACAAAGGAATGTTATCTTATTATATAAAAAAGCTATGTCATAGATACAGACAAATGACATAAATCCCGACTATAATGGAACCACTGCAGCCAAGAGATCTAGAAAGTTTTTGATTGTATATCAAAAGAAATAAAGATCTGTGTATATTTCTGAATTCCTGTGCATGTTGGCGGGGTTGGGGATGATTCCAGTGTGTCTGTGAGTGTTTTTTGAGGAGGGGTCGGTTTTGTTGGGGTTTTTGGGGTGGAGGATGCTACATGATTGGGGGCAGCGAGCTATACTTATTTGCGAACAATTGAGAAAAAATAGAAGGGTTAATGAAAAAGGAGAAAAAGAAGGAAATAACAAGATGAATGAATCAAAGAAGGGTAAAGAAAGAAAGAAAGAAAGAAGTTGATTAGAAATAGATAGATAGATAGATAGATAGATAGATAGATAGAAATACAAAAAGGAGCAAGGGAAAGAAAGAAAAAATAGAAAGAAAGATAGAAAGAAAGAATGAAAGAAAAGAAGGATTGAAAATAGATAGAAATTAACAAAAAGGCAAGGAAAGAAAGAAAGAAAGAAAGAAAGAAAGAAAGAAAGAAAGAAAGAAAAGAGAAGTGGATTGAAAATAGATAGATAGAAACTAAAAAAAAGAGAACAAGGGAAAAGAAGATAGAATAGATAGATAGATAGATAGATAGATAGATATGTTAAAAATAGATCGAATAGATATACAGAAAATAAAATAAGTGAAAGAAAGAAAGAAAGAAAGAAAGAAAGAAAGAAAGTGAGAGATTGAAAATAGATAGATAGAACTAACAAAAGAGGGCAGGGGAAATAAATAAATAAAGAAAGAAAGAAAGAAAGAAAGAAAGAAACAGGGAAAGGAAAAAAGAAAGAAAAAAATGGGTTAGAAATAGATCGATAGATAGATAGAAAATAACATAAGTGAGCAAAAGAAAGAAAAAGAAAAGAAAGAAAGAAAGAAAGAATAAGTAAACCAGAGAAATAAAGAAATGTAATTTCAACGACGCGATATATTCAAATGAAGGAATGTGAAACTATATATAGGTCTCCTGAATTATGAGACGCTCTCCTTTTTTTAATGGCAGGAGTGGCTAATAATTCGAGTCTCTTCAACAGCGACACGCACAAACCTTCAAACTACGTGTTTGATTACTTTAAACACACATACAGTTTTACTTCAATAATGGCTGTCACGAACAACCAAAGTGGAATGTTTTCTCTTTGAGACGTCTCAAATTTATTCTCTTCGGTTCGGCACCTTACGTTGTTCTGGTCACAGATTCCATTAGAATCCTGTTGTTGGCAGTTTTTGGCATATCCCGCCACGCGTTCACAGCGGTTAGCCTCTTCTTTTTAGCCAGACTGGTGAAATCAGTTGTAACCCTAACCCCTCAATATCTGCAGCCCTCAATCATGTGGTTAAATGGTTCAGATGAAGGTAGAACCTTCGCAGAACTTGAGTATGCGAAAGCTGGATTCGTTTGCGATTGCGGCATACCACACCCCGCACTCACAGCGGTTAGTCTATTTCTTTTTTACCGAGGCTTGAGACATCAGTGTAATCCTAACCACTCAATATCCGCAGCTTTCAATCATGTGGTTAAATCAATGGTTCCCAAAGTGGGCGGTACCGCTCCCTAGGGGCAGTGGAAATATCTAGGGGGTGGTGAGACAAAAAAAGGGGATTAGGCGGTGACAGGTTGGCATTCATTCATTGGCAATTCAGTCTCGAAAGACTATGATAAAAGTTTTTGTGTGCCCCTGAAGTTGCAGCGCCTCCTGTGACTATGAAGTCCGATGTTTGAGAAACATTCTCGACCACAGATTTTACATTTGTAGGTTGTCCCTGTAGATGATGATGTTCCGATGCTTTGTTGCTGTTGCTTTCTTATGGACCTCTTAGCTTCATGATGTTGTATCAGGGTGACCTCTGACATGTACAGTCCTCTATGGAGATTCTGCCGCCACTGAGGGCGGTCTTGAGCCAAATTTTCCCAGCTGGAAGGGACAATGCCAAAGCACCTGAGATCATTTTTGCAGACATCCTTGAATCGCAGTAGGGGGCGACCAATCTGTCTTTTACCAGATGTTAGCTCTCCATACAGGATGTCTTCGGGATTTGTCCATCATCCATCCGACGTACATGACCCAACCATCGGAGACGACGTTGTCTCAGTAAAGAGTACAGGTTGGGGAGTTGAGCTCTCTCTAGGACAGCTGTGTTAGTGATCCTGTCCCTCCAGGTGATGCCCAGTACACGTCTAAGGCAGCGAAGGTAGAAGTTATTTAGCCGCCGCTCTTGGTGGGAGTATAAGGTCCATGTTTCCCTTCCATACAAGATTAGGCGGTGACAGTTTGGCATTAGGGGCAGTTAATAAATAACTTATTCTTTACAAAATCTAAATGATAAAATCTGTCATAAGTACTAATGTAAAGGAAACGTATGCAGTTTATACAGAATGAAACTGACTTAATAATTATAAACGAATGCATAGTTTTGTTACGTAGTCCGAAATCAGGGTCAAAAGTTTAAATGTTTGTTTGACGCCTGTACACAACACGTACATTGGCGCACCAGTTACCACATGCCGTCCAGCCAGGCTAGAGAGCAGTCAGCAAACAACTACAAGGGTCAGAGCTCAGTTCAGATTTGTAAACAATGCAAGTTAATTTCGATCTTGTAGATTTTTCGTTTAAGATTTACCTTGGTTCCGTTTCCACTTTTAGTAAATTTAATTTTGTTGGTAATTTATGAGGAAGCGCGTCCCGGTCTCCTGCTTCAAAAACCGCTACCTGGTGACTATCAAAATAGCAACCCCAGCTCGTCGTAATTCTTGTTTATTTATCGTAATTTGTCGTAATTCTTGTTTAGATATGAAGATGGATATATAGTTTTGAATAGACTGAGATAGATAGATAGATAGATAGATAGATAGATAAACAAACAAAATAATATAGATAGATACGAACAAATGGAGATAGATAGACATTTTCGACAAGTAAATGTATTTGGGGGGTCGCTTCTTTTTTTGTCGTAATTCTTGTTTATTTAAACTAAAAACAAGACATTAAACAAACATAAATAAAAAAAATCTTAGAATTTAAAGTAATATAGATAAATATGAACAAATTGAGATAGATAGATAGATGGATAGTTTTGAATAGACTGAGCTGGGTCGTTATTTTAATAGTCACCGGGCAGCAACTCTTGAGGCAGGAGACCGGGACGCACTTCCTCATAAATTACCATTTTGTTTTTTGTTTATTTCGTTTTCACTTTTGAGAAATTACATTTTTTTTTTTCATTTTCATAGTATGTTCGCATGTGTGTATAAATGAGGCGCTAGGAATCTACTGGGAAGTGAATAGACAAGGAACACCTGAAGCCGAAACGCTGTCTTTTTATATATCATAATAAATCATGGAGGCACGTTAGAGTCGTAGGAAAAGGAACTCGACGACCCGAGTTCAATTCCCAGACGAAGCAGTTTGCATTTCACATGTTGCTAATACCCTTGGGGAAAGGTATGAATATAATTCTCCCTCCAGCTATGGGTGTGTGGCGTCTAGGAGAAGAAAACTCTGAATTCAAACCTGTTAAACTCCGCTTAAGAAATTAACCTTGTGTCACATCCTGCTCGTGTGGAGGGGTTGGTATATATATATATATATATATATATATATATATATATATATATATATATATATATATATATATAGCAAGCCTCATCTAAAAAGAATTCTGACCTAAACTTAATGAACCTTTCCTCTTTTTCCCCTGCCCCTGACGGGGGTCCAGTGTGCTTCGGCCACTGGACCGGGTTAAAGTACAATTATTAGCGGGATGGGGCCATCCCCCAGCGCCTGAGGCGCCCCCTTTGAAGGGAATACCGACGAGATCGACGCAATTTTTGTTCTTTCCCACCCATGAGCTTCGGCTTGTGGGTGGGCCCACGTTAAAACAAGGCCTTGTGCCCAGTCCATACAAGTGGGGTATACGACAAATACACTCTATTCAGCATCTTTTTTTTATACATTAGCGTAGCCATTTATAAGCGGCCTGTTCTAAATAAGAACCCCAGAAATATTGTTGCTTAAAATGTCATACATAGAACACTAAGGCCTTCAGCCACTGCCTTTAGCATATATATGGGTTGGGGGTTACATAAGGGCTGGTTGGTTGAATTTTGTGGCATGACAACCCTTGTTGGGTTATTTTATATCGAAGACATTTTGTTTTATTCATTCTTGTTAGGTATTCTTCTTTTCTTTTCTTTTTTTTTCAATTTTTAGAAACATTTTTAATACTCAATTTTTTATCTATTACCCCATAGATGGGAGCCTAACAGGTACTACCACTCCGGTCAGGGTAGACCTGGAAGTAAAAGAAATTATTATTTTTAAGTTTAGATAAGTTTGGATAAGAGTTTGACAAACCATAAAAATTGGGCAAAAAAATGTATTAGAAGTTGCGAGTCCATCTGTTCTGGGAATACCATCTTCATAGAAAGAAAATACATACACCCATTGAATCTTCTTATACAAACAAAAAATATATACATTTATACACAGAAATAAATATACTATAAAAAAGAGGGTCAAGGATCATATTACCTTGAAAAGTATTTTAAACAATCCGAAACACGTGTTGCGCTCAATATATATTTTTTTTTTTTATTAAAAAAAAAACATTCAAACTATTTTGGGGAGATTTTATAATATAAAATATTTACTTTTCTCTCCTTGGATCTGAAAAAAATTCTTTATATATATATATATATATATATATATATAATATATATATATATATATATATATATAATTTTGTTAAAAACAGAGGAATCGGTATTATTTGGGAGTTTTTTTTTTTCTTTTTCTTTTTCCTAATAGTACTTCTAACAAAAGAAGGATGGAAAAGAATATTAAAAAATAACCCAAAACAATATGGATTCCGCTATCTTATAAATATATACATAATCTTGTATATATATATATATATATATATATATATATATATATATATATATATATATATATATATATATATAAGATTATACTGCTGTTTTTCGTTTCTTTTCCCTCTTATTTATGTTGTTGTTTTGTATTAGATCATGCACATACAATTTGTATGATTCCTTCCTATTAAAGACTGAAAAGCAATAAAAAAAAAAGGAAAATTAATTCTTCAGATTTCTCAAAGAAATCTGAAGAATAAATAAATAAAGAAAATTGTCTTTAATTCTGATTCCATTTTTTTCTCTCTCTTTTAGGTAAGTGAACCATTTCCTTCCATTTCGCAAAATGTTGTTTTGGCAATCGGAATAACCTTGGACAAGTTACTTAACGTCTTTTTTTCCAAGAAGAGGGTGAGTGTGCATCCAAACAAAAGATCCTTCCGAATTTCTTTTTTTTTTTCCTTTATTTATTTATTTATCTTTTTTCTTCTTTCATTTCTTCTTTTATATTTTTGTTCTTATATTCTTCCGAGTTTTCATTCTTCTTTTTCTTTCTCTATTTTCTCTTTTTGTTTTTCTTTCTTTTTTGTTTTTCTTCTTTTTTTTTGCATGCTCGTTCTTTGTCTTTTATTCCTCCTACCACCCTTTTTGTTCTTTTATTCTTTCTTATTTTCATTCTTCTTTTCTATCTTCATTTCTAACCCATTCTAACCCATTGCCTTTCTTTCCTTCTGTCTTTCCTTCTTTCTTCTCTTCTTTCTTTCCGCCTTTCTTTCTATTCCCTTTCTTTCTTTTTCTCTTTTTTGTTCTTTTATTCTTGCTTATTTTCATTCTTCTTTTCTATCTTCATTTCTAACCCATTGATTTTCTTTCCTTCTTTTCTTTCCTCCTTTCTTTCCCTCTTTCTTTCTTTCCATCTTTCTTTCTCTCCCTTTTCTTTCTTTTTCTCTTTTTTGTTCTTTTATTCTTACTTTTTTCATTCTTCTTTCTTTCTATCTTCTTTTCTCTTCTTTTTTATTTCTTACATTTTCATTTTTTGTCTTTCTTTTCTCTTTTCTTTCCTTCTTTCCTCCGTTCTTTCCTCCGTTCTTTCTTTCTTTCTTTTTTCTTCCTTTCTTTCTTTCTTTCTCTTTTCTTTTCTTTCTCTTTTTATTCTTTCTTCTTTTCCATTCTTCTTTTCTTTCTATCTTCTTTTCCCTTCTTTTTTTTTTTTTTTTTGCTTACATTTTCACTCTTTGTCTTTCTTTCCTCTTTCTTTCTTTCTTTCTTTCTTCTCTTCCTTTTCTTCTTTCTTTCTTTCTTTCTCTGTTCTTTTTTTCTCTTTTTATTCTTCTTTCTTTTCAGCCTTCTTTTCTTTCTATCTTTTCACATCTTTCTTCTATTGTTTTTCTTAGATTATTATTCGTTGTCGTGCTTTCCTCCTGTTTATTCTTTCTTCTTTCTTTCTTTCTTTCTTGTCCCCTTTTGTTAATTTCTTCTGTCTATTTTCTTTCTTTCTTTCTTTCTTTCTGTTTCACTTTTTTAAAATTTATTCTATTATTCTTCCTTCTTTTCCTTCTTTTTTTTCTTTCTATATCATTTTCGCTTCTTTCTTATTTTACATTCCTATTCTTTGCTTTTCTTTTCTTCTTTCTCTGTTCTCCTTTTTCGTTTTGTTTTGTTCGTTTTTAATATTCTACTGATCTCTTTCCTTGCTCACCATGTGTGGTGTAATAATTTTAAAAAATCTGGACTAGCAGACTGTTACAAGTGAGTTCGACTCTCACTGAGCGCTCCATAACTCTGGCTTTGTGCTAAGCTTAGCGATCGACACTCTCACTCTTTTATTTGTTTTCACCCCCACTTAAAGTTTTCTTTATGCATAAGTCACCGTTTAAAAAAAATAAAGCTCCGTGAAACTGAAAGTAGGGGGAGGGCAATTGAGGGAGATTATATTCCGCAATTAGTTCAAAGCAATTCCCATGTGTCAGAATAAATTAAAAGAAAAATTTCTTTACCCCTTTTTTTATTTTTATTTGAAAGTTGTTCAATTCTTTAAATGGTAAGTGACTTTTTCAGCACGCTGTAAAAATGAAATTCAGTGATACCTTGACTTTCGAGTGCCCCAACGTACGAGTTTTCTGTGTTACAAATCTGTTAAACCCCGCTGAAAAATTGGCCTTGTGTCACCTCCTGCTCGTGCGGAGTGTTGGTAAATATAAGCGTGTGGCGTAATGGTTATCGTCGTGGGAAATGGGCACGACGAGACGAGTTCAAATCATGAACGAGACTGTTTACATTCCACGCAGCGCTAATACTCTTGAGAAAGGTAAAAATCCAACTATTACCCAACTATGGGTAAATAGTAGGACAGACTGGGCTCTTCAACTTGGTATGGCTAACTAGTCTAGAAGGAAAACTCTGAATTCAAACATGCTTAAGAAATTGACTTTGTGTCATACCCTACTTGTGAGAAGACGTTGGTAAATATATATTAACAAAAAGATATGCGAGATGTATGTATTTACCCTACACCGCCACCACCGACAGAATGCAACAGTATTATTTGTATTATTCGGACTATTGTCCTCATCTTCATTGTTATCTCACAACGTTTCGGCCGATGTGCCCTCCGGCCTTCTTCAGGTATTTCTTGTCAGACTCGGAAACCTTCTCGGACTTGGGAACCTTCTTGTCGTAATCGGGAGTTATCACAGAACTTTGAACCTAACCCTTTCTTCAGTCCACGGGGTATCTCTCATTCCGTTAACCATAGCTGGGGTACAGGTGTTAAGCTGCGTTAATTATTATTCTATGTTACTGCTGTCCCAACCAGGATTAAACCTGCAGTTTAGACCTAACTGTTACTTAGAACTGTATTAACCTTAATTTTATCCACTAGGCTATGAGTCCGACAAGAATACCTGAAGAAGGCCGGAGGGCAGATCGGCCAAAACGCTGTATAGATAACAATGAAGATGAGACAATAGTCCGAATAATGCAAATAATACTAATTATCAAGCATCATCTAAAAAATTCAGAGAAATAGAATGTGACAGGTCAATTTTTAAACCGAGCATAACTGAATTAGATTCAGAATTTTCCTTCTCCTAGTTGGATTGCCTAACCAAGGCCACAGAGCCCAGTCTATCCAACTATATATCCATAGCTGGGGAAGAATAGATGGACTTTGTCTTTCCCAAGGGCATTAGCGCAAAATGAAATGCAAACAACTTCGACCAGGATTCGAACTCGGATCGCAGATTCCATTTTTCCTGACGATAACCGTTACGCTACACATGACTACTGTATGCTAAATGTACTTACTTTACTAACCATTGTGATACACTCGGTGTCCGGTGCGTGTCTATAAAAAGGTCCGGTTCCTGGAAATTTAGCACGGTGACATTTTCCGCGCTAGGGGTGACCCGGTCATGTCGCACTTTTTCCCCCTTCCAACTGAAGTTATAAGGTCCATGGCTATAAAAATAACACACACTCACACACACACACACACACACATACATATATATATATATATATAATTATATATATATAACACGTAAACTGATTAAATGTTTTTCCCTACAACCACAGAAACTATCTCAGCAAAAGCTTTTTAATTAAATACCAACCTTGGACTCCCAAGTCGAGGGTCACACGCCCTAACATTTCCATCTGACCTTCTTTCTTTAAATATTTTTCCTGTGTCAGCCACTTCTTCTTCTTCTTCTTCTTCTTCTTCTTCTTCTTCTTCTTCTTCTTCTTTCAAAATGGTTTCTCTTCTTTATCCTCTTTCTTTTCTTTTTACCTACACTTACTTTCCTCCTCTTCCTCCCCTTCTACTTTTTTCTTTGATGATATCCTACTTATATTTTCCTTCTTCTTCTTCTTCTTCTTCTTTTCTTCTTCTTCTTCTTTCTTCTTCTTCTTCTCTTCATCATCCTTTGTATTATTACTTTTCTTCGTCTCTTTTAACTTTTCTTTGTGTTTTTCTCCCTCCTCCTCCTCCTCTCTCACCCACTCCTTCTCTCACCCCCCCCCTCTCTCCCCCCTCTCTCCTTCTCCTCTTCTTCTTTTCTTCATCTTCTTCTTCTTCTTCTTTTCTTTTCTCTTTTAATATATCTCTTCCATCTCTCCTTTTTTTTTTTTTCTTTTTTACTTCTCCTTACTTTCCTCCTGATCCTCCTCTTTATCATCTTCTTCTTCTTGTAAAATATCCATCATTCTATCTTTTATCTTTTTTTTTTTTTCTTTTTCTTCCTCTTCATTCTTTCACTTTTCTTTTCACTTTCTTTACTTTTTTACTTCTCATCTCTTCATCATCTACTTTTTCGCTCTCTTCCTTCTCTTTTACTTTCCTTTGTTTCTTCTTCTTCTTCTTCTTCTTCTCTTCTTCTTTCTTCTTCTTCTCTTCTCTCATTCTTTTCTCTCTTCTCTTCTTTTTTTTCTTCCTTTCTTTTAAACCCCTTTCTCCTTCTACTCTTCCGTCTCTTTCATTTCCACTTCTTCTCGCCCTCATGGCAACCACAACCCTTTTTATTATATATACATGCTAGAAGGCGGTGGCTGAGGGTTTTAATGTCCTGGGTACGACGTTAAACTCTATCTGATGATGAAGTTCTGATTCTGGAGCTCTGTAGAAAATGAAGTAGCCCTTCATCTACATTAGTCCCTAAGTCCACTCTGACCCGTGGTAGTACCTGTTAGTGCCCCATCTATGGGATTAAACAGACAAAAATGAGTTACAAAATGAGGTCAACAAATGATTTGAAAAAAAATTGAGTTTTTAAAAATTGAGTACCGATCAAGAATGAATCAAACAAACCTTTTCGGCACAAAATAACCCAACAATGGTTGACATGCCTTTAAATCAAACATACCAACCAACCAACCACTTCTCTTCCTCTTATTCTTTAATTCCCAACTCCAAACTTGTTTGGCTGCCTGCTTTATAACTTCAGCAAAGTGGCAAGGCCACTTCTGGGTGACACACCAAACCAAACCCCACACCAAGGCAACGACGACAACGACCTTCTTCCACTTCTGGTTCACGTACACCTTACCTCTCCTCCCCTTCCTTGATGCCTTTCATAGAAGAAGAGAAGAAGAGAGAAAAGAAGAAGAAGAAGAAGAAGAAGAAGAAGAAGAAAATGATTGACGCCTGCTCTTAGAAGTTTTATTTTAACTCTTCTTGTCTCCTGTGCATCTCAAGAGGCTTCACAACAGGCCGACGTTCTTTTTAGTTTTTTATGTAAACATACAAGTGGCATAGCTCACTTTCTGGAACCTTGACGTTCTCTTTGAATAAATATGTATTTACCCAATACATTCGCCACGGGTAAGATGTGACACAAGGCCACAAGTATAATGTTTTCCGTAACACACACAATTGGCACGGCTCACTTTTCTGGTTGTTGTTTGTTGTTTGGTTGGTTGGTAGATGTTGGATTTAACCAGCATTTCAACCCTTGCTGGGTTATTTTAAGTCGAAGAGGTTTGTTTTATTCGTTCTTGATGGGTATTCAAAACTTTTTAATTTAAACTCAATTTTTTACTCAATTTTTAAACTCATTTTTTTCTATTTAAATCATAGATAGTACCCTAACAGGTACTACCACCTGGTCCAGGGTGGACCCTGGGCTATGTGATGAAAGGGGTACTCTCTACTCCCCAGACCTCCAGAATTGGAACCTCCTAACTAGAAGCAGTTTAAACATTTCTACCCTTCTAGACATTCAAAATCCTTTTTTTAAAAAAACCATTTTTTTTAAACTCCTTTTTTTTCCTATTTCAACCATAGAGAGTACTTACCACCCAGTCAGAGTGGACCTGAGTAATGCGTGAAGGGGTACTCATTTTTTTTTTTTCTATTAAAAAAACATGATGGGTAACTACCACTCCAGGTCAGAAAAATATTGTTTTTTAAAACTACGAAATGAAGAAACACGCTACAAAAATCATTTTTAGACACACCTTTTTAGATAGATTAATAATTTTTTTATTCATGACAAAAATATTGTTTACAACATCCTACCATTCTTGACGTTCAAAATTCACAATTATTTCTTTAAGTGAATGAAAGTAGGTCTATTTTTTTTCTCAACTATTCAAAGAAAAATATTGTTTTTAAAAATACGAAAAGAGAAAACACGCTAGAAAACCATTTTTGAAAGCCTGGCCCTGTTGGCCTCTGTACGATCTTTTAACCTGTTGATTGTCTGTCGCCATCTTTGATTCAAAGGTCGAAGTCAAATGATTATGTCATTAACGTCGCCATTGGAAAATTCCAAGATTAATGAGGACAACTACTTCACCGCCTTCAGATTTTATTTATCTATTTGTTTATTTATTTATTTGTTTATTGTTTACTAGAAGTGGCTACCCGGCATCGCCTAGGTTGAGGTGGGAAGCAAAAGAAGTCAGTCTCTCAGATTCATTATTACTAAATGGTGAGTTGAATCATTCGCAAGGATCCCCATTAAAATCTCTATGTAAAAAAGACCTTGCGTTGATTCGGGGCGTCAGAAGAGAAAAAGTACACAGACCCTCTGAAAAGAAATATTAATGTATCCTATTTAAAATATTAAATGCAAAAAAAGAAAAAAAAAAGGGAATTCCATGCTGTTACTATTTATATTTTATTGTTTAATTATCATCACGAATATAAATCAATTCTTCATTAGTTTAGCTCAAAAAGCAAGATCTGGTGATAATGGGTGTGTATTATATTTATTTTGTCGATTTCTTTTCGTAGTTTCTCCCTGGACATACATACATACATACATACGCTCTTTATATATGTATAGATTGTGATTATTTATTTTTTCACACCTGCCGTAGCTGGTGGTTTACTAGAGGCTGAGTGACAACAAGTCTCCTCAGGTCTCCAGGACTCTTCTGGGTATTCTAGTCCGATCCCAACAGTGCTGTAGTTTGGATGGTCTCTATTCCTTCCCTCTGATTTCCAGTTACCCAAATTCTTTTCCAGAGCTTTGGGGATTGTTCCAAGGGCCCAATTACAATTGGTTACGACCTTCACCTTCATGTTCCACAGCTTCCTCAGTTTCTGGCAAGGTCAAAGTATTTTGTCTAATCTTTTCCGCTTTCTTTCATTTTCACTCGTGGGTCGGCTGGGACAGCAAAATCCACGAGATATTATTATTATTATTATATTATTAAATTATTATTATTATTTATTTATTATTATTATTATATCATAAACCCACCAGGGATTCTCATACATATTTGTCTATACAAGACGTCCAGTCTTTCCACTGTTAACAGAGGCCGTTTTTGTGTGCTCTCTAATTAGGTCACTCAATCACTTTGATGACCGTCCACTGGGACTTCTCTTGGGGAAAGTTGTTCTTATTAGGAATGGATGACATAGCGGACATTGTCTTTGTGTACCATGTGAAAGAAAGATAGAAAGGAAATATCCAGGAAGAAAGAAGAAAGAAAGAAAGAAGAAAGAAAGTGGTTAGGAAAGGGAAAAAACTAGAAAAAGAAAGAAAAGAAGAAAGAAGAAAGTGGTCCATGAAAAGGAAACTAAAGAAAGAAAGAAAAGAAAGAAAGAAAGAAAGAAAGTGTCCATGAAAAAGGAAAAAAAACCCAAAAAAAGGAAAAACTAGAAAGAAAGAAAAAGAAAGAAAGTGTCCTGGAAAAAGGAAAAACTAGAAAGTAAGAAAGAAAGAAAGAGAAGAAGAAGAAGAAGAAAAGCATAAAGGTCATGAAAAAGGAAAAACAGAAGAAAGAAAAGAAAAGAAAGGAAGAAGGAAAGTGTCCATGGAAAAAGTAAAAACTAGAAAGAAAGAAAGAAAAGAAAGAAAAGAAAGAAAGTGTCCATGAAAAAAGGAAAAACTAGAAAGAAAGAAGAAAGAAAGAAAGAAAGAAAAGAAAGAAAGAAAGAAAGAGTGTACAAATCTAAGAAAGAAACAAAGATAAAGTGACTTAGAAGAAACAAAGAAGAAACGCTAAAAATGGAATTCAAATTTTAACAAATCAAAGAAAGAGGAAGGAAGAAAGAAAAAAGAAAGAAAGGAAAGAAGAAGATGTCTAGGAAAGAAAAGAAAGAAGGAATGTGTTCAGAAGAAAGAAGGACTAGAAAGAAAGACAGAAAAAATTTGAAAGCAAAGACAGAAAGTGTTTAAGAATTGAAAGAAAGAAAGAAGTAAAGAAAGAAGAAAAGAAAAGAAGAAGAAAAAAGAATTTGGCCAGGAAAGAAAAGAAAGGAAAGGTGTCCAGGAAAAAAAGAAAGAACGGAAAAAGAAAGAAGATAACAAGAAAATTAGAAAGAAAACGAGAAAAGAAAGAAAGAAGGTGTTCAGGAAAGAAAGAGAGAAGAAAAAGAAAGGAAGAAGAAATAAAGAAAGCAGAAGGGTTCAGGAAAGAAAGAAAAAGAAAGAAAGAAAGAAAAATCCGTAAGAGAAATTGTAAAAATTAAAGATAGAAAAGTAAACAAAATTTGAACAAGAAAAAAAATCTAAATATTTAAAAAAAAAAAGAAAAAAAGTATATGAAAGATGTTATGCTTAGAATGAGTTTTATCTCTCTCCTCTCTCTCTCCCGCTCTCTCTCTCCTCACTCTCTCTCAGTCTCCTCTCGTCTCTTCTCTCTCGCTAGTGGTTATATCTCTCTCTCTCCTCGCTAAGTGTATCTCTCCTCCCCTCTCCCCTCTCTCTCATCTCTCTCCCCCTCGCTCACATCGCGGCTCCGCTCGTGTATTACCACACTTTTTACCCTCTCTCTCTCTCTCTCTCTCTATCTCTTCGTCCTCGCTAGTGTTATCTCTCTCTCTCTCCTCTCTCTCTCTCTCTCTCTCCCTCTTCTCTGTCGCACATCACTTTGCTAGTGTTACTCCTCTCTCTCTCTCTCTCTCCGGTGTCCTCTCTCGTCTCTCTTCTCCTTCATCTCTCCTCTCTCTCTCTCTCCTCGTACGCTGCAATCTTTGCTATTGTTATTTTATCACCCCTCTCCTAATTCCCCCTCTCTCCTCTCTCTCTCTCTCTCTCTCCTCTCTCCTCTCTCTCTCTCACTCTCCCTCTCTCCTCTTGCTAGTGTCTATTTCTCGTCTCCTTTCACTCTATTCTCTCGCTTTTTCACACCACTCTATTTCTTCTCCCTCTCTTGCCTAGTGTATCTTCTTCTCCTCCCCCTCTCCTCTTCCTCCTCCTCTCGCCCCTCGTCTCTCCCTTCATCTCTCTCTCTCTCTCTCTCTGTAACATTAACCAGTGGATGTGCTGTTCGCTTCTTATTCCGATGAACCACTTAGGACACAAGGTACCCATAAACAATCTGAAAGTCTATGGCTAACTAAGCAAAGCTCACAGAAATTTCTTGAAAAGAAAACCAAAAGAAGATAAAAAGGAAACAACGGAAGAACTACAAGAAAACTAAAGAAATAATTTAAAAGAAAAAGAAAAAAGTTGATAAAACATTCAAACCATTCGTAGATTTCTTGAATGTTCAGGCACCCACACCTTCCCCCCTTTTTATTTATTTTTTTTTTCCTCTTCATTTTTAAAATAAGTTACGCTTTCATACACTGCCTGTATTTCACTTGGCCTCTGGCAACTTCTGTGAAATGTTGCCTGGAAATGAGTATTGTTTTGCCATTATTCGGACTAATTGGTCCTCGTCCTTTCAGCCGATGTGCCCTCCGGCCTTTCCCTTCAAGGTATTTCTGTCGTCTCAGGGCTTTCTCTTGTTCGCTATTGCTGAACTTTGGG
>CM042157.1:62426709-62436709 GCA_023376005.1 Doryteuthis pealeii
ATATATATATATATATATGAGGAGGGTAGTCCCAGTGGCGTATAGTGGCTAACGGGCTGGACTGCGACCTCACAGTAAGCGAGTTCTAAATTCCAGTCGTGCTATTGCGTTCACTTTCGTGCTAATACCGTTTGGAAGTGGTATGACCCTTATCTCCCAGGTGTTAATAGTACCACTACTGTTCTTCTTTGGCCATTTAAATAACTTACGAAAGTTGATGTGCCATTAAAGAGTAACCAAACGTTGCCAAACGTTGTTTTGGTTACCAATATTCATACACATGAAGTTAAAACCAATCTCAAAATAGGGTTGGATAGTACCACTACTGTTCTTCTACAAGGAATTCTTTGGCATTAAAATACGCCCACAAGGATGGCATGCCATTAAAAATGAAACAAAGAAACCGAAACCTTGAGACCATATCATAGCGTGGAAATGATTTGTATTAGATAGGAATTACGCCTCAGTAGATCTTTGACACATCCGCTATTCAGGATGTCGGAGTAGTAACCACCACTCCGGCACCTTAATAGTGGATGTGTTGCACGGGTAATGATAGTGTCTGTAAGTAAGTGCTTAATTAATAAAGAGGCTGTTGGTTGATTAGTAAAATCAGCTCACTAAAACACTCAACATACTTTCAGCAACTATGTCGGATACGCAAATATACCGACCATTTTTTTCGTATATATATATATATATATATATATATATATATATAGGTATATATATATATATATTGCGAGCTGTTTTTAAACCGTTGCATCTGCGCATTCCTTTAATTTACTTGTTTGTTTTTTTTGCTGCGTAGTGCGATGCAACTGCTAATAATCGTGATGCACATTCCTGCGGAATAGTGAAGAGCCTGTGTAAAAACGTGGGCCGGAATAACGAAGGTGCACGTGTCGGTGCGGGGTGTGGCGCAGTCAGTGAACGAAGATACAGACGCTCACGCCAGTTTTGAGGCTCGTTTTTTGCCCGGTGCCTTTTTTGCGAAGCCAGCAGAGAGAGAGAGACACGCAAATTAGATGTGCTGAAAAAAAAAAAAAAAAAGAACTCTACCCAAAAAAACAACTGCAACTATTAATTACGAGATATATGTTATGCAACAAAAAGAAATATTTCATTGCAATCAAACATGAAAAAGACTGCATTAAATCAGTTGTTGGTTGGTTGGTTGGTTGGTTGGTTGGTTGGTTAAGGACATATCAACATCTTGCCGATAATTGGTGATAAATTTAGCAATTTCAATATTTAAAAGCAGAAATTTATTTTTACTAAGATGAAACAAACAAGAAATAACTAGAATTAAAATTGAAAATATCCCATCACCGATCTCAAAATGAAGGCAAAGTTTTGAAGAAAAAAAATTGTGGGATATTTTTTTATGTTAATTTCAACTTTTGCCACATGGGCGACGTGACAGTTCCAAAATCGACCTACCTACTCTCACTTCCTAGATGTTATCTTCCCATCTGACTTACTTCTGTCTGCCTCCCGCACTGTGCATTGCAGGAATGGTTTTTGTCAGGCCTAATGATCTTGTCAAATGTCCAATCCCACATCCATTTCTTTCTTTCTTTACAATTCTATAAACAGATTGTCATGTGAACCGAAGGCTGAAATTCGTCTTTGTTGTTTTTTTTGTTGTTGTTTTTTTTTTTGTTGATTGTTTTTTGGCCTCCGTTTTTGTTGACGTGGTCACGTTGTATGAGAAGTTCAAGACCTTACCGTAGCATTTCATCTCAGGGACGCATTGAGTGTCTCTGAGGTTAGCAGTGAGGGCCCAGGATTCACACTATCCATTAATGCTGCTTAACAATAAAAAATAATGCATTAAAAATTATGCTGTGTTGTCCCGAGAGTATGGCACTAAATGATATCTGATATTAAGTCTGCTGGTGGGGTCGGAAGTCACCCTATTGTTAATCCTGTCAATAAAAACGAATGTAATGATTATGTACTGTATAATTGTTTTAACTAGCGGGACGCCGTGGGATCTCCACGAACGAAACAAAAAATCAAGAGGGGCTATTTCTTTTTTTCTTTTTTTTTGGCAATTTCATCTATACATATATAAAGGGCAATTGTGTGTATGTATGTGTCCGTAGGAAACTACGAATTAAACAATTAGTGACAAAGTAAATATTCACTATCACCAGAGCTTGCTTTTTGAGCAAAAATAATGAAGAGTTGATTTATATATGGGGTAATATTTTAAAATATAGGATTTGAATAGTAAGAGAAGGGAAAGTCATTCGTGATTAAAACATAAATCAAATTATGTAAGACGCAAAAAATCAATGGATCTGCGAGTCTAACTGTTTATTATCCCCGTCCCCTCTACCAAGGCAACGTCGGATAGCCGATTCTAGTTTCCTATAAATCCTACTGTTGTCTTTGCAATAAATAATACAAAAACCTTTATTTTGTTTTTTCTTTATTTCTTCCCCCCTCATATCTAACAACAAAAAAAAAAGACCACCATTCCACCTCTCTCAACTAATTACTTTCGATCTAGTTCAGTTCTAAATTAAATCAATTAGAGGGACATGGTTCGAATCAAGGGAAGTGCAAAGATATTAGTGATATTACGTCATTCGTTTTCACAGCGTATATTCCTCCAACAAACAACGCTCCTCTTTAGTTCAAATGCATTCGCCGTAAAATGAGCTTGTCACAATAAGGACAATTTAACAATACTTTTGTATTTTATCTTTTCGGCCTGTACATATACGTAGGTAATTTTCTTTCTTACACTGAAGTCCATTACCACTTGGTTTGGATTTCGTATCTTTGGTTGTACAACACAGTGACATTTTTATTTCTCACAAACTCAACTCCCTTCTTTATCAGATTAAAAAAAAAACTACGCATATCTTTGAGCGGTTAATTCAAAGACCCACTTTTTTCTTTCTCTTTCCGACGAAAATTAAGTTATTTAAATCGGTGCAACTATCTACTAGCAAAATTTTTAAAAAACACCCTCCGGGCGATGTAAAAATAGATTTTTAAAAACATATTGGCCCGGTCTCCTGAACGGGACTAGATGATCCCACAGAATTTTTTGCGTCTCATGTATTATTATCATTATTATTATTATTACTAGTACAAAATAAAAAAACACCCACCGGGCGATGTAAAAAAATAGATTTTTGAAACATATTGCCTGAAGGGTGGGAGTTAAAATTTCAATGTCAGCGAGTTTGTACCCTAAGTAAGTAAAATTATCAAATTCATTAAAGGATTAAAAAAATAAAACAATTTGAAATGTAAACTTGAAATATGTATTAAAATAAAACAAACTATATATAATACCAGTCATGTATTTATTAAAACTTGTTTTAAAAAACAATGAGGACTGTCTAATGTTGCATGTTCAAATTTTGAGTGTATTTATTCTATGTTATGACGATTTGGGGTAATGTGACGTAAGCAGTGACGTAGTTTTTGTTACAGACAAAAACCGGAAGCGAATCTCCATTATTAATAGATTTTAACCAGCCTTGTCGACTGGAGCTTTAGAATACGCCAACTGCACCGATGCAGAGGTGTAAGACCTCCACCCCAATAGGGACACCTATTGACCGTGGCTTAAGGATGGAATCCAATGGGCTGAGCAGTCCATGACATGCAACACTACACGTTGACTCTTACTTAGGCTAAACGGCTGGTCACGTCAAGATCTAGCACCTATATTATTGCCCCGACACATAAAGCAATGATCGTCTGTTGTTTACAGATTTGATCTCTCTGGTGATCGTAAAATATATATACCGATGTATGTATTTATCAGTTAAAACACCGCTCCTTAATGTCAGCTATCAAAGGCCGAGAGATTAAGGAACCGGGCTGATGAAAAGTCAGTCGGGTTTTGCTCCTGGTCAGAAGTAGTTGCTATGTCTAGCCACACTGATGAGACATGAAACGTCGAAACACGGTGTCTGTGGGTGACTTTTCATGTATATATATATTATGATCATCCACAGACACGTGTTTTGACTTGTCTCTTCAGTGTGGCTAGACATTTGAGAGCTACCTACAGCCGGGATAGAAACCCGATCGATTCAGTATCAGTCGGACAGTTTAACCGCTCGGTTATCGTAACCCACAGAATGCGAAGGGGTTTTAACTGTTTAAATACACACATCTGTATGTATGTGAAGGCCGCCATAGAGTGCTCCATCCCTTTTATAGGAGAGTGTTGCGTTTACGCTTTAGTTTGGCGGTATATATATATATATATATATATAATATATATTATATATATATAGTATCTATCTATCGTAGTCTAGATCAGAAAATACCACGAACCTTTTTAACTGATCTCAACCTTCTGTCAATATTTAACCTTCCTTGTCCCCCCATAGCGAAGTGCATATTCTTGAGTTTTGCTTTCCCTGAAAAAATAAACATAGAAATTGAATCAGTTACTGACCCGCTACTCAGGCTACATCTATTTTTATTCATCTTGTCAACGTGAAAGGGAAAACAAACCTTTGGAAGAAGTACTTGGTTTCCAAACCAACACTAAACCAAACAAGTTCATACGAATACCAGATAAGAAGTAATCTAACCTATTGAACACAAAAACGAGATTAAAAAAAAAAGATCTTTATGTAATAATGCTCAAAACATCTGTCTGCCGATAAGAGGAAAAAGGAAAATATTTGACGGTAATAATAATTCGCAGAGTGAAAAGAAAAGAAGAAAAAAAACGTACAGATAGAAAAATACTTGGATCTTGCCGGAGAACTGAAAAGGGGCTAATTCGCAGAGTGAAAAGAAAAGAAAAAAACGTAAAGATAGAAAAATACTTGGATCTTGCCGGAGAGCTGAAAAGGGCTATAACTCCAACATAAACAAAGGGGAACCACTCTTAACTGATAAATTATTTATTTATTTATTGATCTACTAGGAAAAAAGAAAACAGGGTTAGGGTTAGGGTTAGGGTTCAGGTTTAGAGTTAGGGTTAAGGTTAGGGTTTACGGTTAGTTTAATGGGAAAATAAATAAATAATTCATCAGTCAAGGGTGGTTCCCCTTTGTTTATGTTGGAGTTATAGGAAATAACCTGAAAAGGCTGTGGGACATAAATGTGACGGTGATGCCAATTCTGGCGGGAGACCTTGGGATGATACCCAAAGGCCAGGGAACTGGAAATCAGCGGATAATGGAGTAAAAATGAAAGAAAGTAAAAAGATAGACAAATACTGGGATCTTGCCGAAGAGCCATTGGATTTTACGTTTCGAATTATAAAAGAAACGCCAATAAACAATATGATATTTTTTAATGATCGTGACGCTTCTCAAATTAATAGACGTGCAAGACGATGACGTCATTATTTAAAATATGTTCTTAATTGTGCTTGTGCATTATTTGAAATGAACTTAATTGTTATTAAGAACACATTTTATGATATTTTCGTGTTAAAACATGCAGTTGTATTGATTCGAAAAAAATCTTATTTTCAGTGTAGATTTATGAAGATGATTAATGAAAATGGCCGATCAAAACAAACGGCTACCTCAAAGTGAAACAAACAAGGGGAGGTTACTCTCATTTATGTTACTAATGTTCAGATTACCTTCAGAAGAGTAGAATTACAAATGGCTACTTCTGTCTGTATATTTATAGTCTATCTGATCAAGGGCAGATCACCCTGTTTCGCCTAGACACAGGAGCAGATCACTCTATTCTACTTATATGTGGGGCTCGGATGCGCCCCTCAACTATGTTGTAGTCCTATACGTTAGCAACTACGCAACGGAGACTCCCACAAGGCGTTTTGAAAAATAAAATTTAAGTTAACATCATATATATATATATATATATATTTACCAACCCCTCCGCACGAGCATGATGTGACACAAGATCAATTTCTTAAACGGAGTTCAACAGATTTGAATTCAGAGTTTTCCTTCTCCTAGACCGGTTGTTTAACCAAGGTTAAAGAGCACAGTCTGCCCTACTATTTATAGTAGGGCAGACTCTGCTGGAGGGAGAGTAGGATTCATACCTTTGCCAAGGGTATTAGCGCTAAGTGAAATGCAATTACCACATCCAGGATTTGAACTCAGGGCGACGAGTCCATTTCCCATGACTTTAACCATTACACCACGCGCTTCCATTAACATTAGATGTATAGACGTTTAAATATTTACTAAGCTCACTTAGTCCGGCATACATAGTTTAGATTCTGTTGTAAAGATACTTACGTTTTATTAAGTGCGATCTTACTAGTCGAAAATAAATTTCACTGTGGCCTTTAAACATTGTAAATAGAACAATAAATGCCAATAGTCTGAGTATCGTGATAAAAATCAAAAACGGAAGAAAAATCTTGCGTGGTGATAGATACCGTATGACAAGCAACGTAGAGTGAAATAATTTGAAATAGATCTTAAAGTACAAAAAAAAAAACGAAAAAAAATAAAGAAAAATGCGAAATTAAAAACTAGCACAGTAACCTGTTATTTGTTGGGCTTGGCAGCTATCAAGAAGAGAACAGATGACTTTTTGAAAAAAAAAAAATCTTATAGTACAAAAAAAGGGGGGGAGAAAATGCGAAAATTAAAAACTAGCACAGTACCTGTTACTTTTTGGGCCTTGTAGTCATCAAGAAAGAAACAGATTACTTTTGAAAAGATCTTAAAGTATAAAAAAGAAAATACGAAAATTGAAAACTAGCACAGTACCTGTTATTCGTTGGGGCTTGGCAGCTATCAAGAAGAGAACAGATGACTTTTTTAAAAAAAAATCTTATAGTACAAAAAAAAAAAAAAGAAAAGAAAGAAAGAAAAGTACGAAAAGAAAACTAGCACAGTACCTGATACTTGTTGGGCCTTGCCAGTTATCAAGAAAGGAGCTGATGACTTTAAAAAAAAAATTAAAAAAAAAAAATAAATAAATTTGAAAATTGAAAACTATTGTTCGTTGGGGCAATGAACAATAGTTTTCAATTTTCAAATTTCGTTTTTTTTTTTGTTTTGTTATTTTTTGTTTTTTGTTTTTTTAAGTCATCAGTTTCTTTGCAGTCATCAAGAAGCGAACAAATAACTTTTTTAAAAAGATCTAAAAATACAAAAAAAAAAGAAAGAAAAAAGAAATAAAGAAAAATACGAAAAGCACAATATCTGATACTTGTTGGAGCCTTGTCAGCTATCAAAAAGAAAACAGATGACTTTTTAAAAAAGATCTTAAAGTACAAAAAAAATGAAAGATATGAAAATTAAAAACTAGCACAGTACCTGTTACTTGTTGGGCCTTTGAAAGTTTTCAAGAAATGAAAAGATGACTTTTTGAAAAAGAATTCTTTCAAGAGATAGGAAAAATCTTATTAACAAGTTCAGCTGATATTGTGCAAAAAGTACTGTCCATGTGTTATGCAATGGCAACCATCAACACCTTCGACAATCCAACGGAAATGTGGAGGCGTTGATGGACAGGTGGCAACTTAAAGGTCACTTCTATTGAATTAAGCCTGAGAAAAGTTTAGTTTGTTGTAGTACGACGTGTTTTACTTGTTTATTTATTGGTAATGAGGTTGATGTTTTAGAAGCTTTGATAGAAACTTTAGAAACATTTTTTCAGCTCTCTGGCAAGGTTCAAATATTTGATTTGCCTATCTTTTCGTTTTATTTCGTTTTCACTCTGTGATACTGTTACATAATCATTAGATACCTAATGATTATGACAATAGTGTAGAAATCATATTAGTGCAGCTGATGGCCTTGAGAGTGAGTGACAGCGTTTGACCTCACTCTGACCTTGCGTTCTGGGGATGATCGTGAGAATCGGAAGGCAATAGAAGCCCCTTCCGGTTTAAGGAGTAAGCAACTCAGTTAGTTAAAGTTAGAACTTAGAAGCCGAGCTAGCAAGATATAAGGATCCGCGCGCATTGTCTGGTCTGGGGTTTATGAATAAAGTAACATCAAAAGTAAATCGAAGTCTTGTGTTTATTACCAAAAACTAACAATAGCAAAAACTTGTGTTTATTACCAATAGCATAAACTTGTGTTTATTACCAAAAACTAACAATAGCACAGGGCTTCTGATAACGAGAAACCCCAACAGAAACCAGACCCGAAGTCCCCAAGAAACACCACGACAAGACCAGACCAAGATAGATGATAGAAGAACCAAGCCGGCCAGAAGAGTAGACGACAGAATAAGAAGTAAGAGAAGTATATAACATATAGATATTTAGTGCCGGTAAAGAAAGGGTATGCAACAATACGCCGAGACGGCAAATTCCCCTAAATGATAAGTTCTTTTTGTTCTCTTTGATACATCCGGGTTAAGGGATATATTATTAAGTTGTAGTAAGGTATACTTGCAGGTAAGTCTTCTAGTAGGCATAGTAGTAACAGGCGATTGTACCACTACCGTGTTAAGTATTTATGGTGGACACTAACCAATCAGATTACTGTGAGGTGGAGTACCTAGGTATATGACTATTCATTACATCACTTATTATGTCCTGACTTCAGGTGCTGACTTCCAGTCTTTTCGTTCAATTCTTTATCATCATCATCATAATCATCATCAAAGTTGTAGCGAGGTGTATTCGCAGGTAAGTATAAAGCTGGTACGTCGCAGTAATAGTAGTATGTTGTTGTAGTAGGCGTAGTAATAACAGGCGATTGTACCACTACCGTGTTAAGTATTTATGGTGGACACTAACCAAGCAGATTACAGCTATACCTAGGTATTTGCGTATTCATTACATAATTCTTGTAAATCAACTTTAGGTCTGGTCTTCTGACCGGGATTAGGAGATCCGTCTGTATCTCAAAATCCCAAAGAATTTTGTGAGTCTCGTTTTCTAGGTTACTGGGTTTTTGCATATACCATTTGCCAGTGCGATGTAATTATAATATCTTGCACAATTCCCAGAGGACTACACTTCCCACCCAGTCAACCTTGGCAGTGTACTCTCTTTATGCTAGTTTGCTGCATGTGGTTATGTTATTAACCTTTTCATCTTTGTCTCCACACAACCTACACTTGCTATTCTTTTTCATCTTATCTATCATCGCTTTGATATAATTGGTCCTCGTGGTATTGTTTAGTGCTGTTATTGTTAGAGATTCAGTTTCTCTCTTGAGATTTTCACTTTATTATTATTATTATTATTATTATTATTATTATTATTATTATTTACTTCTTTTGAGTTTTCACATCAGCATTAGCTGATGGTCTTTCACTGGAGTCTGAGAGACAGCAAGTCTCCTCAGGTCTCCAGGACTCATCTGAGTATTCTGGCAGATTGCAGCAGTGCAGTGTTCTGGATGGTTTCAATCCTTCCTCTGATTTCCAAACTTCCCAAACCCTTTTCTAATCCTTTGGACTGTTCCAAGTCACCAACCACAATTGCATCACTTTTCACTTTCATATTCCATAACTTTTCAGTTCTCTGGTAAGGTCTAGATATTTGTCCATTTTTTCATTTTCCTTTAGCTTCACCTGTGATCTGCTGGCACTGCAAAATCCACCAGTTGACAAGTTCTTTCTTTTTTGTTTATCAACACTAGGTCGTCTTCTGCTGGGATAAGGTGATCCGTTTTAATTTCAAAGTCCCAGAGAATTGTATGCGTTTCGTTCTCAAGAACAGATTCTGGTTTATGCATATACCATTTTGTTGTATGGTCAAAAATTTTTTTTTTTTTTTTTGCATAATTCCAGTGGATCACCTTCCCAACCCAGTCGTGTCTAGTTTTGTATATTCTCGTTGTGCTAGTTGCTACATTCGCAGAGTATATGGTTTACAGTCTCATTATTATTATTATTATTATTATTATTATTATTATTATTATTATTATTACTCGTGTTTCCTAAAAGTAAGACCGTTATCCTTTTGCAACACTCTCTGCTTAAAAATGAGAAAGTCCAAATCGTACGTAGATGAAATGCAAAAAGAAAATGTAAATCCTGATTATCCGCCGAATTTGTATTTTTATGAGTGTTGTCACCTCAGCTAAATCCATTTCAGTCTGTA
>CM042157.1:62446709-62449534 GCA_023376005.1 Doryteuthis pealeii
GAACAGACAAATATATATATATATATATATATATATATATATATATATATATATATATATATATATATTATTATATAGAGAGAGAGAGAGAGAGATTGATATATAGATTCTATCTATCTATATGATAGATAGAATATCCTGGCTGTATGTATAGATAGATAGATAAGAATAGACTAAAATAGATAGATGGTAAATAGATACAAAACAGATATATATATATATATATATATATATATATATATATATATATATATAATTTGTAATATCTATCTATCTATATCTATCTACATCTATCTATATCGATATCTATATCTATCTATCTATCTATCTATCTATATCTATCTATCATATATATATATATATATATATATATATATATATATATATATATTATGTACTTTCTATTTTGTGTTGTATCTTACTGTGTATTTTTCTTTCTTTCCTTTGTTCCTTTACTTTACTTTCGTTCTGTCTTTTCTTTTCATCTTTATTTTCTTTACTAATTTCTTCATTTTCTATCTTACCTCTTCATTTCTGTTATTACATATTCGGGCTTCATACTACAAAAAGATTACTTCGCATGCTACAGGTGACGACGTAAATTGCTTATGTCGCTGATAAGACGCTAATCCTTATAAAGTGATATTCATTTTCGCATTGTTTTCTTTCTGTCTTCATTCTTTATTAACTAAAGTACTTACATTATCAATGTCCTTGACACACACACAACATAACAGCAAATCTAAATCAGATTGTAATGAAATGAGGAACGATGACATCAGCCAAAATACTCACTATTTATATGACGAGCCTGTACAAACATGTTTGTTCACTCTTATCATTTTCTGTGTTTGTTTTGTTTTTGATACATTTTTCTCTAGTAAAATCTTTTGGGCTCATAACTCTTGTTGTTGTTATTTACCAAGCTTTGTTATAGTATGTCAAACAGACCATAGAAAAACGTGGATTAAAGTGTTGAATTATATAATTAGAAGCGGCCACCCGTGTGCGCCTAGGGTAGAGTGGGAATTTTTTTTAAGTTAGTCCTGCGGATCCATTATTATTGAATCGCGTGTTGGGTCCTCTTTATATGTCTTATTAAAATCCCTACTTAAAAAGAAAAAGACCTTGCATTTATCCATCCTATCTGGGAAAAAATTAATGTCTCCTATTTAAAATATCAAATGCAAAAAAAAACACAAATATGAGTCTTGGTAAAAAATTATACATAAAAATGAATAGGTAGATATTCTAGCCCAAAATAAGACATTAGGTTTATAAATTCCCAAAATTCACACTCAAATTGTCCAATTAACCTAGTGGATAAGGTAGTTAGTTAAACAGTTCTAAGACAGATTCCGGGTTCAACCTGAATAGAAAAATAATTAACACAACTCCTACACCAGCTATGGTTAGCGGAATGAGAACAGGATACACCCGTGTTACCATTTGAATTTTATTTTTTTCAATTATATTCACAAATATAACTCAAATCTTCATTATTTTTGCTCAAAAACCAACCCCTGGTGATATTTTAATGTATATATATATATATATTTATATATATATATAGAGTAATATATATATAATATATATATATATACATATTTACTTTGTCGTTAATTGTTTATTTCGAAGTTTCCTCCGGAAATACATATACATACAACTACCCTTATATATGTTATAGATTAACGCTCTATCACAGACATTGATCACTCTTCGAATAATACTATACATTGCATCACTACTGCCTCTTCAAGTGTAATAGTGCCAATATACACATTGATATATATATATATATAATATATATATATATATATATGTGTGTGTGTGTGTGTGTGTGTGTGTGTGTGTGTGTTTGTGTTGGTATGTGTTGTGTATATTATTATATATATATATATATATATTATTATTATTATTATTATTATTATATTATTATTAGCTTCGTCTGAGCCATTTGTTTCATTAACCCTCCATCAACGGTTGTTCTCATCTTGTTGTTATCTTACAAAGATAAAACTCGCGCCTTCTCACGCATTCTCCGCCGCAGTTTGCTGTCTTTTTCTCGCAACTGTACACTATAACAATTGCGCGGGATGAAAATGTAGCAGTTCAAAGTCGAGTTTTTTGTTGTTGTTTTTTTTGTTTTGTTTTTGTCTTCTATATTAATAATCCGTCGCGCTGCATAGAATGACAAGTGTTGCAAGAGACTACAACTGAAAAGGTAGGACAATGATAACATAGTTGACATTTTGACGACAACTTAGGCCCATCGCCATTTTGACATATAACCTCAATAAACATTAACATTAGTTTTCTGAATTTCAACCGTGGTATTCACTAATGACGACAATTCCGGCCTTTAAAATACTAAAAGAAAATTTTTTTTACATATCACGGCGTCCTGTTTTTAAGAGCTACAAAATACCATTAATATGGTGTTACTTGGTTTAGTCATAGTGCAACCCAATCTTTAGAATTGTAATAATTTCCGAAGAATGTTGTAGCTCCAATTTTTCGGATTACAGGAGGACAACGTCCCCATTATGAAATTCGGTATTTGGAACATGACGTGACCGAGAATTTTTTATGATTTAAATAAATTTGTGTGTTGGTTGACAAGCAGAAAATGCGCACCAACGTGTAACCTGGTGACATGGTAAATAGGGAATGTTTATATTTAGAGGGATTTCTTCAATATTATTATCAATTGTCCTCTGTTGGTACTTAGTCAACCTGTTCGACACAGGTAAGATGTGACACAATTTCGGCAAGTATTGGGCATTCGAAAGCAAAAAAAAAAAAGGGGAATATTCCCTCCCTTT
>CM042157.1:62449544-62459544 GCA_023376005.1 Doryteuthis pealeii
AATATCTCGTGGATTTTGCTGTCCAGCCGACCACCGAGTGAAAATGAAAGAAAGCGAAAAGATAAGAGGCCAAATTACTTTGAACCTTGCCAGAGATAAACTGAGGAAGCCTGTGGAAAAAAACATGAAGGGTGAAGGTCGGTACAATTGGTAATTGGGGCCTTGGAAACATATCCCAAAGCTCTGGAAAAGAATTTGGGTGAACTGGAAAATCAATCAGAGGAAGCATAGAGCCATCCAAACTACAGCACTGTTGGGACCGGCTAACATACCGCAGAAGAGTCCTGGAGACCTGAGGAGATTGTTGTTCAACTCAAGCCTTCTAGTAACAGCCAGGCTACGGCAGTGTGGGAAAAATAAATAATCATAATCTATACATATATATAAAGAGCGTAATGTCTATTGTATGTATGTATGTTTGATGTCCAGGGTAGAAACTATAACGAAAGAAATCGGACAAACATAGAAATATAATACAGACGTACACGCATTATCCACCAGATGCTTGCTTTTTGAGCTAAACTGAATGAAGAATTGATTTATAATCGTGATGATAATTAAACTGTATAATAAAATCTAAAATTAGTCGAGTAACAGCATGGAATCCCCCCTTTTTTTGGCATTTTAATACTTTTAAATAGGAATACATTAATAATTTCTTTTCAGAGGGTCTGTGTACTTTTTTTTCTCTGACGACCCGAATGCAAAACCCGCAAGGTCTTTTTTTACATAGAGATTTTAAATTGGGGCAATTCTTAGTAATAATGAATCTGAGAGACTCTGATTTTTTGCTTTCGCCCTACCCAACCCAGTGCGATGCCGGGTAGGCCACTTCTCTAGTAAACAATAAAACAAATAAATAAGATAAACAAATAGATAAATAAAATCGAAGGCGGTGAAGTAGGTTTGTCCTCATTATCTTGGAAAGTTTTCCCAATGGGACGTTAATGACATAATCATTTGACTAGAGAGAGAGATTATTATTATTATTATTATTATTATTATTATTATTATTATTATCATAAAACCACCAGGGATTCTCATAACAATATTTGTCTATACAAGACGTCCAGTCTTTTCCACTGTTAACAGAGGCATTTTTGTTGCTCTCTAAATTAGGTCACTCAATCACTTTGATGACGCGTCCTCTGGGACTCTCTGGGGAAAGTTGTTCTTATTAGGAATGGATGACAATAGTGGACATTGTCTTTGTTGGTAGCCATGGAAAGAAAGAGAGAAAGGAATGCAGGAAAGAAAGAAAAGAAGAAAGAAAGAAAGATAAGAAAGAAAGAAAAGAGAGAAAATTGTCCTGAGGAAAAGAAAGAAAGAAAGGAAGGTGTTCAGGAAAGAAAAGAGAATAGAAAGAAAGACAGAAAAATTTGAAAGCAAGACAGAAAGTGTTTAAGAAAGAAAGAAAGAAAGAAAAGAAGAAAGATAAGAATAAGAAAGAAAGAAAGAATTTGCCCAGGAAAAAGAAAGAAGGAAGGTGCCAGGAAAAAAAGAAGAACGAAAAAGAAATAATGAATAAACAAAAATTAGAAAGAAACAACGAAAGAAAGAAAGAAAGAAGGTGTTCAGGAAAGAAGAGAGAAAGAAAAGAAAGAAGAAAGAATAAAGAAGACAGAAGGTGTTCAGGAAAGAAAGAGAGAAAGAAGAAAGAAGAAAGAAATAAAGAAAGAAAGACAGAAGTGTTCAGGAGAAAAAAAAAGAAAGAAAGAAAGAAAAATCGGTAAGAATGAAAAATTAAAGATAGAAAATGTAAACAAAATTGAACAAAAAAAAAATTGAAATATTCAAAAAAAAAAAAAGAAAAATGTTATGAAGATGTTATGCTTAGAACAGCATTATCTCTCTCTCTCTCTCTCTCTCTCTCTCTCGTCTCTCTCCTCTCTCTCTCTCTCTCTCTCTCTCTCTCTCTCTCTCTCTCTCTCTCTCTCTCTCTTGGTAGTGTTATTTCTCTCTCTTTTCACTCTATTTCTCTCTTGCTAGTGTTATTTCTCTCTCTCTCTCTCTCTCTCTCTCTCTCTCTCTCTCTCTCTCTCTCTCTCTCTCTCTCTGTAACATTAACCAGTGATGTGCCTGTTCGCTTCTTATTCGATGATGACCACTTAGGAACAGCAGGTACCAATAAACAATCTGAAGTCTATGTGCTAAACTAAGCAAAGCTCAAAGAATTCTTGGAATTAATTTAGAAAAACCAAAAGAAGATGAAGACACTGGGAAGAACTACAAGAAAACAAAGAAATATTTTAAAAAAGAAAAAGAAGTTGATAAAACATTCAAAACATTCGCAGAATTTCTTGAATGTTCAGCACCACACCTTCCCTCTTTTTTTTCCTTTTTTTTTTCTCTCTTCATTTTTTAAAATTATAACGTTAACGCTTTCATAAACACTGCTGTATTTCACTTGGTCTCTGGCAACTTCTGTGAATGTTGCTGGAAATGAGTATTATTTGCATTATTCGGACTATTGTCCTCGTCTTTCAGCCGATGTGCCCTCCGGCCTTCTTCAGGTATTTCTTGTCGGACTCGGGAACTTTCTTGTCGTAATCGCGGAACTTTGGACCTAACCCTTTATTCAGTCCATGGGGTATCCTGTTCTCATTCCCTAACCATAGCTGGGGTACAGGTGTTAAGCTGTGTTAATCATTATTCTATGTTACTGCTGCCCCCAGCGAAGTTCCGTGATGACTCCAGAGTCCGACAAGAAATACATGAAGAAGGTCAGAGGGCACATCGGCCGAAACGTTGTACAGATAACAATGAAGATGAGGACAATAGTCCGAATAAAACAAATAATACTAATTATCAAGCCTCATCTCAAAAATTCAGAGAAATAGTGTAGATAACAATAAAGATGAGGACAATAGTCCGAATAATACAAATAATACTAATTATCAAGTCTCATCTCAAAAATTCAGAGAAATAATGTAGATAACAATAAAGATGAGGACAATAGTCCGAATAATACAAATAATACTAATTATCAAGCCTCATCTAAAAAAATTCAGAGAAATAGAATGTGACAGGTCAATTTTTAAACCGAATATAGCTGAATTATATTCAGAATTTTCCTTCTCCTAGTTTGATTGCCTAACCAAGGCCACAGAGCCCAGTCTATCCAACTATATATCCATAGCTGGGGGAAGAATAGATGGACTTGTGTCTTTCCCAAGGGCATTAGCGCAAAATGAAATGCAAACAACCTCGACCAGGATTCGAACTCGGATCGCCGATTCCATTTTTCATGACGATAACCGTTACGCTACACATGAAACGATATGGAAATAATTGTATTGTCTGATTTCCAGAAAATATGAAGAAAAACAACTTCTGTTTCCTGAGAACAAAAGAAATGCCAAAACTGCAAGAGGGTTTCAATTCCAATGCCCCAGACTGCAGGTGATTCTTTTCTAATTTGCGTAACATTAGAGAGGTCTAAGGTTAAGAAGATTGTGTTGCGCCAATGTTGAATCGGACATAGAAATGTGTTTAATCTGGTGATTGTATTTTTTTTTTCAATCCAAGAAACACGAAATAGGGTGAGATAACAGTTTCTTTTAGGTTTTATCATGCTCTACTGACCAGTATTTGAGCACTCACTTGATTAAAGAATATATATATGATGTCATACTAATACACACACAATATATACTCACACACACTTACACACTAACTTACACACAAACACACACACATCTATATATGGGCACACACACGCATGAGCACAAACACACAAGCAAACACACACACAAACACACACAACACATATATATATATATATATATATATATATATAGGCACGTATTATACATACTTACTTATTTTTCTTATTCTGACTGTGTGTCAGATGGTGGGCACGTATTACAGATAGGCACGCTGGAGGCAGACAGACAGACGCGCACGTGCACACACACACACGCACACATATATATATATATATATATATATATAATATATATATATATATATAATATGTGTGTGTGTATGTATGTATATATATATATATATATTCCTGGAATTTGCTGCGGTTTTTTCGATGAGAGATTCTTATCTACCTTGCTACGAAAGTTTCATATTTATTCATATATATTTGTTGTTAATTTAAATAAGTATTTCAAATTAGAACCAGGAGTCAGCTGACTAGCTGTTTATGAAAGATTAAACCTCTAAAGAAATTAATGATGATAATATATATATATATATTATATATATATGAGGCGCGTTTGTAGATTAAAAGTTTCAACAGGATTATTTCTAATTACGTTTTAATTATTTTCGTTTTTATTTCTTCCAGAGATTAAAAAGAAACCCTCAAAAGATATAAAAGACCATATTCCAAATATCTTACCATAAAAAGATTAATTCCTCACTTGCCCTTAAACCCCTACACACCTAAATGTGCTTATATATGCAGATATAGTTGCATATATTGGAAGCGCGTGGTGTAATGTTTAAAGTCATGGGAAACGGACTCGTCGCCCCGATTTCAAATTCTGGACGTGGAAATTGCCTTTTCACTTAGCGCTAATACCCTTGAGAAAGGTATGAATCCTACCTCCCATCCAGCTATGGGTAAATAGTAGGGCAGACTAGACTCTTTAACCTTGGTTAGGCAACCGGTCTAGGAGAAGGAAAACTCTGAATTTAAACCTGTTAAACTTCAATTAATAAATTGACCTTGTGTAACATACTGCTCGAGCGGAGGGGTTGGTATATATATATATATATGATTTTATATGAAAATGGTGACTTACCGGTGAAATTGGCCTTAATGGTTAGTTGATACAAGTTTCACACTGATAAGACAGCGATATAACAAATATAAAGTGCTCAATACGTAAGTAGAGTGAATTTATTATTATAATGGTATACACAGGAATAACCTACTCGAGTTTCACCATAGGGATCTTCAGGGCTAATCCACTGAATTAATCAAGATATTGATTAATTGCAGCCGATTATATGCGTATTAACCACAAAATACACGTATACAATCGGCTTCAATTAATCAATATCTTGATTAATTCAGTGTATTTAACCCTGAAGATCCCTATTGTGAAACCCGAGTAGGCTATTCCTGTGTATACCATTATAATATATATATATATATATATATATATATATATATATATATATATATCAATCCTCTTGTAAATGAGTTTTGACCGATATAAAACTTACTTGGCAGGAAACAGTTCTAAGTACTCGATAAGGATTGAATCCATTAATAAGCGCATTAATAGAAACTAGCAAAACCTGTGGATATAGCACAGCATTATAATTTAATTATTACAACGCTTGAGATGTTTGCGTAAGAGCTATTGCGAAATAATTCAATATGTAAAAAGTAAAATAATCTTGATTCAACTCTCTCTCACTCTTTTTTCGTTCTTTCGTTCTTATCTTCTTTTTCCTATGTTTGCTTGAAACAGATTAGCGTTATCCACGCGCTCACCCCCTCTTCCACCTCTCTCTCTCTCTCTTTCTCTCTCCCTCTCTCTCTCTCTATCTCTCTCTCTCCCCCACGCACTCACTTCACTCACTCACTCTCTCTCTATCTATATATCTGTCCTCTACTCTCTTTCTTTTTTATATTTTTCTATATAACATGTTCTTTTTCTTCCTTTTCTTTCTTTACAATAAAAATGGAATGGTCCATTTTTATCTGAACTGACGACCCTGACAAGAAATATTAATTCCGCAGATTATCAACAGCAGATAATCAGGATTTACATTCTTGCATTTCATCTTGGACGATTTGGACGGTCTTATTTCTAGCCAGAGGGTGTTGCAAGATGAGAAAGATCGTAAAATTAAGGAACACGTGTAGTATTTATAGATATTCAGATATAGTCAGATCTGAGTGAGATTTTTCAAGCTTTCTTATGTAGTGGTTGTTGAAGATAATCATAGCGGTACAGTACTTTATGGTGGAGAGGAGCATCTTAAACGTTTGATTTTGCATATATATATATATATATATATATATATATATATAGAGAGAGAGAGAGAGAGAGAGAGAGAGAGAGAGAAGGGGGGGAGAGAGAGTCGAGTGGCCTAAAGTCGGTATCAGCTAGAGAGCGAGAGAGTATATCCCCTTTTTCACTAACGCTAGAACAAGGAGATTGTTTTTGGGCGTCTTAGGTGGAGCGCCACACCTACCATCAGCTCATCACTTTACCAGATATATCCCTATGCTACGCATACGCTGAGTTTGCGAGGGCCGGTATCGAAACAGGAACCTTGTGGTTCCTAGTCGAACGCTCTCCCGACTGAACAAAACCGTCTCTCTCTCTCTCTCTCTCTCTCTTCTCTCTCTCTCTCTCTCTCTTATATATATATATATATATATATATATATATGAAATACGATCGTTAAAAAGAGGGGGAAACATTTAAATAAACCCGATCTGTCATTGTTGTCCATTCTGAAATCAGATATGAAGTGTGTACGTGAGTTTACACACACACACACACTCAAATATATATATATATATATATATAATATATATATATATATGTTTTATATATATATATATATTAATATAAACTAATGGAAATTCCCTGATTAAGCCAATAATACTAAAAGTCCTTCATCCCAAATTTCAGACGTCTTTTGACGTATCATATTTTCCGCTATATTAACCGGAGCTTTTCTCTTCTTTTTTTTTCTCTTTTTTTTTTCTCTTTTTTTTTCTCTTTTTTATTTGTTTATTTATTTATTTATTTATTGAATGTTTTTAAAAAATTGACCTATATCATATATACTTAAGTTCCGGGATTACTGTCGACTTTGATTTCGCCAATGGCAAGTGGTGATTTTGTGGGTGCACCTACATACTAAGTAGACTGCAAACGGCAAAACTCGTTCCCAGATCGGTTTAGCACAGTCGGTTGAGTCCAGTCACTTAGGAATCACAAGTTTCCAGGTTCGATACTAGTCTTCAGCGCATAAATAACACAGCTTGGGGAGTCTGATATGTGCAAAAATGTGGGGAGCTTCAATCGCCCTGGTCTTGCCTTAGTGAAAAGGGGATAGACTCCCTCGCTGTTCGGCTGATACCGACAATAGGTCATTCCACCGGCTTTACTTTCACTATCATTATTTACTATTTTTAGCTTAGTATGGCATCCAGGACTACAGTTGCTCGTAATGTCTACTCTTCCTAACCGGTCACCCAACTACATGCTGAACGGGCTGCTCCTAAATCTTCCGTCTGTTATCATCCGGCAACACTCTCTGGTTAAAAATGAGACCATCCAAATCATCCAAGATGCACTACAAAAATGTGAATCCAGATTAACTGGCGTCGCTTAATCGTAGATTTTTATATCTACCACTTTATTTCATTTCCAGCAATTATTATTATAACCTTATATGCTTTTTATGGTAGGCCACATACTATAAGAGAGACATGATTTTGTAGGCGACATTCAAAAGGTAGGCTACATTCTATAATGGTACCCAATTTTGGCAGGACGCTTTGAAATCTAGTTTATTGGTTTGGTGATGATGACATAAGTACGACCAGCCTACCAGGGCAGTGGTTTTCTGTCTTACCTGTTGAACGCAGAAAGGCCAGTAGAGGGTGATTAGAAAATTAATACCAGGGGACAAGTGAACGAGAGAGAGACAGACAGACAGACACACAGAAATAGTTATTTACGAAAACAATACCCATATATTGTGGATAAGAGGTTTCATACCTTTCCATGGGTATTAGTCTGAAAATTAACGTAATAGCGCGACTGAAGTTCGAACTCGCTTATTTGCTGTCACAGTCCAGCACGTTAGCCTCTATGCCAAAGGTTTTTTTTTTTTGTTGGTGTTTTTTTTGTTTTTTGGGGTTTTTGCACACAGTTATATGATATCAATATTCCTGTCTAATATAAATAACTATTAAACAGATCTATTTGAGCCATAGATGGGACCCAAACAGATGTGGCCATGCCGGGTCGGAGTGGACCTGGGGGTAATGATAATTAAATAGTACTGCGTATTCCCCAGAGCTCCAGAATCGGAGTCTAAGCTTTAAATGCAGTTTAGTGTCCTACAAGGTCAGCTTTTGAAAGAGTATACTTTTTTTTTCCTTTCTGTTTTTAATATAATTTTGCGTAAAAGGCGTTTTATTAGGGACGGGTAGCGAGGAAGAGTCATAGAGATCTGTGCTGTTGGCACAAGTTGGTTGCATATTGTTAAAATTTGATATGATGAGTGAACCGTTTCTTTTGGGATGCCCGCCTACACCCAAGATAGCATTATAAACACATTTCCAGAAACATTTTTTAATAGCAACAAAGCCCGATAAGCTCTGCATACTTGTCCCCACCCAAGCACGCCCACTATAGTTCCGCCCTGTCGGTTTGGGCAGGAGAATACAACTGCACTCTATGGGTTAAATAGAAGAGAAAGAGTTTTTTTTTAAAGATATGTTTAAAAAGAAATTGAGTTTTTTTTTAAATTGAATATTCATCAAGCATGAATAGAACAAAACGTTTTCGGCATGAAATAACCCAACAAGGGTTGACATGCCGTAAAATTCTACGAACAAAACCCGCTATAGTTGCCCATTTTTTTTTTTTTTTTTTGCTTTCTTTTTTTCCGCCCTGTCGTCTGGGGCGTTAGAATGCACCGACTGCACCTCTGCAGAGGGTAAGACTCCCCCAATGGGGCCACCTGTTGGCCGTGGGTGGCGACCCGTGATGCTTAAGGATAGAGCCCAGGTGGATGAGCAGTTCATGACGTGCAATACTCCACTTTGGCCCTATCTTGGGCTAGACGGGCGGTCGGAGATCAATCGGCTGGTCACGTCAAGCCCTAGCACCTATATGATTTTCCCAACCCTATTGCCCTTATGGCAAGCCCCAACCCCTTTTTATCATATAGGTGCTAGAAGGTGGCTGCGGGTCTACATGTCCTGGGAATGACGTTAAACTCTATCTGAAGGTGAGGTTCCAGTTTTGGAGGTTTGGGGAATTGTGGAGCACCCCTTCATCACCATTGCTCCCTGGTCCACTCTGACCCGGAGTGGTAGTACCTGTTAGGGTCCCATCTATTGGTTAAATAGAAAAATGTATTTATAAAAAAATTGTATTATCCATTAAGAATTGATTTATTTCAAAACTTTATTGGCATTAAATGACCCACTGAGGTTGATATGCCGTAAAACAAAACAAACCAAACAAACCAATCTTCTTTTTTTTTTTCGCATAAAAAATTTCTTGGGTAGCTCAAACAGTCCAGTCTCAAATTGTGGTTTACAGTTACCGGAAGTAGCATGGTGATGCTCCTTGGTCTTAGGTTCGAGTCCCGCTGAGAGCAGCGGTTCCAGCCAGGTTACCGAAGTTATATACAGCGATGACGCTGCACAGTACTTGATTTTATTTAGTTATTGGCTGCTGCACTGTACTCGACAGCGTACGAGATAATTTGAAGTGTTATAAACACATTCAGTTCCGTTGCATATTATTTATTTTTCTCATACAAAAGCTTTGATTGTTCTGACTATGCATTATCTCATTATCCCAGTTTTCAATTGCTCACGACTCTTTCTGCGCAGAAGTAATTCAAATAAGTCTAAAGTTCAGCTACGGCTAGATAGCGATAGATAGATAGATAGATAGATAGTAGATAGATAGATAGATAGATAACAGATAGATAGATAGATAGATAGATAGATAGATAGATAGATATGAACAGAATGCGGGAGAGATAGATAGATAGATAGATAGATAGATAGATAAAGAATGCGGGAGATAGATAGATATGAAAGAATGGGGAGATAGATAGATATAAACAGACGGGGGAGATAGATAGATAGATAGATAGATAGATATGAACAGAATGGGAAGATAGATAGATAGATAGATAGATAGATAGATAGATAGATATGAACAGAATGGGGGAGATAGATAGATAGATAGATAGATAGATGGATATGAACAGAATGGGGAAGATAGATAGATAGATAGATAGATAGATAGATAGATATGATAGA
>CM042157.1:62464544-62477044 GCA_023376005.1 Doryteuthis pealeii
GGGGCCGGGTTAGCTCAGACGGTAGAGCGTTCGGCTAGAAACCACAAGGTTCCTAGTTCGATACCGGTCATCACCAACTCAGCGTATGAGTAGCACAGGGATCTGTGCGGTAAAGTAATGAGTTGATGGTAGGTGTGGTGCTCCACCTCAGACGCCAAAACAATCTCCTTGGTCTATGGCTATTGAAAAGGGGATAGACCCCCTCGCTGACTTGGCCGATACCGACTTTAGGCCACCCCGACGACTTTACTTTTTTTAACTTTATAATAATAAATATCAGTGTTGGGCGAGGGATGAGACGAATAAAAGATATTTCAATAAAGTTCAATGACGAAAATTGATTTGATATACGAGAAAACTGACTTCCGAGCGGAACGAATGAAACTCGTAAGTCAAGGTACCACTATATATATATATATATATATATATATATATATATATTCAAACAAATTTGATTAAAAATAATGAAATCCTTATTGTTGAAGTTTTTTTCTTTTTTCTTTCAATGTTTCTAACAGTTTTTTTTATGTTATCAACTTTAAAGGCGTTAATGAGTTGTCCGAAAGAGTTTTCATTGGTAAACCAAGTACTTTCAGTACTTTTCTGAACCATTAGCAAAGCTGCCCAAATATACATATATATATATATATATATATATATATATATATATATATAATGGTAAAGGTGACTTACCGGTAAATATGGTCACGATGGTTAGATGGTGCAGAATTCAGGGAGGTAAGTCAGCGATATAACAAATACAAAGTGCTCAATACGTTGGTAGAGCAAATTTATTACAATATAGGTACAAGTGATAACCTACTAGAATTTCACCATAAGGATCTTCAAGGTTAAAACCACTGAATTAATCGAGATACCGATTAATTGCAGTAGACTACAATTAATCGCTATCTCGATTAATTCAGTGGTTTTAACCATGAAGATCCTTATGGTGAAACTCGAGTAGGTTATCACTTGTACCTATATTGTAATATATATATATATATATATATATATATATATATATATATAGTGGCACATTGATTTACGGGTGGCCCATAATTCCAGAACTGGAACCTCACCACTATTTTAGTGTCATACCCAGAATACTCGTAGTGTAATGGTTATCGTTGTAGGAAATGAACACGACGACACGAATTCAATTGAATGTGAGCGTTTGCATTACAAAACTAATACACTTGGGAAATGTAGGTATTTCGCCACTTATACGATGTTAAACAAGGTGGCAAGTATGAGGCATCCACCGAGGATCGAACTCTCAATTCAGTAGCAATAGGATCCGCGAGACTAGTTTGCTAACTATTATACAATGGTGGGACAACCTTAAAGATATGTATTCTACAATTCTCCCCCAGCTATGGGTAAGTAGTAGGATAATCTGTGCTCTTTAATATTAGTACGGCAAACGGTCTAGGAGAAGAAAACTCTGAATTCAAACCAATTTTAAAAAGTGACCTTGTGTCACATCCTACCCGTGTGGAGGGGCTGGGTAAATATATATCTAAGAGGGGTTTTTTTTGGGGGGCGGGTCTTCTTTTGAGTCTGTGTATTCTAAAGTCAACCTGCAGGGCGTTTCTTTATTATTATTATTTTTATTTTATTATTATTTTTATTTTATTATTATTTTATTTTATTATTATTTTATTTTATTTTATATTTTGTTCATTTCCTTTTTAACGCGGGAACCTACCTCAAATAGATACATATATAAAGGGCAATTGTGTGTATGTGTATGTCCGGAGGAAACTTCGAAAATAAAACAATCAACGACAAAGTAAATATATATATATACATTAAATATCACCAGGGCTTGGTTTTGAGCTCAAATAATAGAGATTTGATTTATATTGGTGAAGATAATTTTAAAAAAATTAAATGATAACAGCATGGATTTTTTTTTCATTTAACATTTTAGATAGTAGACATTAACATTTCTTTTCAGAGTAACTTGATCAATGCAAGGTCTATTTTTTTACATAGGGATTTAAATGGGGCATCCCACGAGGATTCAACTCACGATTAAGTATTAATGGATCTGCGGGACTAACTTTTTTTTAAATCCCCCCTCTACCCAGGCAACGCTGGGTAGCCGCTGCTAGTATATACTAAGGCACTGTGGGTTGAACCTCTTGTCTCGCCAACTATTATTACTTCAATGTACTGAATTAGATCGTAACTGAGTGCATACGAGTGGAATCAGTACGCGAATTGAACTTCACTGTCAGGTCGTGTGAACTTTGAAAACAGTTCTCTCTTTTGTTAATTAGTTTATTATCAAAGGTGATTACCATCTGTCTCGCGATAGCTCAGTTGGTAGAGCGGAGGACTGTAGTCGTAGTTGAAAGTGCCAGAAATCCTTAGGTCGATGGTTCGAATCCGTCTCGCGAGATTTTTTTTTCTTTTTTTTTTTTTAAATCCCATTTCTCCATATGTTATCGATAGGTTGATATATCAATACACTATACGCACGTTATTTTGATGTTTTCTTTTCTTAATTACTTTATTTCTTTATTTTGGTTACTAGTGTTGTACTCGCACTTTGCTGGGCATTTTTTCAGGATAGGATTTCCATTTGCAGTCATACAAAACAAAATAAGCTTATTAAATACTCGAAACCAGATAACTGTGAAACCAAATGTTTATTATTATTAGATATGAATCGTTTCTTGAAAGCATATGATTATGTATTAATAGTATTGGTCAGGAATACTTGAAACCATATTTACTCGAAACCATGTTTACAGTTGCACTTTTTTACGGAAATCAATAATTATGGGTGCTTTCATGTCCCAGTATACACAAACACACACACACACACACACACACACACACACACACATATATGAAGGCAATTTACAATGCAATATGCGTTGAAAATTTTCCGAAAATATTTAGAATTAAAAAAAAAAGTTAAATAAATATAATTTTCAACACATATTGCATTGTAAATTGCCTTCAAAAATCTTTATATTATATATATATATAAAATTCGACGGGGCGGCCTAAAGTCGGTATCAGCCAGTCAGTGAGGGAGTCTATCCCCTTTTCACTAGCGCTAGACCAAGGAGATTGTTTTTTAGCATCTGAGGTGGGGCGCCACACATACCATCAGCTCCTTACTTTACCGCACAGATCCCTGTGCTACTCATACGCTGAGTTGGTGAGGACTGGTATCGAACTAGGAACCTTGTGGTTTCTAGCCGAACGCTCTACCGACGGAGCTAACCCGGCCCCTATATATATATTATTGGTATTTCAGTCTCGGAAGACTATAAAATAGTTTTTGTGCCCCTGAGTTTACAGCCCCTCCTGTGACTGTAAATGTTAGAAAAAGATTCTCGACCACAGATGTCGCATTTGAAGGCTGTCTCTGAAGATGTTGATGTGTCGGTGTTTTGTTGCTGCTGCTTTCTTCTGGGCCTCCTAGCTTCATGGTGTTGTGCCAAGGTCATATATATATATATATAAAAGTAATTGGTAATTTGCTTGAAGCATTGTTAAGTATGTTATAATATATTAATAATTTGAAGGCAATTACAATGCGTATAAAAAATAAAAACAAAAAGATGTTTTTTTGTCTAATCTTCTTGTGATCGCAAATTCTGCCTCGCTCAGGCGTAGGGATAAAAGTAATTGGAAATTTTTTGCTTTTATTTTTTATACGCATTGTAATTGCCTTCAAATTATTAATATATTATAACATACTTAACACTGCTTCAAGCAAATTATCAATTACTTTTATCCCTACGCCTGAGCGAGGCAGAATTTGCGATCACAAGAAGACTAGACAAAAAAAACATCTTTTTTGTTTTTATTTTTATACGCATTGTAATTGCCTCCAAATTATTAATATATATATATATATATATATATATATATATATATATATATGAGGAGGGTAGTCCCGGTGGGGAATAGTGGCTAACGGGCTGGACTGCGACCTCACAGTAAGCGAGTTCTAATTCCAGTCGTGCTATTGCGTTCACTTTCGGTAAGTGTATGAACCCCCTTATCTCCCGGGTTTAATAGTACCACTACTGTTCTTCTTTGGCATTAAATAACTTACGAAAGTTGATGTGCCATTAAAAAGAGTAACCAAACGTTGCCAAACGGTTGTTTTGGTTACCAATATTCATACACATGAAGTTAATAAACCAATCTCAAAATAGGGTTGAATAGTACCACTACTGTTCTTCTACAAGGAAGTCTTTGGCATCAAATACCCCATAAAAGTTGGTATGCCATTAAAAGATGAAACCAAAGAAACCGAAATCTTGAGACCATATCATTGTGTGGAAATGATTTGTATTAGATAGGAATTACGCCTCAGTAGATCTTTGACACATCCGCTATTCAGGATGTCGGTAGTAGTAACCACCACTCCCGGCACCTTAAATAGTGGATGTGTTGCACGGGTAAATGATATGTCTGTAAGTAAGTGCTTAATTAATAAAGAGGCTGTTGGTTGATTTAGTAAAATCACTCACTAAAACACTCAACATACTTTCAGCAACTATGTCGGATACGCAAATATACCACCAATTTATATATATATTTATATATATATATTGCGAGCTGTCTTAAACCGTTGCATCTGCGCATTCCTTTATTTACTTGTTTGTTTTTTTGCTGCGTAGCGCGTTGCAACTGCTAATATCGTGATGCACATTCCTGCAGAATAGTGAAGAGCCTGTGTAAAAACGTGGGCCGGATAACGAGGTGCACGTGTCGGTGCGGGGTGTGGCGCAGTCAGTGACGAGAGATACAGACGCTCACGCCCATTTGAGCTCGGTTTTTGCCGATGCCTTTTTTTGCGAAGCCAGCAGAGAGAGAGAGACACAAATTAGAATGTGCTGAAAAAAAAAAAAAAAGAACTCTACCCAAAAAAGACTGCAACTATTAATTACGAGATATATGTTATGCAAACAAAAAGCAATATTTCATTGCAATCAACATGAAAAAGACTGCATTAAATGCAGTTGGTTGGTTGGTTGGTTGGTTGGTTGGTTGGTTAAGGACATATCAACATCTTGCCGATAAATTGGTGAGAAAATTTAGCAATTTCAATATTTAAAACAGAAATTTATTTTACTAAGATGAAACGAAAAAGAAATAACTAGAATTAAAATTGAAAATATCCCCATCACCGATCTCAAAATGAAGGCAAAGTTTTGAAGAAAAAAAATTGTGGGATAATTTTTTATGTTAATTTTCAACTTTTGCCACATGGGCGACGTTACAGTTCCAAAATCGACCTACCCTACTCTCACTTCCTAGATGTTATCTTCCCATCTGACTTACTTCTGTCTGCCTCCCGGCACTGTGCATTGCAGGAATGGTTTTTGTCAGGCCTAATGATCTTGTCAAATGTCCAATCCCACATCCATTTTTTTCTTTTCTTTACAATTTTAAACAGATTGTCATGTGACCCGAAGGCTGAAATTCGTCTTTTGTTGTTTTGTTTTTTTTTGTTTGTTTTTTTTTGTTTTTTTGGCCTCCGTTTTTGTGACGTGGTCACTGTATGAGAAGTTCAAGACCTTACCGTAGCATTTCATCTCAGGGGACGCATTGAGTGTCTCTGAGGTTAGCAGTGAGGGCCCAGGATTCACATTATCCATTAAATGCATAAACATAAAAAATAATGCATTAAAATTTATGCTGTGTTGTCCCGAGTATGGCACTAAATGATATCTGATATTAAGTCTCTGGTGGGTCGGAAGTCACCCTATTGTTAATCCCTAGTCAATAAAAAACGAATGTAATGAATTATGTACTGTAATATGTTTTAACTAGCGGGACCCGTGGGATCTCCACGAAACGAAACAAAAATCAAGAGGGGCTATTTCTTTTTTTTTCTTTTTTTTTTGGCAATTTCATCTATACATATATAAAGGGCAATTGTGTGTATGTATGTCCGTAGGAAACTACGAAATTAAAACAATTAGTGACAAAGTAAATATGAATAAATATTCACTATCACCAGAGCTTGCTTTTTGAGCAAAAATAATGAAGAGTTGATTTATATATGGGTAAATATTTTAAAATATAGGATTTGAATAGTAAGAGAAGGGAAAGTCATTCGTGATTAAAACATAAATCAATTATGTAAGACCAAAAAAATCAATGGATCTGCGAGTCTAACTTTTATTATCCCCCCCCCTCTACCAAGGCAACGTCGGATAGCCGATTCTAGTTTCCTATAAATCCTACTGTTGTCTTTGCAATAAATAATACAAAAACCTTTATTTTGTTTTTTCTTTATTTCTTCCCACCCCCTCATATCTAACAAAAAAAAAGACCACCATCCACCTCTCTCAACTAATTACTTCCGATCTTAGTTCAGTTCTAATTAAATCAATTAGAGGGACATGGTTCGAATCAAGGGAAGTGCAAAGATATTAGTGATATTACGTCATTCGTTTCACAGCGTATATTCCTCCAAACAAACAACGCTCCTCTTTAGTTCAAATGCATTCGGCCGTAAAATGAGCTTGTCACAATAAGGACAATTTAACAATACTTTTGTATTTATCTTTTTCGGCCTGTACATATACGTAGGTAATTTTCTTTCTTACACTGAAGTCCATTACCACTTGGTTTGGATTTCGTATTCTTGGTTGTACAACAGTGACATTTTTATTTCTCACAAACTCAACTCCCTTCTTTATCAGATTAAAAAAAAAACTACGCATATCTTTGAGCGGTTAATTCAAAGACCCACTTTTTTTTTCTTTCTCTTTTCCGACGAGAAATTAAGTTATTTAGATCGGTGCAACTATCTACTAGCAAAATTTTAAAAAAACACCCTCCGGGCGATGTAAAAATAGATTTTTTAAAACATATTGGCCCGGTCTCCTGAATGGGACTAGATGACCCCACAGAATTTTTTGCGTCTCATGTATTATTATTATTATTATTATTATTATTATTATTATTATTATTAGTACAAAATAAAAAAACACCCACCGGGCGATGTAAAAAATAGATTTTTGAAACATATTGCCTGAAGGGTGGGAGTAAAAAATTCAATGTCAGCGAGTTTGTACCCTAAGTAAGTAAAATCATCAAATTCATTAAAGGATTAAAAAATAAAACAATTTGAAATGTAAACTTGAAATATGTATTAAAATAAAACAAACTATATATAGATATATAATACCAGTCATGTATTTATTAAAACTTGTTTTAAAAAACAATGAGGACTGTCTAATGTTGCATGTTCAAATTTTGAGTGTATTTATTCTATGTTATGACGATTGTGGGTAATGTAACGTAAGCAGTGACGTAATTTTTGTTACAGACAAAAACCGGAAGCGAATCTCCATTATTTATAGGTTTTAACCAGCCTTGTTGGCTGAAGCTTTAGAATACGCCAACTGCACAGATGCAGAGGTGTAAGACCCCCACCCCAATAGGGACACCTATTGACCGTGGCTTAAGGATGGAATCCAGGTGGCTGAGCAGTCCATGACATGCAACACTACACGTTGACTATTACTTAGGCTAGACGGCTGGTCACGTCAAGACCTAGCACCTATATGATTGCCCCGACCCATAAAGCAATGATCGTCTGTTGTTTACAGATTTGATCTCTCTGGTGATCGTAAAATACATACACCGATGTATGTATTTATCAGTTAAAACACCGCTCCTTAATGTCAGCTATCAAAGGCCGAGAGATTAAGGAACCGGGTTGATCAAAAGTCAGTTGGGTTTTGCTCCTGGTCAGAAGTAGTTTCTGTGTCTAGCCACACTGATGAGACGTGAAACGTCGAAACACGGTGTTCGTGGATGACTTTTCATATATATATATATATATATATATATATATATATATATATATTATGGTCATCCACAGACACATGTTTCGACTTGTCTCTTCAGTGTGGCTAGACATTTGTGAGCTACCTATAGCCTGGATAGAAACCCGATCGATTCAGTATCAGTCGGACAGTTTAACCGCTCGGTTATCGTAACCCACAGAATGCGAAGGGGGTTTTAACTGTTTAAATACACACATCTGTATGTATGTGAAGGCCGCCATAGAGTGCTCCATCCCTTTTATAGGAGAGCGTTGCGTTTACGCTTTAGTTGGCGGTTATATATATTATATATATATATATATATTATATATATATATATATATAGTATCTATCTATCGTAGTCTAGATCAGAAAATACCAACGAACCTTTTTAACTGATCTCAACCTTCTGTCAATATTTAACCTTCCTTGTCCCCCCATAGCGAAGTGCATATTCTTGAGTTTTGCTTCCCTGAAAAAATAAACATAGAAATTGAATCAGTTACTGACCCGCTACTCAGGCTACATCTATTTTTATTCATCTTGTCAACGTGAAAGGGAAAACAAACCTTTGGAAGAAGTACTTGGTTTCCAAACCAACACTAAACCAAACAAGTTCATACGAATACCAGATAAGAAGTAATCTAACCTATTGAACACAAAAACGAGATTAAAAAAAAAAGATCTTTATGTAATAATGCTCAAAACATCTGTCTGCCGATAAGAGGAAAAAGGAAAATATTTGATGGTAATAATAATTCGCAGAGTGAAAAGAAAAGAAAAAAAACCGTAAAGATAGAAAAATACTTGGATCTTGCCGGAGAACTGAAAAGGGGCTAATTCGCAGAGTGAAAAGAAAAGAAATAACGTAAAGATAGAAAAAATACTTGGATCTTGCCGGAGAGCTGAAAAGGGGCTATTTCCTATAACTCCAACATAAACAAAGGGGAACCACTCTTGACTGATAAATTATTTATCTATTTATTGATCTACTAGGAAAAAAGAAAACAGGGTTAGGGTTAGGGTTAGGGTTAAGGTTAGGTTTAAGGGTTAGTTTAATGGGAAAATAAATAAATAATTCATCAGTCAAGAGTGGTTCCCCTTTTTTATGTTGGAGTTATAGGAAATAACCTGAAAAGGATGTGGGACATAAATGTGACGGTGATGCCAATTCTGGCGGGAGACCTTGGAATGATACCCAAAGGCATATGGAACTGGAGATCAGAGGATAATGGAGTAAAAATGAAAGAAAGTAAAAAGATAGACAAATACTGGGATCTTGCCGAAGAGCCATTAGATTTTACGTTTCGAATTATAAAAGAAACGCCAATAAACAATATGATATTTTTTAATGATCGTGACGCTTCTCAAATTAATAGACGTACAAGACGATGACGTTATTATTTAAAATATGTTCTTAATTGTGCTTGCGCATTATTTGAAATTAACTTAATTGTTATCAAGAACACATTTTATGATATTTTCGTGTTGAAACATGCAGTAGTATTGATTCGGAAAAAATCGTATTTTCAGTGTAGATTTATGAAGATCATTAATGAAAATGGCCGACCAAAACAAACGGCTACCTCAAAGTGAAACAAACAAGGGGAGGTTACTCTCATTTATGTTACTAATGTTCAGATTACCTTCAGAAGAGTAGAATTGCAAATGGCTACTTCTGTCTGTATATTTATAGTCTATCTGATCAAGGGCAGATCACCCTGTTTCGTCTAGACACAGGAGTAGATCACTCTATTCTACTTATACGTGGGGCTCGGATGCACCCCCTCAACTATGTTGTAGTCCTATACGTTAGCAACTACGCAACGGAGACTCCCACAAGGCGTTTTGAAAAATAAAATTTAAGTTAACATTATATATATATATATATTTACCAAACCCTCCGCACGAGCATGATGTGACACAAGATCAATTTCTTAAACGGAGTTCAACAGATTTGAATTCAGAGTTTTCCTTCTCCTAGACCGGTTGTTTAACCAAGGTTAAAGAGCACAGTCTGCCCTACTATTTATAGTAGGGCAGACTGTGCTGGAGGGAGAGTAGGATTCATACCTTTGCCAAGGGTATTAGCGCTAAGTGAAATGCAATTACCACATCCAGGATTTGAACTCGGGGTGACGAGTCCATTTCCCATGACTTTAACCATTACACCACGCGCTTCCATTAACATTAGATGTATAGGCGTTTAAATATTTACTATGCTCGCTTAGTCCGGCATACATAGTTTAGATTCTGTTGTAAAGATACTTACGCTTTATTAAGTGCGATCTTACTAGTCGAAAATAAATTTCACTGTGGCCTTTAAACATTGTAAATAGAACAATAAATGCCAATAGTCTGAGTATCGTGATAAAAATCAAAAACGGAAGAAAAATCTTGCGTGGTGATAGATACCGTATGACAAGCAACGTAGGAGTGAAATAATTTGAAATAGATCTTAAAGTACGAAAAAAAAAAAAGAAAGAAAAAAATGCGAAAATTAAAAACTAGCACAGTACCTGTTATTTGTTGGGGCTTGGCAGCTATCAAGAAGAGAACAGATGACTTTTTGAAAAAAATCTCATAGTACAAAAAAGGGGGGGGGAGAAAGAAAATGCGAAAATTAAAAACTAGCACAGTACCTGTTATTTGTTGGGGCCTTGGTAGTCATCAAGAAAGAAACAGATTACTTTTTGAAAAAGATCTTAAAGTATAAAAAAAGAAAAAAGAAAAATACGAAAATTAAAAACTAGCACAGTACCTGTTATTTGTTGGGGCTTGGCAGCTATCAAGAAGAGAACAGATACCTTTTTGAAAAAAAAAAAATCTTATAGTACAAAAAAAGGGGCGGGGGTGAGAAAGAAAATGCGAAAATTAAAAACTAGTACAGTACCTGTTATTTGTTGGGGCTTGGTAGTCATCAAGAAGGGAATAGATTACTTTTTGAAAAAAAATCATAAAGTATAAAAAAAGAAAGAAAAGACAAATACGAAAATTAAAAACTAGCACAGTACCTGTTTACTCGTTGGGGCTTGGCTATCAAGAAGAGAACAGATGACTTTTTTGAAAAAAATCTCATAGTACAAAAAAAAAAAAAGAAAGAAAGAAAGAAAAGTACGAAAATTGAAAACTAGCACAGTACCTGATACTTGTTGGGGCCTTGCCAGTTATCAAGAAAGGAACTGATGACTTTAAAAATAAAATAAAAATAAAAAAAAAAAAAGAAATTTGAAAATTGAAAACTATTGTTCGTTGGGGCAATGAACAATAGTTTTCAATTTTTAAATTTCTTTTTTTTTTTTGTTTTGTTATTTATTTTTTATTTATTTTTTTTAAGTCATCAGTTCCTTTGCAGTCATCAAGAAGCGAAACAAATAACTTTTTAAAAAAGATCTAAAAATACAAAAAAAAAGAAATAAAGAAAAATACGAAAAGCACAATATCTGATACTTGTTGGAGCCTTGTCAGCTATCAAGAAGAAAACAAATGACTTTTTAAAAAAGATCTTAAAGTACAAAAAAAAATTAAAGATATGAAAATTAAAAACTAGCAGTACCTGTTACTTGTTGGGTCTTTGAAAGTTTTCAAGAAATGAAAAGATGACTTTTTGAAAAAGAATTCTTTCAAGAGATAGGGAAAATCTTATTAACAAGTTCAGCTGATATTGTACAAAAAGTACTGTCCATGTGTTATGCAATGGCAACCATCAACACCTTCGAAAATCCAACGGAAATGTGGAGGCGTTGATGGACAGGTGGCAACTTAAAGGTCACTTCTATTGAATTAAGCCTGAGAAAAGTTTAGCTTGTTGTAGTACGACGTGTTTTACTTGTTTATTTATTGGTAATGAGGTTGATGGTTTAGAAGCTTTGATAGAAACTTTAGAAACATTTTTTCAGCTCTCTGGCAAGGTTCAAATATTTGATTTGCCTATCTTTTCGTTTTATTTCGTTTTCACTCTGTGATACTGTTACATAATCATTAGATACCTAATGATTATGACAATAGTGTAGAAATCATATTAGTGCAGCTGATGGCCTTGAGAGTGAGTGACAGCGTTTGACCTCACTCTGACCTTGCGTTCTGGGGATGATCGTGAGAATCGGAAGGCAATAGAAGCCCCTTCCGGTTTAAGGAGTAAGCAACTCAGTTAGTTAAAGTTAGAACTTAGAAGCCGAGCTAGCAAGATATAAGGATCCGCGCGCATTGTCTGGTCTGGGGTTTATGAATAAAGTAACATCAAAAGTAAATCGAAGTCTTGTGTTTATTACCAAAAACTAACAATAGCACAGGGCTTCTGATAACGAGAAACCCCAACAGAAACCAGACCCGAAGTCCCCAAGAAACACCACGACAAGACCAGACCAAGATAGATGATAGAAGAACCAAGCCGGCCAGAAGAGTAGACGACAGAATAAGAAGTAAGAGAAGTATATAACATATAGATATTTAGTGCCGGTAAAGAAAGGGTATGCAACAATACGCCGAGACGGCAAATTCCCCTAAATGATAAGTTCTTTTTGTTTTCTTTGATACATCCGGGGTAAGGGCTATATTATTAAGTTGTAGTAAGGTATACTTGCAGGTAAGTCTTGTAGTTGGCATAGTAGTAACAGGCGATTGTACCACTACCGTGTTAAGTATTTATGGTGGACACTAACCAATCAGATTACTGTG
>CM042157.1:62482044-62524544 GCA_023376005.1 Doryteuthis pealeii
TATGCGATACTTAGTTTAGCTAAGTCTGGCATATGGGCGCAAACGCTGAGTAAACCAGTAAAGATCGAACTAAATATTCTGTATACCAGGTTTGATGATTGCAGAGATGAAAACTGACAGTCAGCCAGGGCCGTTAGGTGACTGATTCACTCTCTCTCTTTCTCTCTCTCTCTCTCTCTCTCTCTCTCATGCTATATTGTATATATAATAAGATATATATATGGACTCGTCGATTCGAGTTCAATTCCTAGTACGAAGCGTTGGCATTTCACATAGCGCTAATACCCTTGGGAAACGTATGAATCCATATACTCTCCAGCTACGGGTTAAATAGTAGGGCAGACTGGGCCCTTCAGCCTTGTGGTAGGTAACCAGTCTAGGAGAGGGATAACTCAAAATGCCTTAGGTCGGTCGTTGATTGGGTTTGTGGCAACCCTTGATGCACCAATTCTTTCCTATCGACTGTGCCAAAAAGTGTGGATGGTCCAACACAAGCCTTCACCACTATAAACAAATTACTGTGTGGACGTTCATTGTATGAACACTCATACGTCTAAATCGACGGGAGGTCCATCATCATATATATATATATATATATACATATATATATATAAATTATATAATATTATATTATATATATTATATATAGAGAGAAGAGAGAGAGAGAGAGAGAGATGTTGGGTGAAACTTGTGGCGTGAGATAGTGGAAAGAGGTGCACAGTCCTCAGTCTGCTATCTTGGCAGTCCCACAGTTGGTCCAGTGGTAGAGGAAAGTCTGAGACGACCGAGCCGCTGCAGGGTGTTGACTCGCGTAGTATCTTCACCTCACGTGAGGAAGCCTCCCTGAAAACCACCACACTTGCACTACAGCACCAGGTTGTCTTGGGTATTTATGTGAATAGTAAGTACCTCGATCCTACTACTAAAGATGTGGATGGCCGTTGGTTTCCCTGGAGATCATCCGCCCGTTATAGTGGCGCTTGGGAAGTAGTAGACCCCCGAAAGTGGTCTAAAGACCATATGAAGACCACTTTGAAGAAATGTGCCATTACTACCAAAGGTGCGGTTTAGCTCAGTTGGTAGAGCGTCCGCTAGCAACCACACAGTTCCTGGTTCGATACCGGCCCTCGCCAACAGGGATCTGTGCGGTAAAGTGAGGAGCTGATGCTAAAAACAATCTCCTTGATCTCGTTGATGCTAAAAACAATCTCCTTGGTCTCGCGCAAGTGAAAAGGAGATCGACTCCCTCGCTGCCTGGCTGATACCGACATTAGGCCGCCCCGTCGACTTTACTTTTACTTTACTTATTAGTTGTGGAATGTTCGATACTCAGCGAGGGTTCAGCTATTAAACAAGATCCTACGCTGTTAAGGTTTTAGTACCCAAACGATCTGTTTTGATGTTGAAGTGTGAGAGGGGGTGCTTAAAAGTGTTTATTATCCTAAGAGCCAAAGGGCTCTTCACTCTAGGGAGAGAGAGAACCAACCTCCCACGTACTCCTATTCCTAATTTTATAATGTGTTTATCCCTTATGCTGTGGCGCCTTGGACGTCTAGAGCTTTTTACGGGACGAGTGAGAGGGGACATCATTGGAATGACAAGGCAGAGACGCGGAGGTTGGAGGGTGTTGAGGATTTCTAGGGATGCAAATAGACCCATTGCTCTGTCCCTTTCGCTGTTCCATATCGTCCTGCCCTGCCAAGGTTTATGCTAACACGGTGTCAACAAAAGGGAAACAGATTAGACGAGAGGATACCTGAGGGAATTATCGTTGGATTTATCCAGTGGGTATCGACCGGCGGTACCGTGGTTGTTGGGCCCCTCACCAACCCAATACAGCAAATCAAACAATGATGTGGTTAAAGATTCACAAAATTCTATAAGAAAAAAAAAGAAAAAAAGAAAGAATCCTAAAACTTTCCCCGCGGCCCTCCCATCCCGTGTCCTAGATATGACATTCTAAACCGCATCTGTGGTGAGGCTCCTGTTCTGGAAATCTAAGAAGTGTGAGTTCTCCCCTCCATGCCATAACTCCCTGGTCGCTCTAACCCTGATTTGTAGTACCTGTTAATGTCTCATCTATGGGTTAAAATAGATGTCTAAAAATTATTTGGAACCAAGTTAACTTTAAGCACCCCAGGGGTGTACGTGCAGCAAGTTTTAAGGCGCTTAACGTATATGCGACTGAGTGCGCATATATTAGTATAACGATCGAGATGTTTGTTAAAGACGATTTTCTAGAGATATAGGCTGTCGCTTCTGATGTATATAATATATGTATATATATATATAAACGTGACACGACAACCGGATGTTCAGCGGGTAGGGCTCACACGAATCATGGTTCCTTCTTGAATCAAAACTGTCCAATGCTTATCATATATAATTAGACTTGATTCACCACCGCGCACTACGTGTCTCATATGTGCTAACTGAGGTACTATGTAGTATGGGAACACGCTTACATAATTACGTATGTTCTGTGCATAATCGATCATCGGTGAACTAAACCGGTAAACCCACTGATTTTGTCTGATTGAGGAGGGTGGCGTAGACACCTAAAGAACGAAAACAGGCCTGCAAAGGGCGGAGGAAGCTCTTTGCTCAAACGGCCCATCTAGCACATGTATTTTCTAAAGTCATGTGCAGGTGTCCACAAGCGAACGTCACTTATTGAGTCGTCAGCGCAAAATTAGCCTTGAAGTTGACCCTTTTTTGTTGTACTAAGTTGTTCCAGACCGAGCAATAAAAACTGGAATCTGGTACGGAACTTAACCCTCTTACCTACCACATGTGCGGGCGTAAAATCACGGCGATATCTATGTAGCTGTGTGGAGGTTAGAACCCTATTTAGTATCTCGCTATCTAAAAGAGCATCAATGCAAAGTACATCACGGAGGAGTCATGTAGTAATGCAGGGCTGGTCTCAAGTGAGAAAGAAATAAAACATGGCGGGTTGAATAATGAGAAGCAGAAAGAAGAAGGTAAAGTAAGATAAATAAACGGACGAATAACGCTACCTAATTGAATAAACATGGGGGAGGTGGCTGATTGCAGACACAGGTGTATAAACATTAGTTCAATAAAGCGTCCCCCCCCCGCCCCCCAAATGTCAGTATCAGATTGACCAATACGATGGATGTGTAATTGCTCCCAGACTGGAAGTTGCCGAGGGTTGGGGTGGGAACTGGTAAAAGGGCAACCATTTGTTCAGGGAGGGGGTGTCATTAAAAACTCTTTATTAACGCTTCTTTCTTCTTTCTTTCTTTCTTTCTTTCCCTTTCGGTCCGCTTCTTCTTTGCTTTTTGTTTTCTTTCTTCCTTTCTTTCTTTCTTACTTACGTTTCTTTCTTTCTACTAACAACCCACCGGCCTGAGACTGTATTATTCTCTTTATTTATTTTATTTTATTTCCCTTCTAAATCGTCGGCACAGTTCGAGTGTAATTTCTGTTTTCCTGTCTGTGTTCTTTATAGACACTATGTATCTTGAGATGCGTCTTAATCAGTGTCAGGCTTATTCCCTGGGATGGAGTACGTTTCTCATCGATTAGTGGTCATTCTTTTTTCTTTCTTTCTTTCTGTCGCTCTCTCTCTCTCGTCTCTCTCTCATCTCTCTCTCTCTCTCTCTCTTATTCTCTCTCTCTGTTGCTTCTCTTTCTTTCTCCTCACCCCTCTCTCTTCCTCTTTCTTTCTTTCTCTCTCTTATGTCGCTTCTTTCCTTTCTTTCTTTCTCTCCTCTCTCCCTCTCTCCTCTCTCTTCCTTTCATTTCTCATTGAGAATCATATTCTCTTTCCTTAACAGGATGGTTTCTCTCTGGTCCTTCTTCTCTTCTCTCTCTCCTCTCTCTCTCTCTCTCTTCTCCTCTCTCTCTCCCCTCCCTAGACCCTGCGAGATTCAGGTTGCAGAATCGCAGTGTTCATGGATCGCAGTACCAGGGGATCGGTGGCGGATAGTATACTGATCCGATCTACACCGTGATGGCCGGTTATGTATGGGACGACGGTCTGATTCTTGTCAGCCGTTCATGGCGCATATCTATGTGTTGAGAGGTGAAGATAGGAAGCTAGACCACAAATATGAGATAGCATGATCGCTAGTCTATAGGATGGACGTGTGTTGCTGAGGAGAGGGCTGCGCGGAGGGGCCAGTGGATCAGTAACGTGGATATTCGCAGGTCTCGCGATCGGATCGCGATGTCTGGCTCGTAGCTGTCACGATGGTAGCAGACGCGACCAGTTATGTGATATTGGCTCAGCAGTACATGGGTAGTGAGTTTTGCAGATATGCTAGCCGTTTTACGGGCGCGGTATTCAATGAGTTACTTTTAATCGCTCGAGTTCTGATATCTTCGCATCATTTCTAGATCGTCCACCTTACTGCAACTATAGTACCGCTCGTCATATCTGTGTGGACGTTTTCCTTATATGGCGTGCTCTTATCTAGGTGGTCGCTTTTAGATTCTGACCTATGTCTGAGCATATGTGGTACATTAGCCCGGGTCTCGTTGTGGGTGATCCGATGATGTCGTCATCGAACACTATCTCATGGTTGCAACAGTAGAATTTCATTACTACTGGATCGCGCATTGGTCGGGATGAAGTGAGGGTGTGCGCGGTTTAAGGTCTCGAGAAGAGGTGTGCTGGACCCTTTCGGTCGGTGGTTGGGCGAGTACGCTGATCGACTTGCTGAGGCTGGTATGTTTGGTGATGTAGCGTTCTGAATTTGAGTAAGTGTGGCTGCTGTCGAAGTCGTACTTGAGCTCCTGGCGCTGCCATATACACTCTAGCGTGAACGTTAGTAGGGACTCTATGCCCGCCGCCGAATAGTTGTCGGGACGGGTCGAGTGAGTTATGTTGTTCGAGCATTGCTACGAACGACGCGATTATCTACCATGCTCCGGATGGCGTGACGTTCTACGTGGTCTTATATCTCGTTCTGTCACGAAGCGTATGATACGGGGAGAGGGCCACGTCGATGTAGCTGGATGTGCATTGACGGGTTCAGGGCTGTACGGATCTGACAGCCATGACTGTTGAGATCACCGTAAGTTGCCGCGCTCGCGCCGAGACATGCGGTGGCCTTTAGTCTCTCCTATGACTAGCTTTTGTGCAGCTGGATATAACAGCATAGGGTCTCTCTTCGGGATACGAGAATCTTGATGCGGAAGCTACTTCCGGTCCGCTCTTTTTTCTTTTCTTTTCCTAATTGTGAGTTCTTCATGATTCAGTAAGCTACCGATCATTAGTTAAGCCAGCGTCCATGTAGTGTACATTTTGGTGCTGAGAGTGATCTGGTGAGATGAGCGTGAATATCAGATGAGAGTAAGTCGTGATGATCTCATGTATATGACACCAGAACGATTCATGTAATATATGAGTCTCAGCCAGACATTGGCTGTCGCCGGTAGAAAGCTCATCCGAGATTGTGATTGACGTTAGAGAGAGTGCTGTCTCCGGAGGAAGGCCGAGAGATATATATATATATGAGATAGTCTATTAGCGCGCGTCTCAGGATGAATCAGTGGTGTTGTAGTTCCGGGTGTGCGAGCTAGTGTACTGGAGGATGGCATTGAACGGCAGGGTGACATCTGAAGATGTGTCTATTGCGAGCCGTAGTGCGACTACTATTTCGCGTTGGCAGTTATTCACGCCAGAGACTTAGAAGAGGCGCACGCGCACAGCTAAGAGATCACACGAGAGAGGAGATTGATTGCAATAAGCGACGGTATTTGCGGGTCACCACTATGACGGGAGGTCCACCATGTGCCACCTGCTGCTATAGCGATATTGGCCACACGTCGCATCTACTGATGCAGGATCGTCAACGAGGTGTTACACTGGGCTGTATCATTCCGACCAGAACACTGCACGAACGATCAGCGTACATACAGAAACAACATCCACCACAGTGTCAGTCCTTACAGCATTTCTGGTCACACATCACTACGCTGACATCGCACAAGTACTATTTACCCCTCACAAGAGAACAAGCACAAATTATCGAACAGGTGGGCGTACAGCCGTTAGAAATGCGGTGTAAGGCTAAGTCGCTCGATGCAGGCTATATAGGGACGGAGTTGAGAGAGTCCACATATCGATCGAACAAGTATCGTGCCATCGCCACTCGAGAGGAGATGTAGCTATATAGCTCACGAATGGATACAGTTGACTACGGACTGTGCAGAATCTGCATATATATATATATCCCACACACAAGTGGCACTGAGTACATACGGAGAGTACTCGACACCCCACTCGATATCATATATGATACACATCACGAGGCCACCGAGTTGGTGAGGCTGAGGAGGAAGACGCTTGCATTGAGAATAGGTCTGCATCGTAAGAGCATCGGTGGCTTTATATCGGGTACAGTGAGTGTGGAGTCGAAAACGTGATCTGGATGGATCGCCGCCAGATGTTGCAGCTTCTTGATATACAGTCAGTGGAGGATATGCTATAATGAGCATGTGCTGTGCGTATGTAACTCAGTGACTCATCGAAAGCGGCACGCCCTGCGGCACGCACACCACACTACATACACACGGACACGCAGGGACATACAAATCACATACACATAGATCACACAGATATATCACACAAATAGATACTCACATACACACCAAACACACAGCACAGACATACACACAATCATACATGCACACTGACACACACACACACACACACACACACACAAACACGCCTGATACGCACACAGAGACACTCAAACACACATGCACACACCACACACACACCACAGACGCACAATACACATTAAATACACAGATAAACTTGATAGAGATATATAAACATGCAATTGTAAATAAAATAAATATTATGGCACCTGCTATAGAGCTCTAAGTATCAAGACCGCATTTCATTGTACGGAAATGTATACTCACAAAGCGCTCCAGAATTCTTGCCTTATGCCAACCTTAGTGTTAAGTCTCATACGTAATAAAATCACAGTTTATTACAACCGATCTATCGCAGTCTATTCAGATCTATCAATTACTGTCTATTCAGATATATCTATCGATCAATCTATCACAATCTATTTATATCTATCTATCAATCACAGTATATTCTGATCTATCTATCTATCTATCTATCTATCTCTCTCTCTCTCTCTCTATATATATATATATATATATATATATATATATATATATATGTGTGTGTGTGTGTGTGTGTGTGTGTGTGTCTGTTGATTATCTATCTATCTTATCCTGCTTGCATCTATTTATTTATCTCAGTCTGTTTATTATCAAGCAATCACAATGGGTTTCATATCTATCTTTATACCTATCTATCTATCTATCTATCTATCTATCTATTTATCTATTTACCTGTTCTGTTTGCCATGGTCTTTATCTATCTATCACAATGGGTTTCATATCTATCTTTCTATCTATCTGTCTATCTGTCTATCTGTCTATCTATCTAGCTAGCAATCTATTTATCTGTTCTCTTTGCTATGGTCTTTCTCTATCTATCACAATGTATTTCATATCTATCTTTATACCTATCTATCAATCTGTCTGTCTATCTATCTATCTATCAATCTGTTCTCTTTTCTATGGTCTTTCTCTATCTATCACAATGTGTTTCCTATCTATCTTTATACCTATCTATCTATCTGTCTATCTATCTATCTATCTATTTTACTGTTCTCTTTGCTATGGTCGTTCTCTAGCTATGACAATGTGTTCCATATCTATCTTTATACCTATCTATCTACCTATCTATCAGTCTATCTCTCTATCAATCTATTTACCTGTTCTCTTTGCTATGGTCTTTCTCTAGCTATGACAATGGGTTTCATATCTATCCTTACACCTATCCATCTATCTATCTATCTGTCTCTCTATCTATCTATCTATCTATCTATCTATATATATATATATATATATATATATATATATATATATATATATAATATAATATATATATATATATATATATTTACCTGTTGTCTTTGCTATGGTCTTTCTCTATCTATCATAATGGGTTTCATTACACCTATCCATCTATCTATATATCTGTCTGTCTGTCTATCTATCTATCTATTTATCTGTTCTCTTTGCTATGGTCTTTCTCTATATTCATTTGTGAAAACCCCACGCCCATGTTTTTATGTCTTCCTATAATGCTTCAATGCCGTTTAGTACGTGTAAGAATGTCCTCCAAGTTCTCAATTATTTCTTAGACCCGACGGTCTTCACCCATCCACGCGAGACCCACCCGCACACGCTTCCACGAAGACAGCGTCAGGCGTATGCTATCCAGTCGAACCGACTTGGGCGCGCAATACGTACGGCTTCAGATGTGCGGCCAAAAACACGATTCTCGCATATTATATACACACGCACAAGTGCACCTGCTGACAACAATAACGCGACATGCACGATCAGTTTACAAGGCAAAACAATATTTAAACATTCGATACGACACGAACGTTGTGGGTGAGGGTGAGTGGGCGGGTGCATGCTCGCTTAGGAAAACGACCCCCGTATTTAGTGCGAGATTTTACGATAATTGGCAACTTGTGGATAGCAACGGCAGTTACGATTTGTGCGTATTTTGATAAATGGATAGATCTCATAGACTAAAAAATAGATTTTAGATGTAATAATGATAGAAGATAGATAGATAGATAGATAGATAGATAGAAGATGAAAGACTGAGATAGATAGAGATAGATAAATAGACTTGAATAGATAGATAGATAGATAGATAGATAGATAGATAGATAGAATGAACAGACTGCGATAGATAGATAGATAGATAGATAAACCATAGATATAGATAGATAGATAGATAGATAGATAGATAGATAGATAGATGATATATATTTTGATAGATAATGAACAGACATATATATATATAATATATATATATATATATATATAATATATATAGATATAGAGAGAGAGAGAGAGAGGAGAGAGAGAGATATATAGATCTATTCTATAGATAGATAGAATATCCTGGGATGTATGTATAGATAGATAGGATAAGGAATAGACTAAAATAGATAGATTGATAAATAGATACAAACATATATATATATATATATATATATATATATATATATATATATATATATATATTTTGTAATATCTATCTATCTATATCTATCTACATCTATCTATATCTATATCTATATCTCTATCTCTCTCTATCTATATATATATATATATATATATATATATATATATATATATATATATATATATATATTATATTTTTATTTTTTTATGTTTTATTACTGGTGTATTTTTCTTCTTTCCTTTGTTCCTTTACTTTACTTTCGTTCTGTCTTTTTTTTCATCTTTTATTTTCTTTACTAAATTTCTTCATTTTCTATCTTACTTCTTCATTTCCTGTTATTACATCTTCGGGCTTCCATACTACAAAAAAGATTACTTCGCATGCTACAGGTGACCGAACGTTAAATTGCTTATGTCGCTGATAAGACGCTAATCCTTATAAAGTGATATTCATTTTCGCATTGTTTTCTTTCTGTTCTTCATTCTTTATTAACTAAGTACTTACATTATCAATGTCCTTGACACACACACACATATACAGCAAATCTAAATCAGATTGTAATGAAATGAGGAACGATGACATCAGCCAAAATACTCGACTATTTATATGACGAGCCTGTACAAACATGTTTGTTCACTCTTATCATGTTGTGTGTTTGTTTTGTTTTTTGATACATTTTCTCTAGTAAAATCTTTTGGCTCATAACTCTTGTTATTGTTATTTACCAAGCTTTGCTTATAGTATGTCAAACAGACCATAGAAAAACGTGGATTAAAGTGCTGAATTATATAATTAGAAGCGGCCACCCGGTGTGCGCCTAGGTAGAGTGGGAATTTTTTTTTAAGTTAGTCCAGCGGATCCATTATTATTGAATCGCGAGTTGGATCCTCTTTATATGTCATATTAAAATCCCTACTTAAAAAGAAAAAGACCTTGCATTTATCCATCCTATCTGGAAAAAAAATTAATGTCTCCTATTTAAAATATCAAATGCAAAAAAAAAAGACACAATATGAGTCTTGGTAAAAAATTATACATAAAAATGAATAGGTAGATATTCTAGCCCAAAATAAGACATTAGGTTTATAAATTCCCAAAATTCACACTCAATTGTCCAATTAACCTAGTGGATAAGGTAGTTAGGTTAAAACAGTTCTAAGTGACAGATTCCGGGTTCAATCCTGAATAGAAAAATAATTAACACAACTCCTACACCAGCTATGGTTAGCGGAATGAGAACAGGATTAACACCCGTGTTACCATTTGAATTTTATTTTTTCAATTATATTCACAAATATAAAAATCTTCATTATTTTTGCTCAAAAACCAAACCCCTGGTGATATTTAATGTATATATATATATATATATATATATATATATATATATATATATATATATATATATACATATTTACTTTGTCGTTAATTGTTTTATTTTCGAAGTTTCCTCCGGACATACATATACATACAACTACCCTTTATATATGTATAGATTAACGCTCTATCACAGACATTGATCACTCTTCGAATAATACTATACATTGCATCACTACTGCCTCTTCAAGTGTAATAGTGCCAATCATACACATTGATATATATATATATATATATATATATATATATATGTGTGTGTGTGTGTGTGTGTGTGTGTGTGTGTGTGTGTGTGTGTATATATATATATATATATATATATATATATATATTATTATTATTATTATTATTATTATTATTATTAGCTTCGTCCTGAGCCATTTTGTTTCATTAAACCCTCCATCAACGGTTGTTCTCATCTTGTTGTTATCTTACAAAGATAAAACTCGCGCCTTCTCACGCATTCTCCGCCGCAGCTGTCTTTTCTCGCAACTGTACACTATAACAATTGCCGGCGGATGAAAATGTAGGCCAGTTCAAAGTCCGAGTTTTTTTTTGTTTGTTTGTTTTTTTTGTTTTGTTTTTTGTCTATATATAATAATCGTCGCGCTGCATAGAATGACAAGTGTTGCAGAGACTACAACTGAAAAGGTAGGACAATGATAACATAGTTGACATTTTTGACGACAACTTAGGCCCATCGCCATTTTGACATATAACCTCATAAACATTAACATTAGTTGTGAATTTCAACCGGTGGTATTCACTAATGACGACAATTCCGGCCTTTAAAATACTAAAAGAAAAATTTTTATAAATCCACGGCGTCCTGTTTTTTAAGAGCTACAAAATACCATTAATATGGTGTTTACTTGGTTTAGTCATAATGCAACCCAATCTTTAGAATGTAATAATTTCCGAAGAATGTGTAGCTCCAATTTTTCAGATACCAGGAGGACAACGTCCCCATTATGAAATTCGGTATTTGGAACATGACCGTGACCGAGAATTTTTTATGATTTAAATAAATTTGTGTGTGGGTTGACAAGTAGAAAATGCGTACCAACGTGTACCTGGTGACATGGTAAACAGGGATGTTTATATTTAGAAGGGATTTTCTCAATATTATTATCAATGTCCTCTGTTGGTACTTAGTCAACCTGTTCGCCACAGGTAAGATGTGACACAATTTCGCAAGTATTGGGCATCGAAAGCAAAAGGATGTCTTGGTTTGGTTTGGTTTGGTTTGTTTTTGTTTTACGGCATATCAACCTCAGTGGGTCATTTAATGCCAAGAAAGTTTTGAAATAAATCAATTCTTAAATGGATAATACAATTTTGTTTATAAACATGTTTTTCTATTTAACCCATAGATGGGACGGATGTCTTGTGTATAATGCTAAACTGAAATGGTGTGGCTAATGGAGTCATCCCTCCATTGTCATTACTCCCAGGTCAACTCTGACCGGAGTGGTAGTGCTTGTACTCAGAGAACTGGCCTATGTCTTCATGTACACCGTGAGTCGGCGGTTTTTCGCTTGAGAGCAAGTTGACAATCAGAAACATCGTGTTTGTCATTAAACTTTTCAAAATGTCGCAACAGCGTTCCATCAACCGCGAAACTGTTTTTAACGGTCATAAATTACAAGATGAACTGCCACAGTTAACTGTAATTAATCAATATCTTGATTAATTCAGTGGATTTAACCCTGAAGATCCTTATGGTGAAACACGAGTAAGTTATTTCTGTACACACTATAATACTAAGTCCACTTTACTTACGTATTGAGCACTTTATATTTGTTATAACGCTGACTTATCCTAGTAACATTTATACCAACCAAATATTGAGACCAATCCAATATTTTTACCGGTAAGGTCATTCCCTATATATATATATATATATATATATATATATATATATATATGTGTGTGTGTGTGTGTGTGTGTGTGTGTGTGTGTGTTTTAATTTATACCGGCTTGTAACGAGAATTCTGGCGGATTTAATGAAAACCAAACACTGTGATATTTTTTCTCTTAATGAAATTAAGGAACTAGGTATTTAAAGCTTCGTCAGCAAGACGAAAAAAGAAAAAATATTGACCCAGAATTCTTTCCGCGTCTTCGTCAGCAACATTTTTTTTATTATCATTAATTACACGGTGGGTATTAAGTAATTGTTCGAGTCAGGCATGTTTTCTTTTTTTTTTATTTAACTCATTGTTCCTGTATTGGAAAATTATGGAATTCTCACAATGCTACCGGAAATCTCTTCACATATATATATATATATATATATATATATATATATATATATATATATATATATATAAAGTAAAGTGGTCGGGATAGCCTAAAGTCGGTATCAGCAAATCAGTGAGGGAATCTATCCCCTTTTTACTAGACCAAGGAGATTGTTTTGTGCTACTCATACGCTGAGTTGTCGAGGGCCGGTATTGAACTAGGAACATTGTGGTTTCTAGCCGAACGTTCTACCGACTGAGCTATATATATATATATAATATAATAAGATAAATATATTAAAATGACATTTGAAACATCTTCACCTAATGATTGCATCGCATGAAACCAATATGGTTGTGAATGTTCCTTTGTCACATAATAAATAGATATGTAAAACCTTTATATATTTATCTTATTATATTATATAACAGCTCTATTTTATATATGAGCACTCTACCAATAATACTGCCTTGGTACACCATTCCAGCAAAAGCTGAAACAGTGACCATCTCACACTATAGTATATATATATATATATATATATATATATATATATGATAAGTTGTAAACACGGTGTGTTTGGATATGGCTTTTTGCCGACAATTTTTGGGAGAATATGTGCTTAATTGAAGTCGTACCTAATTTTGAAAATTAATTAATTTAATAATTAATTAATTAGGCGGGAATGCCTATTTAAATGTATGGTTAAACAAATCGAGAAAAATCAATCTCTGTATGTACATTTCGGCCTATTAGGCCTCATCAGCAGAGCTATAGATAACCACCTGTCAGCTTGGCAGTCCGGTTTCAAATCACGCACAGGGTGGTCTTCCTATCTATAGCTCTGCTGATGAGGCCTAATAGGCCGAAATGTACAACAGAGATTGATTTTTCTCGATTTGTTTAGCCATACATTTAAATAGGCATTCCCGTCTAATTAATTAATTATTAAATTAATTAATTTTCAAAATTAGATACGACTTCAATTAAGCACATATTCCCCCCCCCAAAAAAAAAAATATATATATATATATATATAGTATGCGATTGCCGCTTTAATCTTTCCGTGGCACTAACATCAAAGCCCATTTAGCCGGGGTGTGGCCCTAATACTACTGGGTAACAGACCAATCCGCCTTGGGAGGCCCTACCAGAATACACACACACACACACACACACCACACACACAAATACATATATATATATATATATATATAATATATATATATATATAATGCGAGAGATATAAAGAGCAAGAGTGTCCTTTGGAGAAAATGTCCTTGACTTTCGACGTGTGCGTTTATACGTGAGAATCTGATTTGTTAAGGGCGCAAATATGATCCCATTTTTTTTCTATGTTTCCGAGTGAGACAGAGACAGAGAGACCGACAGAGTGTGAAACAGAGGACAGGATGTTCTTACTGAAATAAAATATGGGGATCGGGTTTGACTCTTGCTCTGTCTTGTCAGCGCCATTTCGTTGTGAACTAACCTTTGCGTGGCGATATTAATATTATTCTATTTCTGTGGAGGCATGTCATCACGACTCCGAGTGCAAGTTTAAATCACTTGCACAGATATGCGCAGTGACTTGAGGCTTTCAGCGCACGACAAACGCCTAAACCACTTTATAATAACAACATTTACACTTGCAATATTTTTGACATACTGGTTGCGCCTTTAATAGCCTTATCCCGGGTCGTGGTGACTCTCTCTCTCTCTCTCTCTCTCTCTCTCTCTCTCTCTCTCTCTCTCTCTCTCTCTCTCTCTCAATTCACTAATATTCCAACCACTCGTCTCTCTCTCTCGCTCTCTCCCTCAAACCCACTAATAGTCTAACCTCTCTCTCTCTCCTCTCCTCTCTCTCTCTCTCTCTCTCTCTCTCTCTATCTATCTATCTATCTATCAAACTCACTAACATTCTAACCCTTCCTCTATAAAACACTAATAGTCCACCCTCTAACCCCTTTCGCTCTCTCTCTCTCTCTCTCTCTCTCTCTCTCTCTCTCTCTCTCTCTCTCTCTCTCTCTCTCTCTCTTTCTCTCTCTCTCAAACTTACTAATATTCCAAAACTTTCCCCCCACTCTCTCTCTTTCAAACTCACTGATATTCCAACTCTCTCTCTCTCTCTCTCTCTCTCTCTCTCTCTCTCTCTCTCTCTCTCTCTCAACTCAAACTCACTAATAGTCCAACCCCTCTCGGCCCCCCTCTCTCTCGATCTACCTATCTATTTATCTTTCTATCTATCTATCTCACTAATATTTCCAACCCTTCCTCTCTTTTCTCTCTATCAAACTCCCTAATGGTCCAACACCCCCTCTCTCTCTCTCTCTCTCTCTCCTCTCTCTCTCTCTCTCTCTCTCTCTCTCTCTCTATCTATCTATCTATCTGTGTATCAAACTCACGAATATCCAACTCCTCTCTCTCCCTCCACTCTCCGATCTATTTATCTATCTATCTATCAAACTCACTAATATTCCAACCCTTCATCTCTTTTTCTCTCCCTCTATAAAACTCACAAATAGTCCAATCCTCTCTCTCTCTCTCTCTCTCTCTCTCTCTCTCTCTCTCTCTCTCTCTCTCACTCTTATCCACCCTCCCTCCTGTATCGGTTATCCCTCCTCTTGAAACTATCCGTTCTGCCCCTATGTGTCCAGTTGCCAAAACAAATAGATAACTGGTGACCGATGATCCATCCCTAGACAGCACCTTCCCATGCCACTAGCAACAAGAAAAATCAAGGTTATTAATTTTGTCTCTAGAAACCACAATGTTCCGGGTTTGATACCGGCCCTTGCTAACTCAGTGCATGAGTGGCACAGATAGAATATGTGCGGTAAAATGGGCAGCTGATGGTAGGTATGGCGCTCCATAATGAGAACAAGAGTGTAGAAAACCAACAGCAGTTGCAATAACAAAAATTGCTGAAAGTGTTGACTCGTTAAATAAAAGGGTGGGGTCGATTTACTTTTTAAAAATATTTACACAATTTTTACTTTTTTTTTTTTTTTTTCTTACAAATTATTGCTATTTTGAATACGGTGGGCTCACACATACAGAAGAACACATTTTTTTTAATTTCTAGGGCAGGGTTAGCTCAGTCGGTAGAGCGTTCGGCTAGAAACCACAACGTTCCTAGTTCGATACCGGTCCTCGTCAACTCAGCGTATGAGTAGCACAGGGATCTATCTATCTATCTCATTCTGTTTTTATCTATCTATCTCAGTATGATTCTATCTATCTATCTAAGTCTGTTTTTATCTATCTCAGTATGATTCTATCTACATCTACACCTACATCTCTCTCTCTCTCTCTCTCTCTCTCTCTATATATATATATATATATATATATATATATATATATATATATATATATATATATATATATATATATATATATATATATATATATATATATATATATATATATAATCCCAATCTATCTATCTATCTCAGTACATTACCCGGGTTAGCTCAGTCGGTAGAGCGTTCAGCTAGAAACCTCAAGGTTCCTAGTTCGATACCGGTCCTCGCCGACTCAGCGTATGAGTAGCACAGGGATCTATGCGGTAAAGTAAGGAGCTGATGGTAGGTGTGTGGCGCTCCACCTCAGATGCAAAAACAATCTCCTTGGTCTAGCGCTAGTGAAAAGGAGATAGACTCCCTCGCTGATTGGCTGATGCCGACTTTAGGTCACCCTGACGACTTTACTTTTACTTTTACTTTTACTTCAACCGACCAATCATAGAATTAAAGAAATGCTGCCTTTTAGAATGTCGTGGACACGGGACGCAATTATAATACTGAATAGCGCTCACCCGAAGACTGACTCTACCCAATATTGTGACGTCAAAATAATCATTTTACCGAGGGGTCGTTTCCTCGAAAAATCAGCAAGTCGAATTCAACGAAAACATAACTTAACAACAATTAGATTAACCAGTGTAGCCAGTTTTGACTAGGGGCCATGCACAAATCGAAGCTCGTGCGTCGGCAAGTGCGTGGGCCCCATCGTTATTCCAACGATAATAGAGACGCGCTTTTGGATTTTCACCAGAGCCCCTTTAGCCGGGTTGTGGCCCTAATGCCACTTGGTGACAGACCAATCCGCCTTGGGAGGCTCTACCAGAAAGTTGAGTTCCGGACAGCATAGCTCTGTCACTACCACGTTGTCAGCACCCTGTCACGGCGAAGAGGGGTTAGACTTTAGGGTAGAACGGGAAAATAGTTTAAGATATATTTTATTGAGCTAAAGTATTCAGCTATTAAAGAAAAATATTTTGCGTCTTACCTGTTATTAGTTTATTTACTGCTTGGACCACGCGATTAATTTTACTTCACTCATCGTTTAAGAAGCTGAAACCCCTAAACACAGTCTGATGTACTAAAAATAAAGACAGATTTCTCTCTTTTTTATTTGTTTCATTTTATTTCCTTCCTTCCTTTCTTTCTTCCTTTCTTCCTTCCTTTCTTTCTTTCTTTCTTTCTTCCTTTCTTTCTTCTTTATTTTCTTTCTTTCTTTCGGGGCTATTCGCAGAATTGCGTCCGGGCATCCCGCCTTAAAAAACGCTAGGCGGTGAAAAAAACAACCCACCCTGCGACTGAAGTCCCTAGCTGAAACCGTGCCTGCTGAAAAAAAAAAAAACCAGCGCTTAAGGCGTTTTTTTTCCGAAAAGTTAATGCGATATGTTACCCCGTCCAGTCTTTTTTCGACAAGTAAATGTAAATATTCTAACCCCACCCCCTCTTTAAAATATTTAAGTGGGGCTAAATATTTACATTTACTTGTCGATAAAAATATGGCTTACTTTTATCGCCTTCAAACCACTAAAAAAAAATAATAATTTGTCGATAAAAATGCCTTCAATCCGCTAAAAAAATATTTCTTTTTTTCGGTATTTTCATTTTTTTTTTTTTTGCCAATCAATTACAAATAAAAAATCAAAAACATTTTTTTCGGTATTTTTATTTTATTTTAATATATTTATTTCCAACAATCAATTACAAATAAAAAAAATGAAATATCTAGATATTCTTTTTTTATTTGAACTAAAAACAAGACATTAAACAAACATAAATAAAAAGAAATCTGAATATTTAGATATTCTTTTATATTTTAATTTTAAAAAAATGTCAGGTTATTTTTAATTAAAAAAAAAAACATCTTTTATTCTATGGTATCGGAATTGTACAATGTTGTTTTTTCAACTATCACTGCCTAGCGTTTTTTAAGGCAAAAGACCGGGACGTAATTCTGCGAATAGCCCCTTTCTTTTTTTTATTCAATGTTTTAAGAGACTAATGAAACAGTCTTTAAGACTTTCAGCGACAAGCTTTAAAATGTCCGTGGGGGTGCCTAATAAAATGTCACACTTTGTTCTACGTGCCGACTCTTTTATTAAATTCCCATTAACCAAGAATATGAAGACATTGGTCTGGATGTTAGTGAGTTGTTAATGACAATGTTTTAATTTCACTTGAGGAATCTCGCCCGAATTGGCGCCATAAGTAAATTTAAAGAATTTAATCATGTAAAGGGAGGCTATTAAACTTGTCTGCGCTTGCCTGCTACTGTTTGGATAGATAGATAAATAGATAGATAGATAGTAATGTATTGAGATAGATAGATACATAGATAGATAGATAGATAGATAGTAATGTACTGAAATAGATAGATAGTAGTGTACTGAGATAGATAGTAATGTCCTGAGATAGATAGATAGATAGATAGATAGATAGATAGATAGATAGGAATTTGTATATATATATATATATATATATATATATATATATATATAGAGAGAGAGAGAGAGAGAGAGAGAGAGAGAGAGATAGAGATAGATAGATAGAGATAGATAGATAGATAGATAGATAGATAGATAAAAACAGACTGAGATAGATAGATAGATAGATAGATAGATAGATAAAAACACTGAGATAGATAGATAGATAGATAGATAGATAGATAGATAGATAGAATAAAACAGACTGAGATAGATAGATAGATAGATAGATAGATAGATAGATAGATAAAAACAGACTGAGATAGATAGATAGATAGATAGATTTTATAAAAAACAGACTAGATAGATAGATAGATAGATAGATAGATAGATAGATAAAAACAGACTGATAGATAGATAGATAGATAGATAGATAGATAGATAGATAGATAGATAAAAACAGACTGAGATAGATAGATAGATAGATAAAAACAGAGAGATAGATAGATAGATAGATAAGATAGATAGATAGATAGATAGATAGACTGAGATAGATAGATAGATAGATTATAAAACAGACTGAGATAGATAGATAGATAGATAAAACAGACTATGATAGATAGATAGATAGATAGATAGATAGATAGATAGATAAAAACAGACTGAGATAGATAGATAGATAGATAGATAGATAGATGAGTAGACATTATATTATTATAGATATTATTATATTAATGTGATTATTTTTAAGTTTGTTATATCAATGTAGTTATTGTCTAATGTTATCATATTAATGTCATTATTTTTAAATGTTATATCAATGTAATTATTTTTTTAATATTATGATAATATTGTAATTAAACTATTCTTCTTTTTTATTTTCAGGTAAGTCAATCATTTTCATCTTGCCGCTTGTTACGGTGAATTACAAACAACCAAGAAGGCGCGTCCCTCACCTGCGAGTCAACAGGTAAACGTCTAAGAAATGTTATCTTTCAGCTAATTTGCAACACCTTATTATTTGGTGTCTGTCTTTCTGTCTGTAACCGAAAGTACGTCACTGTTTACCCCCAGGAATTGCGTAAATTTATTGATGAGTATTTCATTCAAAGGGCCGGGTTAGCTCAGTTGGTAGAGCATTGGGCTAGAAACCACAAGGTTCCTAGTTCGATACTGGCTCCTCCAACATTTGAACAACCGGCATAGAGCTGGCCGTGAGAAAATCAGGGTTTCATCAAATTACTTTTAATGATGGGGCTTGGATTTCGCAATTGGTTTCGATTATTCCGAAGTTCAAATCCTGGACGTGCTAATTGCATTTCACTTAGTGCTGATACTCTTGGGAAAGGTATGAATCCTACTCTGCCTCCAGTTATGGATAAATAGCAGGGCAGACTGGGCTCTTTAGCCTTGGTTAGGCAACCGGTCTAGGAGAAGGAAAACTCTGAATTCAAATCTGTTGAACTCCGCTTAAGAAATTGAGCTTGTGTCACATCCTGCTCGTGCGTAGGGGTGGTATATATATATATATATAATAAAAGGGGTTGGGGCTTTACCATAAGAGCAATAGGATTGGGACAATCATATAGGTGCTAGGGCTTGAGGTGATCAACCGATTGATCGGAGGGTATCTCTCCGACCGACCGTTTAGCACAATGGTTCTCAACCTTTTTTTACCCATTGACTCCCCCCTTTTATTCCGATTTTACTCTGGTGAAACCCCCCCCCCCTAGCCATTCGTTGTTTAAAAAATCCCATTGTATTTTTATAGTTAAATACATTTTACTTACCTGGGTCCCAAAAATGTCATATGGTCCCCGGGAGTCCATATGGACCCCGGTTGAGAACCACTGGTCTAGCATAAGATTTAAGTGGAGAAAGGTGGGCTCGGAATATGAAGCTAGGTAAAAATATAAGTAGATAATTCAATGTTTGGAATGTTTGATGGGGCCTCTCCGACCGCCTGTCTAGCATAAGATTTAAGGGGAGAAAGGTGTGCTCGGACTATGAAGCAAGGTAAAAATATAAGTAGATAGTTCAATGTTTGGAATGTTTGATGGGGCCTCTCCGACCGCCTGTCTAGCATAAGATTTAAGTGGAGAAAGGTGTGCTCGAACTATGAAGCAAGGTAAAAATATGAGTAGATAGTTCAATGTTTGGAATGTGAAGTTTGTTTCGGGCGCTACAAGCGATGATACCCAATTCTTTTAGCAGCTGTTCAGTTTGGTAATGGGATACAATCGTCCATTGAAATCAGAATAAACGACTTGACAGTCTCGCATTGCTTGCTGAGTATATTAAGATCAGGGGTCACGATGGGGGTAATTCATATTGATTCCCTTTGGACTAGGCTGACCAGAAAATCCCCAGGGTGTCGATTTTAGTTGGTTTAGTTTAGGATTTGGTTCAGCTGTCAGTGAAATTCTGCTTTTTAGCCGAAACGGTACCCAATAATCAACACCAATACCGTTGCAATCGTTATTAGTACTAGCAGGACCTGTGGATATAGCACAATATGATAATTTAATTATTACAATGTTTGATATGTTTACTTAAGAGCTATCGCATAATACTTCATTATGTAAAAAATATGAGAATTTGATTAACTCTCCCCCCTCTCTCTCTCTCTCTCTCTCTCTCTCTCTCTAACACACGCACACAGATACGTACATTGTCTTTTACACACACACACATATATATACACAGAAGTATACATACACACACACACACTCTCTCTCTCTCTCTCTCTCTCTCTCTCTCTCTCTCATGCGCACACATACACACACATACACATATACCCACATTCTCTCTCTCGCACACACAAACACAGTACATCTCTCTCTCTCTCTCTCTCTCTCTCTCTCTCCTCTCTCTCTCTCTCTCTCTCTCTCTCTCTCTCTCTCTCACACACACACACACACACACACACAAATATGTACACACACTTTCTCTCCTCGACACACACACACACAGACACACATACGCTCTCTCTATATATATCTATCTATCTATCTATCTCTCACGCGTTTTTTTTCTTTCCTTCTTTTCATTATCGATTGAAATAGATTAGCGTTATTGTTTTCGTGTTCTCACCCACTCTCTCTCTATCTGTCCCCTACTCTCTTTCTGTCTTATTATATTTTTGTGTCGCATATCCTTTCTTTCTTTATAATAAAAACAGAATGGTCCATTATTTAGCTGAGGTGTTGACACTCATAAAAAATAAGAATTCGGCATTGCATCTTGGACGATTTGGACCGTTTCATTTTTAACCAGAGGTTGGTTGACCTACTCTGGCGTCCCCATGTATTGGCTTCCACAGAAGAACGTCACTTATGAGTTCATCTTTGCTTCTCCAGCAGTGCCCAGCGTGTCTTGTTCGCCTCACACGGATGGTTTGTGTGATATGGGGCAGGTGGCCATACAGCCGTTTTCTCGTCGGGTGTTGTTTCCACGTCTTGTTTAATATTGCACGCAGCATTTTCGTGCAAGTCCCATCTAGCTTATTTTCCAGATGCTTCGTTAGAGTCCAGGTAGTGCAGCCGTACAGTAACACTGATATATATATATGCCCGCCTAAATTCATTAATTATTAACTAATTAATTTACAAAATTAGGCATTTCAATTAAGCACATATCCTCCAAAAATTGTCGGCTTAAAGCCATATAAAAAATAAACACATTTGTTTGTTTATTTAACCTCATACTGTCGTGTAGCAAGTCAATAAAAAGTGGAATATAAATAAGTTTCAAAACGAACGAAGATGGCAAGCTAGTGTAACGGTTAGAGACTTCGCCTGTCAGCTTGACAGTCGAGGTTTCGAGTCACACATGGAGCAGTCTCCCATGTCTATAACATTGCTGGTGAGATCTAATAGGTCGAAATGTACATTCAGGGATTGACATTTTCTCGATTTGTTTAGCCTTACATTTGAACATATATGCCCGCCTAAATTCATTAATTATTAACTAATTAATTTTCAAAATTAGGTATGACTTCAATTAAGCACATATCCTCCAAAAATTGTCTGCTTAAAGCCATATAGAAAATAAACACATTTGTTTGTTTACTTAACCTCATATATATATATATATATATATATATATATATATATATATGATATTTCATCATAATACACATGCTGCAGTACCTATTGTGCATTATAGAGCAAATTAGAACAAGACATGGAAGCGCGTGGTGTAATGGTTAAAGTCAGGGGAAATGGACTCGTCGACCCGAGTTCAAATCCTGGACGTGCTAATTGCATTTCACTTAGCGCTAATACCCTTGGGAAATGATATGAATCCTACTCTTCCTCCATCTATGGATAAATAGTAGGGCAGACCGGGCTCTTTAACCTTAGTTAGGCAACCGGTCACGGAGAAGGAAAACTCCGAATTTAAACCTGTTAAACTCCGCTTAAGAAATTGACCTTGTGTCAGGTCCTGCTCGTGCGGAGGGGTTGGTAAATATATAGAACAAGACAGGGAATTTATTGATTTTTTTTTTTTTTAAACCCGATTACTTTTATTGTCCTAACACCTGTTCATACCATTTATATTGATTGTCATTACAATTTCTCATGATTGAAATATTTTAAAGCGATATTTTTTTAAACAATCTTTTTTTTTCTTTCTTCTTTTTTTTTTCTTTTTCTTTCTTTCTTCCTTTTTTTTTCACTCCTTTTTTGATGGAAAATTCGACGCTGCGAGCTCGCGAAGGTTGGAAATATTTAATTAACTGTCACCAAATAGAACGTAATGATTGATTTATTGCTGATTGAATTAAACGTTGACTTTAACCCAGTCCATTTTAATGTATTTTTTTATTTTGTTTATTTTGATGGGGTGGGGGCACTTCTTCCTTCTTGCAAAAAAAAACAACATATTCTGTATTTTTCGTAGAAAAAAAGGGGTCGTTATAGTATGTGGCCTACCTTTTTGATTCTGCCTACCCGGTTTGAATGCGTCCTACTTCAGTAAGAGTATATATTTATTATATATATAAGTAAGAGAATATTTATATATATAAGTAGAAGGCAATGTGTTCTACCTCGTAATGAGGTAGGACACATTCAAACCGGGTAGGCCACATACTATAACAGAATCAAAATGGTAGGCCACATACTATAACGGCAACCTTATTTCTCTGCCGGGGATACAGTAAGCGCATTCTAAGTCCGCGGATAAGCCAAACACACACGCACTCACACACACATACATGTACACACACACACACACACACACACACACACAGATATATATATATATATATATATATATATATATATATATATATATATATAATATTCGAGTACCGTTTTAATGGTCTTAGTAATTTCTCCAGGAGTGCTCAATATTTCATAAAAATACAGCTATAACAATTGTGGAAAAAATTATAGGTCCACATAGGGTCCTGATAAGATCGTAAAGATTGAAACCTTGGTAGACACCAAGTTTATCAAAATCCGATTATTAAACCCAGTTTTGTTAAAACCAGTATACAAATTCACCATACATTATGTAAACCTTTATTTCTTAGTGATATATAAGACACATTGCAGTATTTTAAACGCGCTAATAACATGGGCTGTTTTGAGGTCAAATCTAACGTTAATAAGATTTATTCTATGAATTAATTATATTGACTATAAAGTACTATAAACTTGTGCAATTACTGATAGTATTTGGGACGTAAGCAGTGACGTAGTTTTGGTTACAGACAGACAGACACCGAATATACAATAATAAGATATAACGATTATGTTTATAGTGTTTGCATTGTTCCCGGCGGAAAGTTTCTAGACTATAAACATTGACTGATTCGAAATATTTTCATCATAACTTTTCCTTTTCCTCTTTGATAAAAAGCATCAACCGTTTCAGTCTCTCTTCATAATTTAATCATTTACTCCCGATTCTGGTTACGAGGGAGGGCGTCAAAGTAAAAGAACAGCTCGCTTCTCTCGGCGTTGGTCAATTTTTTTAAACGCTTCATTACCCAGCATCCGTCAGAATTTCCGGGTGACAATGAGTTAAGGTCGAAATCAGTAAAGGGGGGGGGGAGATGTGGTTAGGTAAAAGTCTTTTGTGTCAGGTGTATGGCGTGTGGGAGGTGATATGAATAACTCTTTAAAATATAAGTAGTACATTACAAAATCTACGTTCAACACACACACACACACGCAACCACATACATACATTTATAAATAAATATACACACGAGTATGTATTTTATTATATCTCTGCACACGCGTACACACACACATATACACGCAGACACATGATACACATACAATGATGTCGTTGTGTGTGTTTTTATGTTGCTGGTTTACTTGTATCACCTGTACCTGTTGAAATTCGAGTGCACTCACCTATAATGAAATTCATAGATAAAAACAAGTGGTATACTGTACTTCAAAACAAGACTGATAGATAGATAGATAGATAGATAGATAGATAGATAAGAGGAGAAAAAATGGATGTGAATCCGACAGTATGTAATATAGTGAAAAATTGAAAAAACACAGATTCATAAAATGAGTGGTGTTTATTCAGCCAGCGCTGCAGTGTTTCAATCTGTTTAGTAGATCTTCTTCAGGGCTTTTGTTTTAAGGAAAATAAATTTATCACAGATAATAAGGAGATTGTGAGAGTCTTTTGTTGATCAATTCACCTAAAAAGACTGAGTGAAAAACTAGCGTTCTGAGATTGTTTGAAATTATGAAACGCAGAGACAAAAGGTTCTGAAGCTGACACAAAACGTTCTTTTATGTTGTGTGTGTGTGTGTGTGTGTGTGTGAGATAGATAGATAGATAGATAGATAGATAGATGTCAAGACATACAGAGAATCAAATAATTTTCACCCACTTCTTACACTTGAATAATTTTCTGACCACTATATTTATAAATATAGAAATATAGAGAACTAACTCATAATATATATATATATATATATATATATATATATATATATATATATATATATATATATAGGTTGTGTTTATTTCATTTTTTTCAAGATTTTTGTTGTTGTTATTATCATTATTATTATTATTTCATTATTTCCAGTATTATTATTGTTAATATTATCATTATTATATAAATTGTTAATGTAATTATATATATATATATATATATATATATATATATATATATATATATATATATATATATATATATGAACCGCCAGGATACGCTAAAGCTTAAAGTAAAGAGTACTCAATACCTAAGTAGAGCAAATAGGGGCCGGGTTAGCTCAGTCGGTAGAGCGTTCGGCTAGAAACCACAAGGTTCCTAGTTCGATACCGGTCCTCGCCAACTTAGCGTATAAGTAGCACAGGATTCTGTGCGGTAAAGTAAGGAGCTGATGGTAGGTGTGGCGCTCCACCTCAGACGCCAAAAACAATCTCCTTGGTCTAGCGCTATTGAAAAGGGGATAGACTCACTCGCTGTCTGGCTGATACCGACTTTAGGCCGCCCCGACGACTTTACTTTACTTATATATATATATAATATATATATATAGAGAGAGAGAGAGTCAGATTTTAGCCCTGAAGAGCTTTATGCGAAACTAATAGTAGGTTCGTCTGACTCAGTAGATATCCTTATTACTTGGCTCTACTTAGGTATCGAGCACTTTTTACAAATTAGCTTCTCCTAGCGGTTATATGAATATATATATATCTTATATACATATATATACATATAAATTTGTTTTTTCTTTGGCCAAATACTATACCAATAGATTATTTTTTGTTGGTACGAATATCTTGGTCTTTTCTTTTTTTTCAAAAATTTTTTTCTTCCTGGTTGATGTTTGGTAGTATATTTTACAATCAAACTCTCTGCCGGGTTTTTTCTCTCCGCAAGGATCTACCAACACGCTTGGTATATTAAATTATATATATATATATATGTGTGTGTGTTTGTGTGTGTGCGTGTGTTTGTTTGTTGTTTGTTTGTGTTGTGTGTGTGTGTGTGTGTGTGTGTGTGTGTGTGTGTGTGTGTGTGTGTGTGTGTGTAAGAACTGACATATTAACGCACTGTGAAAGATATGAATTAGTCTTCACCTAGATAGGTTCCATCAAAATAAAAAGTTAATTTTCGCTTCAGATTTAGCCTCAATTCAAACGACCGATAAATTTGAAAGGACGGCTTATCGATCCATTGCAGATGCACTTGTTTATTGGTGGCCTCTTTTAATTCAATTGACTGAGTTTTGAATTGTTCAAAAGCAGCTGCAACACTGAAATATGTTGGCCTTAATAAAATTTTTTTCTTTCTTTTTTCTTTTTTTACTTTCTTTTTTTTTTCCGCGCCAATAAGCGTTCTCGTTGCACATTCAAGTTTCCTTGCCGAATAAGCGCGTCCCCCGGGGGAGTCGACGAATGTAGGCAGAAAATGAAAACCGTCTTCCTGTAAATTAATAGGGATGTGGGAAAGTGGCGTCGGGTCAAAGGTCACCAGATTGAAAAAGTCCGGCCTGGTGATTGATGAGCCAAATCGGGACAATTCAGCTGACAACCAATGACTCAGAAATCGATCATAGCTTAATGTTAAAGATATTTTTATAATCCTTCTAAATGCTAATCGAGAGAGACAGAGACAGAGAAAGAGAGAGAGAGAGAGAGAGAGAGAGAGAAAAGAGAGAGAGAGAGAGAGAGAGAGAGTTGAACAAACTAATATATATATATATATATATATATATATATATATATATATATATATATATATTGAACACCGAAACATTCGTAGAGAGAAAAAAACTTTTTCTACAACTATAAATGCTTTATACTTATATTCTATTATATATAAGTTTTTGATGCATTGTATCAAGGAATTAAATATTTCTTATGTTGCATTTTATCCAAACACAGTTCTTTGCTTTCTTTTGTATTTGATGGTTTTTCTATTATTATTATTATTATTATTATTATTATTATTATTATTATTATTATTATTATTATTTTATGTGGGTGTGTTTGACAAAGAGAGATTTTATTGGTTTGATAAAAAAAGAGAAAATGTACCAAAAAGCGGTTTCTTTCCATATATATATATATATATATGTATATATATATATTTGAAAGGAAGGAAAAACTCAACACCGTTATTCCATAATAAATTTATTTCGACCAAAATTGGGGCCTTTATGAATCTAAGTTGACTTAACAAAACTCCCCAATTTAAGTCTCATCAGATGGATAATCATCAATGTAGTGATTTAAAGATTCACTGTATTTATACATACTGGGTCATACAATAATAATACAGCGTGTCTTAGATATCACATATAGAATCATCCCTTGCTACCAAGTTTTGGATACCTCACATTATATATATATATATATATATATATATATATATATATATATTATATATATATATATATATATTGATATTGATATTGATATTGATGATATAGTTTGTTATAATTATTAGTAAAGAGTCCTCAATATTATTGATTGAGCATGTATATCTAAGTTAGGTTAAAAAATCTCAATGATGAGAAACTATCAGTTGCCAAATGCAGTTGACTTCCCTACTCTAACATTGATAGATAGATATATATAGAGAGAGAGACAGACAGACAGAGGCAGAAACAGCAACATAAAAACAGAGAGAGAGAGAGTGAGACAGACAGACAGACAAACCTAGACAGAGAGAGTGAGAGAAAAGGGGTGAGAGAGAGAAAGAAATTAAGAGAGAGGGGGAGAGATTGCACTTGAGCTCTGATTTCTGGATAAAAAGTCCTGGTCGACAGAAACAATTTATAGGGCGTGAGTTAATTCCACCCACAATGTGCGGACATATGATACACGTTTCTCTCCCACGCTCATCACAAACCGATCCGAATTTAGAACGGCCACACCACCTCTTCCATCTTTGACTAATCCAAATATAAAGCTAAGTCATCTCTCTCTCTCTCTCTCTCTCTCTCTCTCTCTCTCTCTCTCTCTCTCTCTCTCTCTCTCTCTCTCTCTCTCTCTCTCTCTCTCTCTCTCTCTCTCTCTCTCTCTCTCTCTCTCTCTCTGTCCCAACAACGAAACAACTTAGAATTAATCCGAAAGACAAAATGCGTCTCTATTATTTCTTGGAATTTCAACATTTGCAGAACGTGTACTAGGATGAGAAACAGATAACAAATGGCGTCAGTTTAAGCGCCATCTGGCGGCAACTCGTTTGCCTAATGAGACTGCCAATTATTTTTTTTACGCTGTTTGTTTTTAAATTAGAAAAGTCCATTATTTTTAGAGGGTTGCTGGGATTAGTGTATTAGTTATTAAAGATAGCTAATATAATATGACCGGTGTTGAATACTATCTATTAATAATGGAGATTCGCTTCCGGTTTTTGTCTGTAACAAAAACTGCATCACTGCCTACGTCACATTACCCAACATATAATCAAACGTCATAACATAGAATAGATATACTCAAAATGTGAGCATGCAACGTTAGACAATCCTCATTGTTTCAATAAATAGATGCCTGGCGTTATATATTTATATATAGATTGTTTTATTCTAATATCTTATTATAATGGAGATTGTGTGTTTGTCTGTAACCGAAACTAAATCACTATTCAAGTCACAATTCCCTTAGTTATTGACGTCACATTTATCATGAATTTATTTTTATTTAAACCAGAATTATTAATAAAATTGTTATACCTTATTAATACTGTTGACCATATCTACGTACTAATAACATGTAATTGTATTTATATATACAACAAAATAGCGGTTTACAGTGTGAACGAGGAGGCTAATTTGCATATTGATATTTAAAATTTGATTTTAATAAATATATGCTTAGTATTATTGATTTCTAATTGTTTGGTTTTCTCTCAACGAATCTGAGCAAAAATCTCGGGGATAAATCTTTAAAAAAATCCATAAACAAGACGAAAGAACTTTAATTTTATTAAATACTTCATAATCTAACTAAATAGATAAATTAGGAAAAATGAAAGACGAGAGTGAAAGAAAATGATGGAAGAGTTAAATCTAAAGCTGTTCTATTTTTCGATTATACCCCCTCAGTTTATCATTTTCTAAATAGTTTATAATATTTTATTACATCAAAACCTAAATACTTGCACCCGAAGGGTGCATATATTTGCTAGTATATCTAAAGTTATCGGAACTGTTTCCATTTCAAATTGTCTTTCTTTCTTTCTTTTTTTTTTTTCTTTTTTCTTTTTTTTTTTTTTTTGAATCCTTTAATAAATTTGACGATTTTATATACTTATGGTACACACTCTAGGACATTGAATGTTCAGCTCCCATCTCCTCAGGCAATATGTTTCAAAATCTATTTTTACATCGCCCGGAGGGTGTTTTTTTATGTTGTACTAGTTCTATTAATGTTAGGTTTGTTTATTTTTTATGCATATTGACTGTATAATTTGTAGGCGTTTCTTATTATTTTTATTGATGATTTTAGTATTTTCAGTGAGAATTTTCCTAATGTCGAAGGAGGTGAATTTATCTAGATGTTTTGTAATTAAATGTTGTTTTATGGCACTAGTATCGGAGAGATGGTATGTAAGGCGACGGAAGAGTGTTATTGTGGTATGTCCAATGAAGCTGTTAATATTTTATTTGTTTTCTGAGAGGCACTCCCGAAACGGGCAAGTGAATTTATAGACTACATTGATTTGATTTTTTTTTTCAAAGTTCCTCGCTGAAAAATTAAATTACTTCCTTCCAATAAGACAGGAAGCTTATTGATAAAATTTAATGATATAACTCGCTAAACTGGTGGATTTGTCGGGAAGACGAGTTAGTTACAGTTGGTGTCCAAAAATATTTAGTAATTTAAACTGTCTCATTTAGTCTGACCTCATAGAAATGGGACTGTCAATGAGGATTCAAATTTCTACACGACGAAGGAGGGCGGGGGGTTGATCTTATTAGTAGGTATTTACCCAACCCGTCCACTAGGGATAGGATATGACACAAAGTCGCAATCTACGAGGCATCCAGCGAGGATCGAACTCGCTATTTAGTAATAATGGACCCCTGAGACTAGATTGCTAGCCATTACCACCACGAGGGAACGCTCGGGTAGGATGTGACACAAGGGCTAATCCACTCAGAATCAAATTCGACCTTCAGTAATAATGGAATTTCTGGTTTGATACCAGCCCCGCCAACTCAGCGTATGAGTAGCACAGGGATCTGTGTGGTAAAGTGAGAAGCTAATGATAGGCGTTGCGCTCCGTCTCAGACGCCAAAACAATCTCATTACTCTAGCGCTAATGAAAGGGGGATAGAATTTGGCTGATACTGACTTTAGGTCACCCCGACGACTTTTTAAAAAAGGGCGAGTGGCGAAGATCGCATTGGTGAGAAACTGTCAGTAACAAGGCGCCATTGATGTCCACGCTACCTTAACTTGAATATATATATATATATATATATATATATATGTGTGTGTGTGTGTGTGTGTGTGTGTGTTTGCATATTGTATGCGTGAGAATGCGTATTCACGCCCGACTGACATTCTATCTTGATAACAGGCCCTTGAATTTCTGGGCTTTTGTCCCCTTATTAGTACACACACAGCAAATTCCCTGAATTTATAAATAACTTCCCAAAGTTATAATGATAAATGTGAAAGGGGCCAATGAATGAAAAGAAGAAGAAGAAAAAAGGGGCCAGGTAATTGGGGAACTCGTGGTTTGATTCAACGCTGTTGCAGGGTCACCGAAAATTTTGTCCTAGATATTGTGGCGGGACTTGGGGGCGTAACGGGGAAGTACTCGCCACTGGACCGTATCACCGCCAAATCTTTTTGATGACTGCAGAAAATGGCCACACCGTATCCATCCAACCACCCCCACCCCTAGCACCTGCTAGGCTGTGAACGGATGCACCTGATGTTTATCAGTTGAATTTGCTAATATGTACTCTCGGCTACAGGTGTTATATACCAACATTGACATCGTACTTCAGAAAAAAGCTTTAAAATCGGCTATTATGCGGTTATGATATCATTTCCACTCACAGGTATGAATACTGAATATACCCATGAGCTTTATCAGACCATTATATCATTCTCAATAAAGATAGCGATCTGATGAAGCTCATGGGTATATTCAGATACCTGTGAATGGAAATGGTACCGTAACCGCATAATAGCCGATTTTTAAGCTTTTTCTTTACTATATATATATATATATATATATATATATATATATATATATATATATATTGTTAAATAATGCAGCCATTTTCTGTCAGCAAGTCTTATCCTTTGTTTTTCCATATTGCCGGATTATTGTTTTAATATCTGGCGAGAATTGGCTGATGTATTCGCCATATGTCATAGACCGAGTACTTTTATATATATATATATATATATATATATATATATATATACCATCACATGGGAGGCTTGTGCGGAAGACCGTGCGACCTGGCGACCCCTCGTCAAACAAAGAACGAAAATGAGTGAAAAAGAGAGGAAAGAAGCCGCCACGGAAAAGAGAGCCAAAAGGAAGGAGAGACAACAGCAACTCCAGCAAACATTTGTAGTCACTGCACCAGAGATTGACATTCAAAAATTGGTCTGTTCAGCCACTCACGCAGTTGTAGATAAAAATGGATACTACGCCATCGTCTTTAGTAGACGGAAGGATGCCAACAATATATAATATATATATATATAAAGGGGCCGGGTTAGCTCAGTCGGTAGAGCGTTCGGCTTGAGACCACAAGGTTCCTAGTTCGATACCGGTCCTCGCCAACTCAGCGTATGAGTAGCACAGGGATCTGTGCGGTAAAGTAAGGAGCTGATGGTAGGTGTGGCGCTCCACCTCAGATGCTAAAAAACAATCTCCTTGGTCTAGCGCTAGTGAAAAGGGGATAGACTCCCTCGCTGATTGGCTGATACCGACATTAGGCCGCCCCGACGACTTTACTTACTTTTACTTATATATATATATATGAGACGTAAACAAACAGACGATGTTTGTGATAGCCATATCACAAACATCGTCTGTTTGTTTACGTCTCGTAAGTTCGTGTAGAGGTCACTTAAGAGGAATATAAAATACTACTACTTAACAAAGCGAAGAAAATCTGGCTAAGTCCGTTTGGTGTGGAGGTAAGACACTTGCCTGCTAATTTGACAGACAGGTTTCGAATCACACACGGGGCGGTCTTCGTATCTATAGCTCTGCTGATGAGGCCTAATAGGCCGAAATGTACATACAGAGATTGATTTTTCTCGATTTGTTTAGCCTTACATTTAAATAGTTTAATCCCGCCTAATTAATTATTAATGAATTAAATTTCAAAAAATAGGTTCGACTTCATTTAAGCACATATTCTCCCATATATATATATATATATATATATATATATATAGTGTCCAATTGTCGCTTTAACTTTTCCGTTACAGTAGCATTAGTAATTCATCCAAGAGTATGTTGTAAACATATACCTATAATAATAGTAGTAATAGTAGATAAGAGTTATGGGTTTACCATGGTTTCGGGGGCGTCCCCGCGTAGTGTAATGGTTAACAAGCTAATATCGCAAAGCCATTACTACTTCGATCCTCACTGAATGGATTGGGTAAATACTTACCACGGTTTCGATTTATACGATCTTTTCAGAAGCCTACTTCATACTTGACGAAGTTGAAGTCATTACAATCGAATATATATATATATATATATATATATATATACTGGATTCTATTATTTATTCTGATAATTTCGCTGGTAATATATCAGTCAAATTCACTTTTCCTCGCTTCTTGAAGAGATTTCGCTTTAAAATTGTTTTATCCTATCCACAATTCACAACCGATTCACAACTGAATTATTTAGCTGGATGAAGGACACACTATGAAAAGAAAAAAAAAGATTATTTATTATTTACTATTTTTTTTTTTCCTTTTTTTTTTTTTTTTTTTTTTTTTTTTTTTTTTTTTACATTCACTCATATTCTTCTTCTCCATTTTCTTCGAGAGCAAAACTAATTATCGCCGCCGTCTTGACCTAAATCTGTCGCCATCTTCAAAATGTCGGAAAATGTGATCGTGAAATATCTGGAATAGTGTGCGGTGTAAGAAAAAATATTATTATATTATTAATATGCACCCCTTCGCGTCCCTAGAGCCGTCACTTCCGCTACAACCAGCTTCATCTTCATTAATAAATAATAACGCATTGAAGTTACCGTGGATTTTACAAGCACATGAATGGATGCTACAGTTGCTATAAAATATGAGAAATTAACGAATTATTAAGAGTTTTAGTTACTGCGCGCGCACGCACGTGCACACACACACACACACATACATACATACATATACATGCATACATACATACATACATACATATATATATATATATATATATATATATATATATATGAGAGGTGCGTGCAAGTATGAATATGTATGTATACAAATATAAATATATACATAGATATTTACATATATATTTATACATACATAAATATACTTACATTTGTAGGTAAATATTCCCAGACACGAACTTGCAATATATATATATATATATATTATATATATTATATATATATTTCAACTACCTGAAGATGCTGCAGTAATGCAGTTGAAATAAATTGTTGTAATGAAGCAAATTTAAAGTTTTTTTCTTTGTTGATATATATATATATATATATATATATCAGGAAAAAATAACAAAGAAGATATAGATTTTTAGCATTACAGACTATTTCAAGGAACCCAGAAGAACGACTGGATAACTCCTATGGGTTCCCTGAAATAGTCTATAACGATAAAAATCTAAATCTTCTTTGTTATTTTTTACTGATATAATTTTGCTCTGTGACAATAAGAGCACACATTGAGCTCTGCAAATTAGGACATTTGAATATATATATATATATATTCTCCAGATTGTCTCTATTCCCTATATCTTGAAAAGGGTGAACGTTCACCTGAAATATTGAAATTGATCGAACCAGGGACAGAACAACAGTGGAATATTAAAATTCTGTTTTTTTTTTTTGTTTTTTTTTTTGTTCTTTTTTTCCAATGCTTCAAAATACAAAAAAAAAACAAGAACAAAGTTTATATATAATAACACACACACACACACACACACACATATGTATATATATATATATATATATATATATATATATATGAAAATTTTCATATTATCAATCAAAGCCTGAAGAAGATACCAGAAGATCTGAAACACGTGTTGCACATGTAAACAAAAAGAATTTTAAAAATTTTTCTGAGAACAAAATACATTTTGCGGACCTTTTTTATAATATTGAATTTTTTCCCGTTGGAACCAGAACAACATATATATATATATATATATATATATATATATATATATATATATATATATATTCAATCGATAAGAAAATGAGAATCAAATTTAATAGGAGAATGCTTCAAAACTTCCCCTAACATAATATACACATTTAATCTCTCTTTTCCTCTCCTCCTCCTCCCCTCTCTCTCTCTCTCTCTCTCTCTCTCTCTCTCTCTCTCTCTCTCTCTCTCTCTCTCTCTCTCTCTCTCTGAATCGATTATAAAAATGAAAATCAATTTCAATAGGGACAATGCTGCAAAACTCTATCCCCACCCCTAAATTCCAAATTCTGTTCCCAGGTGGATATGCAAAAAAAAAAAAAAAAAAGTGTGGGGGGGACAATGTTATCGTCAAAATCGACCGACCGTGAAACTCTAAGCTACGCCGCTGCTTGTTTTACGTCGATGGATCCATTCAGAACGTACGCTTCTTATCTCCGTGACTGTTGACACTCTTCTGGACTCCATTTTGATTACCTCCATTTCGAGTATCTTTGTCTCGCCGCTGCATATTGAATGCCTTTAGAAGAGCATTAACAATGATATTCAACAATCAGATGGCCAAAAACGAATGATTGCTTTCTCTTGACGTCCTCTTATAGCCACAGAAAAGACATAATTGTATTGAGAACGACATTCCATTTACTTTAGTCCGTGAACAGAATGAAATATATATATAATGACCAACGCGCATGGGCGCACGCATGCGCACACACACAACACACACAAAACACGCTAACATCGTTTTTCAGGATGAGATTGGAGTGTTCTGTGTTTTTGTCTTCAGCCAGGACGCAGAAGGAAAAAAAAAAAACGAAAGTGAGTCTGGTCCCGGGAATTTCAGTCCTGCTGTGACACCACCTCCCCTCCCATTTCACCAACCCGGGGTTTGGAGTTTGAGTAATCTGACGCCTGTGCAATAATCTTCTCGGGGACCAGGGCTATTGTGGGCTAGGCTTATTAAACTGGCCATCAAAGCCAGCGCTTACCCCCCTCTCCCCGAAGGACCCAGATTGGTTGGGGTCTCCGGAAGGGCGGGTTTCATATATTATCCATAAATACTACTTTATGAAAGCTGACGTGTTTTCTATGAATACTACTTTATGAAAATTGATATGTAGTAGAGTGGGGATCCCGTATCGGGGAGCGTATTTGTGAGGGGGCATAAAATCCTAGCACCGGCCCTGCACGAATCACATGTACACTGAGAAGATACAGATAACTACTCATACAAACATACACATTGGTTATCTGTACGGCATTCAGTGTCCGCACAGAACTGATCAATGCAAGTTGTTGCTGGTCGGCATATTCTGATGTGTCAACAGGAGAAGATCACTTATTAGTTCGTCCTTTCTTCTCCAGCAGTGTCTAAAAAGTCTTGATCATCTTACTTGGTTGGTTTTGTAGTAGGTAAGTCACTGTGTAGCTAATTTTTGTATGCTGCTGCTACTTAGAGGATTTTTCCTAGCTGTCTGAGATAGATAGATAGATAGATAGATAGATATTATTAGGCTTAGATAGATAAATATATATATATATATATAATATAATATATATATATATTATATAGAGAGAGAGAGAGAGAGAGAGAGAGAGAGAGAGGGAGGTAGAGAAGAGATAGACACAAATTTAATATTTAGCGTTTTTTATTTTGGAACAAAAAATTAATAAGACGTTTCCTTATTTGCCACATTCAATGAAACTTGCTTGCAAATGTGTGTGTGTGTGTGTGTGTGTGTGTGTGCCTCTGTGTGGTTTTTCCTCTCTATGTGTGTGTATTCGTGTGCCCCTCTCTCTCTCTCTCTCTCTCTCTCTCTCTCTCTCTCTCTCTCTCTCTGTGTGTGTTTTTGTGGTGTGTGTGTGTGTGGTGTGTGTGTTCGTGTGTGTGTCTCTGTGTGTATGTGTGTGTATGTGTGTGTGTGTGTGTGTCTATGTGTGGTGTCGTGTGTCTCTTCTCTCTCTCTCTCTCTCTCTCTCTGCTCTCTCTCTGCTCTCTATGTGTGTGTGTGTGTGTCTCTCTCCTCTCTCTCTCTCTCTCTCTCTCTCTCCTCTCTCTCTCTCTCTCTCTCTCTCTCTCTCTCTCTCATCTGTGTGGTCTGTGTGTGTGTGTGTGTGTGTGTGTGTGTGGTGTTAAACTTCATCTTTCAAATCTTTATGTGTCAATAATATAGATCCATGTCTAAAAGCAAAATAAACCCAGTGCAAATGATGGCATACACAGGAATTAACGTGAATCAACACTTTTGTATACGAATAGATGACGGTATTTCGCAAACCCCACTTACAACGATAAAGGGATTTAACCAGGGTGTGGTTGAGTAGTCGGGTAGGGGTCTGGCAAAACAGTGTTTAGGGTGGGAGAGGTACGTAATGGGTCTCGGGTCTGTAATCATCTCTTTCCCAGATACCCTATTAGCAAGCTAGTTTCTGTTTTTTTAAGCTGTTTTGGACATTAGTGTACAGTAATTACTCTTACAGGTGAACAAGTTGCTCCCAAGGAGAAAAAGGAAAAATTAGTGGGGAGAAGTTAACGGGCCGAAGAGGTGCAGGAAAAAAGTGGAAGAGCTTGGTTGAACCTGAATGAAACAAAAGAAAAAAGAAAAAAAGAAATAAAATGGCATCTCTTCCCCCGCAAAAAAAAATAATTACCCTGAGTTCAATTTTTTTTTTCTTTGGTCTAAAAAAAATCTATTAAATTACAAGATAGAAATTGACCAACAGATAGATAGATAAATATTTAGATAGATACGAATAGGCTAAAATAGATAGATAGATAGATAGATAGATATGAACAGACGAGATAGATAGATAAATAGAGATAGATAGATATGAACAGACGAGATAGATAGATAGATAGATAGATAATAGATATGAACAGACGAGATAGATAGATAGATTGGTAGATAGATATGAACAGACGAGATAGATAGATAGATAGAGATAGATATAATATGAACAGACGATAGATAGATAGATAGATAGATTTTAAAATAATTTTTTCTCTCTCCCATTCAAGAAGGTTCCCGAGTCCGAGATGGTTCCCGAGTTCGAGAAGGTTCCCGAGTCCGACAAGAAATACCTGAAGAAGACCGGAGGGCGCATCGGCCGAACCGTTGTACAAATAACAATGAAGATGAGGACAATAGTCCGAACAATACAAATAATACTAATTATTAAGCCTCATCTAAAAAAAATACACTCATTTTATACCTAGCATTTCAAGAACCATAACTAGATGAACCAACTGGGATAGATGCATAGATATTATATGAGTTTATGAAATTGAATTAAATTCGATAATTTAAGGTAAATGAGGACCATGACTAGATTCACTGCTACACATACACTATTGGGTAATCTGAACATTAGCTACATAAATGAGAGTAACCTCCCCTTGTTTTTTTCACTTTGAGGAAGCCTTATGTTTTGGTCGGCCATTTTCATTTCACCGTAAATTTACACTGAAAATTCGAATTTGTTCGAATCAATACAACTGCATGCTTTAACACGAAAATATCATAAAATGTGTTCTTAATAACAATTAAGTTCATTTCAAATAATGCGCAAGCACAATTAAGAACACATTTTATATATTTTCGTGTTAAAACATGCAGTTGTATTGATTCGAACAAATTCTTATTTTCAGCATAGATTTACGGTATGCAAACCAAGTTTCTGTTCATGAAAAGTGCTATATAGTTACATTTATAGGAAAGTGTATATAGTTATAATTAGTTATAGTAGTGTCGTAAAAACGTTTATAGAAACCTAGTTTTATTTCGTTTCGTCATTCTTGTATTCATATACACTGGCATTTCGTTGTTGGCGTTGCTGATACCCAAAATTCTTAAGAAAAATTTTATAAATTGTAATGATCAAATTTGGATTATTTTTTCTTATATATTTTAATAAATACTTGATAGCCTTTTTCTAATCATTCAAATCATGAGGGAGTCGTAAATAGTTTAGTGGACATTTATTTTCATGTCTGCATTTTAACATAAGCTTTATATTCTATCCTCTCTTTATTTGCACAATAACCTTTCCCTTTTTTTCTTGTGCTTTTCTACCTCATCTTTCCATGTTCATCTACCATTTTTTATATTACTACTCTATCTTCCCTTTCTCTCCCTTCGCTCTTCCTCCTTTCCACTGCCTGTCTCCCTGTCTGCGCAACCCATCCTCACCTTATTTCCCGTTGTGTATTTCTTTCTTCATGCTCAGTCACCTAAATCTCGACAAAACATCACCCAAGCAAAGCCCAGTAAACCCCTCACTACACCGTCCCCTTTTATATACCACCTTCTTCTGAATCCACAGACCCCTAACTGTGACCAAGAGGATTTGTCGCCATGAGCGACCTTTCCCTTATTCAAGCAGAAAATCCCCTGCCAAATAAACAAGGTTTATGTTCATCTTCTAAGAAAACCCGGTTTAGCTCAGTCGTTAGAGTGTTCGCTAGGAATCACAAGGTACTTGGTTCGATACCGGCCCTCGCCAACTCAGCGTATGAGTAGCACAGGGATCTGGCGGTAAAGTGAGGATCTGATGGTAGGTGTGGTACTCCACCTCAGATGCTAAAATAATCTCCTTGGTCTAGCACTTGTGAAAAGGGGGATATACTCCCTCACTGTCTGGCTGATACCGACATTAGGCCGCCCCGACGACTTTACCTTTACTTTACATGAACATAAAGTTAATGAAAGATCTAGTATTAAAATTACTTACACACACACCCACACACACACACACATATATATATATATATATGTGTGTGTGTGTGTGTGTGTGTCCAAGTATATAAAGGAGGTCAATATAATTGCAGGCTTTGTCTAGAAGAAAAATTATGTATTCTGCTAAATGCCGATTAAAGTTTGCTCAACAAAATGTAGGCATATCAACAAATTTCTCCTGTGTCATCTACCACTTGACCCTAATTAATCCCATTTTTTAAACTTCTCTATTTTCACCACAAAAAATCAAAAGAAAAAAGTTGTTCTTTTTTTAATTTATTTATTTTATTATCTTTTTTATATTTTATTATTTTATTAATATTATTTACTATTCATTATTTTCTTTTTTGTATTCATTTTATTTTTCTTTCATTTTTTTTTTTTTATTCATTTTTGTTATTCTTAATTTGAATTTTTTTTATCACATCTGAATGTCACGTGCATTAATTTCCTAAAACGAGTTATGTTTTTCGAGTAAAAGTTTCACGTAAAACTCACCATTTATAATCCGGGCCCTCAACACCTTCAAAAATATAGACAGACATTGATTCTAACAGTGGAGTTTGGGTGTCAGCAAGTCTCCTCAGGTCTCCAGGACTCCTCTGGGTATTCTAGCCGACAATTCTGTTGACAATACTGTTGTTTGAATGGTCTCGATTCTTCCTCTGATTTCCAATTCCTCCAGTTTTTCCCCCAAGTCTTTGAGGACCATTCCAAAGGCGCCAATTACAATTGGTATCACTACTATCTACTACACTATTTACCACTCTCTCGTAATTTGCATACATTGAAATAGGCTATCAAATATTAACTAAACTCTTTTCCAAGTATATATATATATTTACCAACCCCTCCGCACGAGCAGGATGCGACACAAGGTCAATTTCTTAAGCGGGTTCAGCAGGTTTGAATTCAGAGTTTTCCTTCTCCTAGACCGGTTGCCTAACCAAGGTTAAAGAGCCCAGTCTGCCTACTATTTACCCATAGCTGGAGGGAGAGTAGGATTCATACATTTCCCAAGGATATTAACGCTAAATGAAATGCAATTACCCCGTCCAGGATTTGAACTCGGGGCGACGAGTCCATTTCCCATGACTTTAACCATTACACCACGCGCTTCCAAGTGTATATGTCCGAAAGTGAACGTAATAGTGAGACTGGAGTTCGAACTCGCTTAGTACAATTTCGCAATCCAGCACGTTAGCCACTATGCTCTGGGGACAACCTGGCCCCTAAACAGCTCTAGATATTTCCTAATTAAATAAGTGTCTGAATCTTCGGTATCTACCGCCAAAACTATCGATAGATAAATAAATAAATAAAATCTGGCAAAATCTAGATAAGTCTGATCTAATTTAGATAAAGAGAAGTCTCTATATAAAATTTCCCAATAAATGAACACTTCAATCTTTTGTATTTCCTTCCAATTCAATCTGGACTCGTTCCGACTCCTTGCATCCATTTCCAAACCCTGCTCATCCTCTGACCCTTATTTTATAAATCCCTTTCCCCAATTACCCCACCCCAGCCGAAAAAATAGCCCTACCATTTCGCAGAACCCCCGCTCCAATCTTCCTGTATATCTTTCCTGTTTTGGGATTTTCTTTTTCTTTTTCTTTTTTCTTTTTTTTTCCGACAAGAAATTGATTTCCTGGGAAACTGATAAACGTTTATTTGTTGTGGCTCGGTTGACATGGGTGACATAAGGTTAAAGGGAAGTCGCAGGAGGGCTGTGGAGTGAGCACCAAAAAAGGGGGTTGGGTCGGCACTGGTTGGCGAGGAGGATCCTCCAATTGTGTCTTCGGCGCCAAACCAACTCCGTCGCCCACAACCTCGAATTCACGCCATAACCGAAACCCAGCCTTTTCCCGCTAACGCTATCACCTCCTTTAACAGCTGCACTATGTTTCTCGAACGAAAGTAAAATTGCCGAGGTGTGGGAGGGGGGGGCGGATTAGAGTGGCGGAAAGAAAAAGACAGGGTTGTGGGGGTGAGGTTGATGGGAGTCTGGTCGAGGGTGGTTAGAGAAAAGTAGGTTCGGATACGAGCGGAGCAGAGGGTGGTTCTTTTTTTTTTCCTGGTGGGGTGAACTGACGATAGATGGGAAAAGAAACTTGCTTTATATTTTATATATATATATATATATATATATATATATATATATAATATATATATATTTCTAACCTCAAATATCGGAAGTTGTAGTGATGTTGGCGACGGTGTTCAACCATGCGTGAATGACTGGCATTTCTTTAATTCATGGTTATCATCTCGCAAGACATTGGTTGTCAGTCTAGCGGTAAGACTATTCAACCGGAACCCAGCATTTATATTAGGGTGTTCAGAAAGTAATGATGTTTTACTAGAGAGGATATACAAAAAAAAATCTATTTATTTTATTTGGAGAGTAATTAGGCTTTACCATAGAACAGCGGACCCCAAACTTTTTCAGGCTTAGCTTCCCGGCGAATTCCTAACGTCCCCCATACACACATGCGAACACATTATTTTTTTCTATACTCTAAATTGAAAACAAGATTAAATACAAAAATATATTTCACAAATAAAACCTAATTTATTAAACCAATTTACTTAGCATTTTTTTGCTGTGTCAGCAATATGGAAGGGTAAATAACATCTCACCAGTAACATAGTTCATTGTCTTCACAGTTATTGTTAATGGGATGGATGTGCTTGGTGCAGGGATATCAGCTTCTCAACATCAGGCTGGAACTCATTAAGAATGTCTCACAAAGATGTCGTTGATCTCCACATTCAGTAATCCATGTCATGTGGTAACTGGTGTGCCACTGTGCGTGTTGCGTGCCTTGCTTAACGTTCAGGTGCCAGGCCGCTCTATATTGTGTTTGTGTCAATATGGCATATCCTCATAACTCTCCCACAGACATCTTTAAACCATACTTGAAGCTAAACAAATCATATAAAACAGGAGAGTCCCTATGTTGTAGTGACCAACGTGTTGGACTGCGATATCGTAGTAAGCGAGTTCGAATTCTAGTTTCGCTATTACGTT
>CM042157.1:62534544-62554544 GCA_023376005.1 Doryteuthis pealeii
TCCTGGGAATGACGTTAAACTCTATCTGATGGTGAGGTTCCAGTTTTGGAGGTTTGGGGAATGTGGAGCACCACTTCATCACCATTGCTCCCTGGTCCACTCTGACCCGGAGTGGTAGTACCTGTTAGGGTCCCATCTATGGGTTAAATAGAAAAATGTATTCATAAAAAAATTGTATTATCCATTAAGAATTGATTTATTTCAAAACTTTATCGGCATTAAATGACCCACTGAGGTTGATATGCCGTAAAACAAAACAAACCAAAACCAAACGTATTTGACGGCATATAGAACGCACCTTTTTCCAAAATGTTGGCTCAAAAATTTCCCTGCGTCTTATACATCGTAGGTGAAGTTTGAGACCTCCTGTAGGCCTTGGCTATTCTTGTCTATGATGCTCACTAACCCAGCTTACGCTCAATACTTTTACTACCCTAAACTACAAATTGCTTTTATACAACTATGTTTCTGCTTGTGTAATGCACAGCTAGACTGTTTTCAACAATATATGCTTAAATATACTAAAAACTTTACTTCCTGAATCTGACCTGCTGAAATGGAGGTGCGTCTTATATGCCCGTGCGTCTTATATGCCGTTAAATGCGGTACTTATAGCTGGAGGGAGAATAAATACCTTCCCCAATAATATTAGTGCTATGTGAAAAACAGATAGATATGAATAGACTGATATATATATATATATATATATATATATATATATATATATATATATATATTTATATATGTTGTATGTTGTGTGTGTGTGTGTGTGTCGAATTGTATGTTGAAAGGAAAGATAAACAAGGAAAGAAAATGCTGAATGGATTAAATAGATTTACTAACACGTGTTTCGGCCATGAGTTTGTTCATGTGCACATGTATTCTCTTTATTATTATTTTAGATATAAAACAAAATAATAATAATAATAATAATAATAATAATAATAATAATAATAATAATAATAATAGAAAACCACAAAATATTTAAGTATCCAAAGCATAACGGCCTTCATCAGAGTAAAATGTTTGGTATTTTGTTTGGTATTAATACCAAACATTTTACTAGATAGATAGATAGATAGATAGATATGAAAATAACAGAGATTGATAGATAAATTTGAATTGCGTTTGCTAATCAAATCTATTCATCTTTCGATTTAAATTGCTGAAAATCATTTTTACAAATGTATGTGCTCAGAAAAAAATAAATGAGATATTTTATATAGCCTGATGATTATTTTCTTTTTTAACAATCTCCCTAATCTCTACCTTGCCAAATACCGGCTGATGAGACCACCAACGATAAATAACGATGGTTCATTACAGGTGTATTTGTTATGCTTGGTTCAGAAAACCTTTTTTGCACTTATAAAAACATTGGGCTTATTTAGTTTTGTGCGTTGTACGGACTGGATGAGGTTAGCAGCATTCCAAATATTTTAAGGGGTACATACTGTAAAGTTTTTAAGTGCCATCTTTGGCCAGTTGAAAAGGGCTTGAAGAAAGTCCTATGTTATGGAATCCTTTGGTGATCCTTTGGTGATCGGATAAGTCCTATCCTGCGTATTGGTAAAGGTCCAGTGGGTCAATCATATGTCCGTCCTCGATGAACGCTACAGTAATTATGACCAGTAGGGTCGGTTAAGTATTGTATCAGCCTCAGAGTACTGCCAGTGATTGGCCAAGAAATAGATCACATGATCTCGCCTAGTCTATAAGTAAGAGTGAGGATCTAGCACACACCTTATATACCACAATGTCTCAACACATACAACCCCTAACCCAACCCGAAAAAAAAACGGAAAGAAATGAATCGTTAATGAGGTTTTACTTGAACGGTTAGTCTACCGGAACCCCAATTTTTCAAGATGGACATCTCTAATTAGTTTATTAGGATACAGAAATTAATGGCGGATGGTGTAATGGTTAGATTCGTAGGAAATAGACTCGTCGAACAGAGTTCAAATTCTAGACAAGACTGTTTGCATGTACATTTCGACCTATTCAGGGATTGACATTTTCTCGATTTTTTAGCCTTACATTTGAACATATATGCCCGCCTAATTCATTAATTATTAACTAATTAATTTACAAAATTAGGTATGATTTCAATTAAGCACATATCCTCCAAAAATTGTCGGCTAAAAAGCCATATCAAATAAACACATCGTTTGTTTACTTATTCTCACACACACACACACACACACACACATAATATATATATAATATATATATAATATATATATATTATAAACCGACTTCAAATCCAGGACGAAACTTTTTTGCGTTCCGCTTTGCGATGTCCTTGTGAAAGGCAGGAATCCATAACTTCCCCTCCAGCTATGGGTAAGATAGCCGGAGGGGGAAGATATCTAGACTCTCTAGCCTTGGTAGGCAACCAGTCTAGGTGAAGGATACACAATTCTTCTGTTATCAGCTCATCCAAAAAGTGTGGCTGGTTCTACATAACCTTTAGAAAAAGTATGTATGTCTGAAATAGCATCGTACGTCTGGAAATCGAGATAGAGATGGTGCACATATTAAACTTTTAAAATGTCCACAACATCACAAGACGGTTGCTAGAAGTTTCACGTAGAGCTATCTACGATCATCATATGAATTATGGCGAGGAAGATTTTATTTGTACGGAAAAAAAATAAATAAAACCACATCTGGCAAAAAAGTCCCTCAATAAAATTTTAGGGAATATTAGAAAAAATATCAATAAATCAGTTTGGAGACAAGTGACATAGTAAAAACATATTTTCATGCCCATACTTAAATGCTAACACTGATTTTTTTTTTTTAATTTTATTTATTTATTTATTTATCTATTTTGTTCAACAATTCTGCGAATTGTGAAATGCACATCTTTTCTTCGAAGAACAATTTGCAGCTAGTTTTATTGCCCTTCCATTCAAAGCTGGGTATTCTTAAAAAATGACATTTAATATCAGCCAGTATATATATATATATATATATATAGAGAGAGAGAGAGAGAGAGAGAGAGAGAGAGAGAGAAAAGAGAGAGAGAGGGACAGACAGACAAGGGACGTGAAAAGCCAACAACGACCGTTGGGAAATGGGCATCCCAAAAAGTTAAATACCCACGAAAAATTCAAACCATTTCCTGCTTTATAATTAATAAATTCCGTTTTTTAATTCAGATCATTCTAAATCTTAATTTACCCATTGTCACATTTTTAACAGTAATTGACCAAAAGGTTTTACTCACTCTCTCTCTCTCTCTCTCTCTCTAATATATATATATATATATATATATATATATTATATATATATATATATATTTATTATATTATATATATTTATAGTCTATCTATCTCAGTCTGTTCATTATATATATATATATATATAATATATATATATATATTTCAGCTTGTCAGATCTCTCAATCTATTGTTCATCTCTCTCTCTCTCTCTCTCTCTCTCTCTCTCTCTCTCTCTCTCTGTATATATATATAATATATATATATATATTTATATATATATTATATAGTCTATCTATCTCGGTCTGTTCATATATATATAATATATATAATATATATATATATATATATATATATATTATTATATATATATATATATATATATATATATATATATTTTTATTATATATATTATATAGTCTATCTATCTCGGTCTGTTCATATATATATATATATATATATATATATATATATATATATATATATATTTCAGCTTGTTCAGATCTCTCAATCTATTTGTTCATATCTCTCTCTCTCTCTCTCTCTCTCTCTCTCTCTCTCTCTCTCTCTCTCTCTCGCTCTCTCTCTCTCTATATATATATATATATATATATATATATCTACCCGTGTCTATATCCGTATACTCATATCTATCTATCTATCTATCTATAACAGTTTATACATATCTCTGTCTGGAAGCAGCACCCCAGAAATAAAGCAATCGTATGACCACTTACCACCTATCACAAAAACCATCTAAGTAACCCGAACAAGACATGCTGGATACTGCTAAGTGAGAGAATCCGTGCAGTCACCACGCTTGATTATATAAATGATTTACCATGTTTCACGGCATATAGGACACACTTTTTTACAAAATTTTGGCTCAAAAAATTGCCCTGCGTCTTATACATCGTAGGTGAAGTTTGAGACCTCCCGTAGGCCTAAGCTACCCTTCTCTATGATGCTCACTAACTCAGCTTACGCTCAGTACTTTTACCTACCCTAAACTGCCAAATTGCTTTTATACAGCTATGTTTCTGCTTGTGTAATGCACAGATAGACTGTTTTCAACAATATATGCTTAAATACACTAAAAACATTTTTTCCTGAATCTGACCTGCTGAAATGGGGGTGCGTCTTATATGACCATGCGTCTTATATGCCGTCAAATACGATATCTATCTATCTATATATCTATCTATCTATCTGTTCGTATTGATCTGTCTGTCTGTCTGTCTGTGGACACCCAACATGGACCTACCAGTGTAGGAAGACCAGAAAAAAACTTACTTTGATCAGATCAGATTAGTGGTGTACTGGTTAGAGTCGTACAAAATGGACTTGTCGACCCGAGTTCAAACCCTAGACCAATCCACATTTCACATAGCGCTGATACCCTTGGGAAAGATATGAATCCAACTATTCTCCCTTCAGCTATAGGTAAATAGTAGGGCAGACTGGGCTTTTAAAACTTGGTCACTAATATAATAGGCTCAGTATGACTTAGTGATATATTTCAATTAAAAAAAATATCTGTACGGATACTGGATGCCGTGTGGAGCTTTTACCAGGAGCGATGACTGAGAGTACTCTTAGCACGACTTGATATTAATGATCTATCTATCTCAATTTGTTCGTATTTATCAATTTCAAAAAGAAAGGAGACATCTCTACACTCAACGGGAAGCCTCTCAAGCCAGTAGAACAATTCGCATACTCAGGCAGTAATATCTTATCTACAGAAAACGATGCTGATACACGAATAGCAAAAGCATGGTTGGCCACAAACAAATTATTATCATATGGAAATCCGATCTCACTGACAAGTTAAAGCGATAATTCTTCCATGCTGTGGTTATTATCAATGCTGATTGTATGGCTGCACCACTTGGACCCTAACAAAGTGCGTTGAGAATAAGCTGGATGGGAGCTGCACAAGAATTCTGCGTGCGGTCTTGAACAAATCGTGGAAAAGGCACCCAACAAGGAAGCAGCTATATGGCCACCTACCCCCATCTCACAAACCATCCGGGTGAGACGGACAACGCATGCTGGACACTGCTGGAGAAGCAAGGACGAGCTCATAATCGACATTCTCCTGTGGAAACCAACACATGAACGTGCTAATGTGGGCCACCCACCAAGGACATACATTGACCTATCTATCTATCTCAATCTGTTCGTATTGATCTGTCTGTCTGTCTGTCTGTCTGTCTGTCGATACCCAACATGGACATACCCGTGTTGGACAGACCAGAAAAAAAAACTTACGTTGATCAGATCAGATTGTTGGAGGCGCGTGATGTACTGGTTAGAGTCGTAGGAAATGGACTTGTCGACCTGAGTTCAAATCCTAGACCAATCCACATTTCACATAGTGCTAATACCCTTGGGAAAGATATGAATCCAACTATTCTCCCTCCAGCTATGGGTAAATAGTAGGGCAGACTGGGCTTTTAAAACTTGGTCACTACTAGAATAGCATGGACATGCTAATGTGGGCCACCCACCAAGGACATACATTGACCAACCCTACGAGGATGATGGATGCTGCGCAGAAGACCTCCCTGTGACGATGAATGATGGGAAGGTTGGTGAGACATTGTCATGGATATCCGTGCTAACTGCGCGACATGATGATGATGATGATATATCAGTCTGTTTGTGTTCATGTCAGTATAGTCTGTTTCATCTTATCTATTTAATTATCAATTTAACAGAAAATTACTCATTGCCACATTTTAACAATTAATATAAAACGTTTCGATGATGAATCATTTTGTATTTAGGTTGTCTATATGTCTTGTCTTTTTTCAGATCTATTACTTCTTTGTCTGCTTCATTTCTAACATACTCTACGTCTATCTATCTATCTATCTATCTATCTGAGTCTGTTCCTATACACACACACACACACACACACACACACACACACACACACACACACATATATATATATAATATATATATATATATATATATATATATCTGTCTGTCTGTTCCTATCTATCAATCTATTAATCTGAGTATGTCCCTATTTATTTATCTATATCTCAATATCTGTTGAACCTATCTATCTATCTATCTATCTATCTGTCTGTCTATCTATCTATCTGAGCCTGTTCCTATATATCTATATATCTATCTGTCTGTCTGTTCCTATCTACTTATCTATCTATCTATCTGAGTATGTCACTATTTATTTATCTATATATCACAATATTTGTCCAATCTGTTCCTATATATCTATCTAGCCATCTCAGTCTGTCCGTATCTACCAATCAATCAATCAATCAATCACTTAATCCATATATATATATATATATATATATATTATATATATATATATATATATATGTCTATCTCAGTCTGTTTATATCTGTGTCCATCTATTAATATATATCTAGCTATCTATCTATTTGCTATCTAGCAAATAATAAAGATAAATCTAATGAGTCAGATGAACCTACTAAAAGTTTTGCTTAATGCTCTTCAGGGCTAAGATCTGACTCTAAGAGTCAGATCTTAGCCCTGAAGAGTCAGATCTTAGCCCTGAAGAGCATTAAGCGAAACTTTTAGTAGATTCGTCTGACTCATTAGATTTATCTTTATCATTTGCTCTACTTAGGTATTGAGCACTTTTTACTTATTAGCTTTAGTCTCCTGGCGAGTTTGTATGTATATATATATCTTATATATATATATATGTATATAAATTGTTTTTTCTTTTGGCCAAAATATTGTACTAATAGATTATTTTTGTTGGTACGATTATCTTGTCTTTCTTTTTTTAAATTTTTTCTTCCCGGTTGAGTTTGGTAGTATATTTTACAATCAAACTATTTGCTGTTTTTTTTCACCGCGAGGATTTACCAACAAGTTTGTATATATATATATATATAATATATATCTATATATATATATATATATATCCTTGTCCGTTCTTATCTATCTCATTTTTTCTTTAGATATCTATTCACCACAGTCCATTTCATACGTATCAATCAACTCCATCCAATCAATCAATCTATCTATCCTTATTTACCACGTACCCCACGTGTACAGGTTAGCACAAGGCACTATTAATGTGGGACCTCCCCCAAGCCGTTACTCATGGGTGGCATATGCAGAAAAATGCGTTGATCCCGTCGTTATTTTCCCTCAAGGGGTGCCTCAGGCACTGGGTAATAAACCCAGCCCTGCCCCTTTAAATCAAGGGAACAGTTGTTGCCTGGGGGATAGCTCCCTGGGATCAACGATGTTAGCTTGTAAGATCCAGGGCCGAAGCCAATTAACCCCTTATCTATCTATCTATCTATCTATCTATCTATGTCTGTCTACCCACCTATCTATCTATCTATCTATCTACCAATGAATCTATCTATCTGTCTATCTATCTATTCATTTGTCCATATCTATTTATCTAGCTAGCTAGCTATACTTGTCTGTTCTTATCTATCTATCTAATTGTTTCCTTTAGATATCTATTCACCACAGCCTATTTCAAAGCTAACAATCGACCCCATCCAATCTATCTATCTATCTATCTATCTATCTATCAAGATACTTATCAAGTAAAATCTTTGTATTCATGACCCTGCGTTTATGAACTCTTATTATATGTGCATGTCTGCCTTTGTGAACGTTTTCAGTTTGGTCTACGCGTGTTGCAAAGGCATGAGAATTGACATCTGTCTACTTTGAAAATGACTAATTTAGGTCATGTATTTAACTGTCAGTATGTATGTCGTTCTTATCTACTGATATGCATATCTCTTCAACTATCACCTTACCTAAACCTTTTCCCTAGTCACTATATATATATATATATATATATATATATATATATATATATGTACGCACATACATATATATATGTGTGTGTGTGTGTGTGAGCATGTTCGTTTCTGGGAATATATATTCGCTTATATGTCAGTATATGTATGTGTAAATACATAAATAAATAATCGTAAATATGTATATACATATATTCATATTTGTGCATATATAATATATATATATATATATATATATATATATATATATATATATATATGCAGGTGCGTGTCTGGGAATATGTACCCACATATATAAGTATATTTATGTATGTATAAATAAATATGTAAATATCTATGTATATATTTATATTCATATACATACATATTCATACTTTCACGCACCTCTCATATATATATATATATATATATGTGTGTGTGTGTGTGTGTGTGTGTGTGTGTGTTTCCTGAGTCAGACTTAGTCGTGTGCAAGAACACAATTTTGTCGTACTCATGGGGGTTTAGCTCTACTATGTAACAATAGAATAATACGTCTACCTCTGGAGAATTCACTGGCTGAGTAAGAGTGAAAAGAAACTGCTGGACACCGATTGAGAAGCAAGGGGAGAACTGCTCAAGGATGCTCCGTACTTTGTTTGAACAAATTTTGGAAACAGCACCCCACAAAAAAGCAGCACAAACTACCCAAGACGACCAAGATATACTTGAAACTGCTGGAGAACAAGAACGAGCTCGTAAGTGACGTTCCCCCATGGACACCTACACACGGACACACTAGTGTAGGCCGATCAGCAAAAGTACCACCTCCACCAATACAGTGCTGATTCTGAATGGTGTTCGGAGGGCCTCCCGATGACTGATAGGGAATTTGGGGGAAAGAGAGAGAGAAAGAGAGAGAGAGAGAGGAGGGAGGGGAAGAGATGGATATCCGTGTGGCCATCACAACATGGTGATGATGATGATGATGTACATGGAGAAAATTTATGTTGGAATATTTTGGTATATAAGGTGTGCTACAATTCCCCACTTGGATTTATAGACTAGCCGTGGTCACATGGTTTATTCGTTCACCAATAACTAGCCATACTGCGTGGCTGATACACTACTTAAACACTGACACTAGTCATAGTTCTACTAGCACTCATTGAGGAGGGACTTACAATACTCAGGACTCTTTACCAGAAGAACCAAAGGATTCTTTATCAGAGGATTACCAAGGATCCAATTCCACTGGACAAGCACTCTTGCTTAGAGCCTACAGGATGGCCCATAAGATTGTAACAATTTACATAGAGGGTAATATTGCTGGGAAGTCACTGTCTATCTTTTTAAACCGTAATTAAATTCAGATTCAAAAATAAAATGAAATATTCAGTGCTAAAAACCCGCTTAAGAATTGAGGGGTTTAGTAAATACATTCAACCGATAATCCGCTATGCCGGATTATCGGTATTATACTCATCATCATCATCATCATAATGTCCCGCTAGCAGCACTGGTATCCATGAAATCTCTCGCCAAACGCCCCTAAAATGTATTGCTCTCGGGGGGCATCTAGTATCCGCGCAGATCTGGTCAATGTTGGTCTTTGCTGGGTGGCCCACACTGACGTGTCCATGTGCTAGTTTCCATAGGAGAACGTCTCTTATGAGTTCGTCCCTGCTTCTCCAGAAGTGCCCAGCATGTCTTGTTAGTCTTATTCGTATGGTCTGTGTGATAGGGGGCAAGTGGCCATACAGCTACTTCCTTATAGGGTGTTGTTTTCTACGATTTATTCAATATCTTGTGCGGCTCCCATCTAGCTTATTCTCTAGTGGTCTCTTTGTTAGTGTACAAGTGGTGCAGCTATATAGTAGCATTGATACAACTACGGCTTGTCGCTTTAACTTGTCAGTGAGATTGGATTTCTATAGGACTGTTAATGTAAAATAAAAATGGGTGTAAAAAGGAGAAGACTATTGTTCCCACGTTTTTGTTTGTTTTTGTTTTTTTTTTTTTTTTTTGTTTTTTTTGGGGGGGGATAATTTTTTTTTGTTTTTTGTTTTTCAATCTATTCTTTAAAAATCTACATTCCACGTAGGTGCACAATTGAAGACAGATGACGCCGAAATGTCTTTTCTCGGCGTTCGCTTAAAACGCCATTTCCTTCTCGAGAAGAACGCTTCTTCGCCGTTTGACGATACAAATGGAGTCACGTAGAACACACAATCGACATTTATTTATGTACTTGCTTAAAAGCCGCTTTATCGGGCGTCAATTAAGCTAGCGCCCGTAGAGTGTCCTTGATTGGATCTTCGGCTCAACACTGACACTTCATGCATTGAGTACATATCAGATTTTATTAAACTTGAACAATATATGCACACACACAAACAGACACACACACACACACAAACAACATACACACACACACACACACACACACACACATACACACACACACACACAAATATATCTGTTGAAATGAAAAATAAAGGAAAGAAAATGTTGAATGGATAAAATGGGATTTATTTTATTTTATTTTATTTTACTGACACGTGTTTCGGCCAGGAGTTTATCCATGTATACATGTATTCTATCTATTATTATTTTAAATACAAAATAAAATAAAATAACAATAATAGAAAAAGCTACAATTTTTTTTAGTATACAAAGAAATAGCGGCCTTCGTCAGAGTAAATCCTTATTGTTTTAAATCAAATCGGTTGAAATACGGGGAATATCTGAGATGTTCGAAAAAGATATATATATAGATGTGAGGTATCCAAAACTTGGTAATAAGGGATGATTCTATATGTGATTTCTAAGACACACTGTATTATTATTGTATGATCCAGTATGTATAAATACAGTGAATCTTTAAATCACTACAGAGAGCTCAATGTATAATAAACACACACACACACACACACACACATATATATATATATATATATATATATATATTTCGACTACTGTTCCTACGTTTTCACTGTGGTAGCATTAGTAGTTAATCCAAGAAGTGCTCAATGTTTCGTAAAATATAAAGCATTAGTAGTCGTAGAAAAAGTTTTTCTCTCTACCAGAACTTGAGAGAAAGAAAGAAGAGAGAGAGAGAGAGAGAGAGAGAGAGAGAGAGATGCACATATATATATATATATATATATATATATATATATATATATATATTAAGTTATAAGAGTTTGCTTCAATTGTTTGTTATAAAAATAAAGATTTAACAAATAATGGGGGGGGTAAGCATGAATATGTGAATGTGGGTGTTCAAATTAAACTAATGTTTTTAAAAAAGTAAGTCATTTGTATTTAAGATTTTTGGATGTTTGTTTATTTTAGAAACGTTGCTGAATAAAGTATATATTAAATTTTACTTGAAGGCACTTACAACGTATGTATCGCATAAAATTCGATACTTTTTCTTATAGAAAATGAACTTGACAAGTGTAATCCCAGCAAAGGATCGCTCGGTGTGTAGAATACCGTACAGACTGTTTCGACTTTATTAAGTCTCATCAGCGATATATACTAACGATTTCCCTCCGACAGAAATCGAAACCGGGACTTCACTCCGACATTTGTATTTTTTTTTTTAATATTAGTCTAGTTTGAACACTTACACTCACATATTCACGTTGAAAAGAAAAGTTCAAGGTTTCAAGAAAAAAAATTTTTTTTAAAGTTAAAGTGAGGAGCTGATGGTAGGTGTGGCGCTCCACCTCGGACGCTAAAAATAATCTCCTTGGTCTAGCCTAGTGAAAAGGGGATATACTCCCTCGCTGCATGGCTGATACCGACATTAGGCCGCCCCGACGACTTTACTTACTTTATATATATATATATATATATATATTATATATATATATATATATATATATATATAAACTGTGTGTTTTGGTAGCAAGTTATTTAAGCAGGTTTTTTCTTTATAATTTCTCCTGAAGAAGATACATCTTGTGTACCGAAACCGTGCTAGAGAGAAAACCTTTTTCTACAACTATAAGTGCTGCCACTTATTTTAAGGACCATTTGATGTACCTAGGTACTTACTTTCCGTACAAACAATTATTTCTACTTCAAAGGTGACTTTTGCTGTATTTCGCAATTAATTTCGATTATTTCCAAATTTATTTCCAAATTATGAAAAAATATTTTTTATTTGTCCTTTTTTTTGTCATTTTTTATTTTTTATTTTTTTCTTTCTTTCTTTTTTTGTTTTTCTTCTTTTCTTTTATTTTTTTTCCTTTTTCCCATTTTCTTTTTCGCTAATCTTCGCTAATATACGAAAGATAGGCCAAGGATTTCCATAAGAAAAAGCAAGAAAGCTTACTCATCTCTGATGTTATTAATCGTTATATTTTCTTTGCTTTTGTTGTTTCTTGTTTTTTATTTTTTGTTCAGTTTATTTTTTTTTGGGTTGCATTTGTATAGATTCGGTTGTTGTAAGAACAGAAGTCACGTGTCAGAGAGAGAGAGGGAGAGGGAGAGAGAGAAAGAGAAGAAAGAGATTAAGATAGATGCATAGAATCAAATAAATAATATATATCTATATCTATATCTCTATATATATATATATATATATATATATATATATATATATATATATATTAACGAACCGTTTAACGCGAATGACACACGTGTAGTCGACTGCAATTAATCATTATCTCGATTAATTCAGTGGATTTAACCCTGAAGATCCTTATGGTGAAAGTCGAGTAGGTTATCCCTTGTACCTATATATATATATATATATATATATATATGAGGATAGGAGGGTTGGAGTAAATCCGACAGAATGAGGTAAAGAATAGAGGAAAAAGTGGACAGCAAGAGCAACTCAAACTAGTAGATGTAGGAGATATATTTCGTAACTCACCCCCACCTTTTCACTTTCTCGTCTATAAAAAAAAACAAATGTATGTTGCACTAATGTTCTAATAAAAGACTGATGAAGTCCTGCTGAAAGCAGGACGAAATATATCTCCTACATGTACTTGTTTGAGTTGTTTTTGTCCACCTTTTTTCCTCTATTCTTTATCATATATATATATATATATATATGTGTGTGTGTGTGTGTGTGTGTGTGTGTGTGTGTGTGTGTGTGTGTGTGTTTCAGCAGCAAGTTATCAAAGCAGGTTTGTTAAATGCAACGGAATATTTCTTCATTATAATTTTCAAGTGTAGATGTTCAAGCCTTCTATTTGTTTTTCCATATATCGGATCGAGATGGTAGAAAAAAGTCCCATACTTTTTACCCAAGCGCTTTCAACCTATTTATTTTTGGGAATTTAGTCTTTTTTCAAACCCTTTTTTTTTTAAACACATCTTTTTCATTTCTCTGATTTTTTTTTAGATGAAGTCTGATAATTTGGATTATTTGGATTGTTCGGACTATTGTCCTCATCTATTTAACTCATATTTAATTCATAGATGTGACTCTAACAGGTACTACTCCCGGTTAAGGAGGACCTGGGAGTAATGGCGATAAAGGGACTCTCCGCATTCCCCAGAGTTTCAGAATTGAAACTTTACCATTATATGCAGTTTAACATCATACGCAGGACATGGATACATTGTAAGGCAGACTGGTTGGTAATTAATTTCACCTTCCGAGACATATTCACATTCAGTCTCCACTCTGGTCCTTCTTAAGCTAGACGGGCAGTCGGAGAGGCCCCTCTAATCAATCGTTTGGTCACGTCAAGCCCTAGAACCTATGATTGTCCCCACACTATTGCCCTTATGGCAAGCCCCTACACTTTTATTAATATGTGCTAGAAAGCGGAGACTGAGGGTCTTAATGTCCTGGGTATGACGTTATACTGCATCTAATGGTGATGTTTCTGGAGCTCTGGGGAATGTGGAGTAACACTTTATCATTGGTCCCAGGTCCACTTTGACCGAGTGGTAGTACCTGTTAGGGTCCCAGATATAGGTTAAATAGAAAAAATGAGTTTTAAATATAAAAAAGATTTCTCTGAATGTTTGAGATGAGGCTTGATGATTAGTATTATCTGCGTTATTCGGACTATTGACCCATCTTCATTGTTATTTGTACAACGTTTCGGCCGATATACCCTCTGGCCTTCTTCGGGTATTTCTTGTCGGATTTGGGAACCTTCTCGAACTCGGGAACCTTCTTTTCGAACTCGGGAACTTTCTTGCCGTTTAATTCAATTGGACACATGGCCTAGTGGATAAGGTAGTTAGGTTAAGACAGTTCTAAGCGGCAGTTATCTCTGGATTCCGGGTTCAATCCTGAGCAGAGGCTGTAACATAGAAAAATAATTAACACAACTCCTACCCCATCTATGGTTAGCGGAATGAGAACAGAATACCCCCGTGGACTAAATAAAGGGTTAAGTTCGAAGTTCCGTGATGGCTCCCGATTACGACAAGAAAGTTCCCGAGTTCGAAACGAAGGTTCCGAGTCCGAAAAGAAGGTTCCCTAGTCCGACAAGAAATACCTGAAGAAGGCCGGAGGGCATATCGGCCGAAACGTTGTACAAATAACAATGAAGATGAGGACAATAGTCCGAATAATGCAGATAATACTGAACAAATTATCAATTAACCCGAAATAGAAAATGTCTATTTCATTTTATATCTTTATTATTGGTCAAGGAGAACGTTCTTGCAACGAAACGACAGAACCGACTGGCAGTTGGAGAGGACCCCTCCAATCAATCGGCTGGTCAAATCAAGCCTTAGCAACTATATGATTGTCTCAACACTGTTGCCATTGCAGATCCATAGTCTCTAGAGATTGATGGATACCTATGACTTTGTTTTTAATTGTTACTAAGTTTACCAATATTGTGCTAGTACATGTATCTACAATGATGTTTACCAATTTTCAGTTTTCTTGCCCATTTTTCAGTAAGACTAGATAAAAGCCAGTCAGCTAGACTTAAAGATCCACTTAGAGTAAGACCCTTTCAAAAAACTGTGTCCTGAGTCTGACACTAAACTGCTTCCAGTGATGTGGCTTCCATTCTGGAGATTTTTGGATGATGGAGAAACCTTTTTATTGCCATTATTTCAAAGTCCATTCTTTTTGGTCCAATCAAATAGATGGGTTTGAGATAATGCTGATAAAGTTTAACTCTTTACCTACCAAATTTCCTCCATGAGGTGATTGCGTGCTCTATGCTCGTCAAGGTCGCAGGAATTTTACATTACATCCAACTAAGACGCACGTGTTTTTACAGGCGCAAACTTGAGATGATATTAGCCCAGTCTGTTTTGTAGAATACTCGAAAATTTACAAGAAAAGCAAGAATACTGCAGATTTGTCACGAACAAGAAACCAGCTGTTCATACTTTTCTTTATAACAGTTTATATAAGTATACGGAGGCGGGTGGTCTAATGGTTAGAGTCGTAGGAAATGGACTCGTCGACCCGAGTTTCAATTCCTGAACGAAGCTGTTGGCATTTCACATGACGCTAATACCCTTGGGAAAGGTATGAATCGAATTACTCTCCCTCCAGGTGTGGGTAAATAGCAGGGAAGATTGGGCTCTTAAGCTTGGCTAGGTAACCAGTCTAAGAGAAGGAACACTCTGAATTCAAACCCGTTTAACTCCGCGTAAGAAATTGACTTTGTGTCGCATCCTGCTCCTGCGGAGGGGTTGTATGTATATATATATATTATATATATATATATATATATATAATATATAGCTTGGATAGCGAAGATATTCAACTTGGGTATTGAAGATTCACAATTAGAGTACTGTTAAACTCCGCTTAAGGAATTGACCTTGTGTCGCATCCTGTTTGTGCGGTGGAGGGGGGGGTAAATATATATATATATATATATATATATATATATATATATATATATATAAGCGTGCATATCTGTTCAAATGTAAGGCGTAAACAAATCGAGAAAAAGTCGATCTCAGTATATTTGTTTACGCCTTACATTTGAACAGATATGCACGCCTAATTCCTTAATTATCAACTAATTAATTTTAAAATTAGGTATGACTTAAATTAAGCACATATTCTCCCAAAAATTGTCGGCTATCGGCATCTCAAACATATTGTTTGTTTACTCTCATATATATATATATATATATATATATATATATATATATATATATACACTTGAAGATTTATATTTTCTCGAGGGGTGGAGTAGCGTTTGTACATTAAACCAATTAACGCAAATTTTCATGGGAGGTTTATTCTATACAACTGGCAATATTGACCTTATGTCGCATTTTTCTCATGCGGAGGGGTTGGGTGAATACATCTATTCCATTTAAGTACGGTTGGTCTTCATATGACATGGTGACCCCTGTTCAAATCCTGGGCGAGGCTGTTTTCATTTCTCATATCGCTAATAACCTCAGGAAAAGGTACGAATCCAACTATTCTCCTTCCAGCTACATGTAAATAGTAGATAAGACTGAGCTCTTTAACTTTAGTATGACAACCAGTCTTGGAGAAGGAAAACTCTAACACTCATTAAAAGAGATTTTTCTTTCTTGGGTCTTCTGGTGCTCAGTCCGCCCGGGATCAGGGGGTCATAAAAGGTTGGGAAACACTATTATAACCAAAGGAGACCTATTCTATACAGGTAGCGTCATTTTAGCTATAACACTTTGATTCATTAAAAAAATGAGATTTTTTCTTTCTTGAGTCTCCGAGTGCTCAGTCCGCCCGGGATCAAGGGGGTCACGAACTAACAAGGTTGGGAAACGCTATCGTAGTGAAAAGACGGCTATTCTGTACTGGCAACAATAACTTAGCTATAACACTTTGATGAGATTTTTCTCTCTTGAGTTTAATTGGTTTGTTCCCCCGGGATCAAGGGGGGTCACGAACTAACAAGGTTGGGAAACGTTAGCGTAGTAAAAAAAAAAATACGGAAAAGACTACCGTAAACAAAAGGGGGCTATTCTGCACGGGCAGCAGCATTTTAGCTATAACACTTTGATTCATTAAAAAAAAATTTTTTTTTCTTGGGTCTCCTGGTGCTCGGGTTCAGGGGGGTCACGAACTAACAAAAGGTTGGGAAACACTAGTGTAACACAAAGCCAGTTTAATTGGTTTGTTCTTGTTTACCACTGACCACAAACGTCTTATCTTAATTAACTTTCAGGCAATGTGCCAATTCTCGTTAATCGTCCTATGGTTGAGCGAGAATTTTATGTAAGTGCCTTTTTTTTTTTGAACTTGTGATGTTATTTTTACATAGCAATTCTAATTAAAAATTTCTCTTTTCTTTTTTCTTTCTAGGTAAGTTGCCTTATTGTCTCCTGTGAGAAATTGACAGGCTGTTGAGAAAGGAACCACAGCGGCCAAACCTTGACATGTGAGTGAAACTGAGAGAGAGAGAGAGAGAGAGAGAGAGAGAGAGAGAGAGAGAGAGAGAGAGAGATATATATATATATATATATATATATATATATATATATATATATATATATAAACGTGACCCGTTGAGTCACCCATTGAGGTCTGGGTAGAAACAGCAGCCAAAGCTGGACATGTGAGTGAAACTAGAGAGACAGACAGACAGACAGACAGACAGAGAAAGAAAAAGAAAGAAAGAAACAGAGGGAAAGAGAGAAAGAGAAAGAGAGAAAGAGAAAGAGAGAGAGAATATATATAAATATATATATATATATATATATAAGAATAAAAAGGCCTTAAATACCATGGGTATCGTGATTATGGACCATTTCCATATATCAGTGATCTGAAGAAAGCATGCTCTCGAGTGGAAACATAATCACGATACCATGGAGGCCTTTTTATTCCAAATAACTTTGCTCTGTTTACAATAATTAAACATTGAGATACGGAACCTGAACTCTACAACAAACTACGGGTAGAGAATTCTAGAATCACCTTGTACCAAGACTTGTACCACACCAAAGTATATATATATATATATATAAACGTGACCCGTTGAGTCACCTATTGAGGTCTGGGTAGAAATAACGGCCAAAGCTGGACATGTGAGTGAAGCTAAAAGAGAGAGAGAGGGGGGTATATTTTTTCTAGTAAATATATATATGTATATGGAAGTAAGATGAGGAAATTAATCCGACATATGTGGAGAAAAGTTTTAAAGAAAACAAACACAGGATGTCATGAATGATGGAAACTCTTTATGTCGATACTTAAGTATTTCGGGGTTTTTTTTAATAAAACCTTCTTCGGGACATTGAAAATGTGTATGAGTAAAAGATGAATGATGTTCAATGTATGTTGAATGTGTGATAAAAGGTTATTTACCGTTATTTACGTGGCGTTTATAGATGAAAGCCGATGACGGAAATCATTGCATGTGAAAGCGAAAATTATATATATATATATATATATATATATATATATATATACTAAGAATAAACGTGACCCGTTGAATCACCCATTGAGGTCTGGGTAGATAATTGTCATCAGGCAGAAAGTTAGTTTGCAAAGCGAATTATTTTTTTTAAATAAATACGACCGTAGAATTTTTAAAGAGATATTAAAATCATTTTACTAAAATGTACAATTAAGTCAGAAACAGACCCGTCTCTTACTTCACATTCTGTTAATCACTTTCCCCTCTCTATATATATATCATGATTACCTACTCCTTATATATGTTAATTTTCTCTGTGAGTGTAAAATGGTGCGATATGTTGGGCAACGGCTTCTAGGAGTAAAGATGAAAATTTGGCACACTGACACTCGTATTTATTATTAAAGATATTAGTAGATCGTAAACGTAATCTAGAGCATCTGGGTGAGTATTAGCCTACCAGATACATCATTTTCGCATTGAAGACCCTGGGGACATTTTCTGAAGCTGGTTAAAGTGATGGGGTGTGCATATATGCCATTAAATATGGCTGCTTTATGCGAGAAAATGTCGTGGCAGCCTCATGACATGCCTGGTCGGTGTTGTGGAAAATCTTCGAATTGCCGCCAAATTCACCATAACATTAACAATAACAACAACAAGGGTATACATTTTTAGTTTTAAATTGAAATTCGCAAAGGGTTGGGAAAAAAAAGGAGGAAAAGTTTAATATTTCACGATTTCTTTTATTATTATTATTATTATTATTATTATTATTATTATTATTATTATTATTATTTCTTTTGATTCGTAATGGTTTTTAAGAGAAACGTTAATGTTTGTATAACGTTACTTTAAGTCGCTGTGAGCGGATTAATTTTAACCAAATATTTATATAAGTGTTTTGATATTTGAACCGTGGCTAAGGTTTATTCTCGTTCCCGCTTTTTTTTTTTAAGGTAAGAAAATATGACTTTGCGTTTTATGTGTCTGTGTTTGTTTATCACTTGCATATTGTTTGTTTTGATTCTTGTATAGTGCTATGCTTGGTAAGACTTTAATCGAAATGTGCTTATCGGCGGTTAGCAAGGAAATAAAAAGACAATATACGTGGTGGGGCTGGGAGCATAAAGTATTGAATTTTTATGAATGGAAGAAAGAAAGAAAGAAAGAAAAATGATGAAAGAAGAAGAAGAAGAAGAAGAAGAAGAAGAAGAAGAAGAAGAAGAAAATGATGAAAGAAGAAAAGAAAGGTGGAAGGAAAAAGATGAAGGAAGAAGAAGAAGAAAAGAAAGAAAGAAGAAGAAGAAGAAGAAGAAGAAGAAGAAGAAGAAGAAGAAGAAAGAAGAAGAAAGAAAGAGTGGAAGGAAAAATGATTAAGGAAGTAAAAATTAATAAAGAAGAAATGAAAGAAAGGGGGAAAAGGATGGAAGGGGAAATGAGGAAGGACGGAAGGAAAAAGAAAGAAAGAAAGAAAGAAAGAAAGGAAGGGTGGAAGGAAAATTATAAAAAAAGAAAAAAAGAAGGGGAAGAAGAAAGGGTGTAAGGAAGGAAGGAAAAGAAGAAGAAAAACAAAGGACGAAGAAAGAAAGAAAGAAAGAAAGAAAGAAAGAAAGAAAGAAAGAAAGGATAGTCGGAAGTGGATAGAGAGAAGAAGAAAGAAAAAAAAGAAA
>CM042157.1:62559544-62562044 GCA_023376005.1 Doryteuthis pealeii
ATAACTTTTTTAACTGTTAGAGGTTTTATCTTTCTTCATTTCTTTTTCTTTCTTTTCTTTTCTTTTTCTTTTTTATCTTTTTCTTTCTTTTTTTCTGTCTTTTTTCTCATTCTTTGCGCTCTTTTTCTTCTTCTTTCAATTCTTCTTCTTCTTCTTCTTCTTTCTTCTTCTTCTTCTTCTTCTTCTTCTTCTTCTTCTTCTCCATTTAATTCTCCTTTTTCTTCTTCTTCATTTGATTCTTCTTCTGCCGTCTAGATGACTTTTAAGAACGGGTGGCGACAGAAAGTCAAAGGAATCAATCATGATGTAGGATTCTTCTTCTTCTTCTTCTTCTTCCTCTTCTTCTTCATCATCATCATCATCATCATTTAATTCTCCTTTTTCTTCTTCTTCATTTGATTCTTCTTCTGCCGCCTAGATGACTTTTAAGAACGGGTGGCGACAAAGAGTCAAAGGAATCCATCATGACGTAGCAGGGTTATTATTATTTAAATATTTATTTATTATTTGGGAGGTGCCCGTGGTGTAATTGTAGGAAATAGACACAGCGACATGAGTTCAAACCCTGAACGAGGTCGGTTGCATTTATATATAGCACTAATACCTTGGGGAATGTATGAATCCACCTATTCTCCCTCCTATGGGTAAATAGTAGAGCGCATTGGGCTCTTTATCTTTGATACGGCAACTGGTCTAGGAGAAGGTAAACTAAATTCAAACTCAAGTGGTAAATTCCGGTTAAACAATTAACCGCGTGTCACATGTTGCTCGTGCGGAGGGATTGGGTAAAAACATATTTTTGTGTCAATAACACCACCCTAATCAAAGCTGTTTGTGGGGTCGTATGTGTGTGACTCAATGGGTGTGCCTGGCAAAATGTATTAGAAGAAACAAACGAACCGCGTCTCTTTAAGTATTCGCCATGTATATTCGTGTATTAGTCGAGTTATTAGGAGTGATTTTAAAAGAATAAAAGAGTGATTGTTGAATTCTGCAGGGTTTCGGTTATTTTGTTCCATTTTTTTTTTTTTAATGGCGGATCAAGCTTTGTGGATACAGAGAATCTGTTCTTGGAATTTCATTACATCTGAGTTGTTAGCTAATATATATATATATATATAGATAGATAGATACAAGTGATAACCTACTCGAGTTTCACCATAAGGATCTTCAGTGTTAAATCCACTGAATTAATCAAGATATTGATTAATTGCAGTCGATTACACGTGTGTGTCTTTCGCGATAAACGGTTCGTTATCAATAACGAACTGTTTATCGCGAAAGACACACACGTGTAAGGTAAGTCACCTTTTCCATTATATATATATAATTTAATATACCAAACTTGTTGGTAAACCCTTGCGGTAAGAAAAAACCGGCAAATAGTTTGACTGTAAAAATATACTACCAAACATCACCTGGGGAAAAAATTTGAAAAAAAAAACCCTAGATAGTCGTACCAATCGAAAATAATCAGTTGATACTATAATACTTGGCCAAAAGAAAAAAATTATATATATATGAAAAATGTATATATGAACCACCAGGATTATCTAAAGCTAAAAAGCAAAGACTGCTCAATACCTAAGTAGAGCAAATAATAAAGTTAAACCAAATATATCTACTAACAGTTTCACAAAGATCCTTGCCCTGAAGAGCTACTAAGCGAAACTGATAATAGGTATATCTGATTCATTAGGTTTAACTTTATATATATATATATATATATATATATATATATATATATATATATATACTAGCAAATATATGCACCCTTCGGGTGCAAGTATCTAAGTTTTAATGTAATAAAGTATTATATTCAATTAGAAAGGCTAATGAAACTAAATAAGAATGCAGATAAAATGATTTGATTCATTCCCACAGAGGGAGGTATAATAGAAATAGAACAACTAAAACTTACACTTCCATCACTCCCATCTTTCATTGTTATTTTTTCTAATTTGAGTATTTAGTTAAAAGAGGAAGTAAAGAATAAAATGACATTTATTTTTTCTTGTTAATGGATTTCATTTAAGATTCATTGAAGAGATGTTTGCTTATATTAATTAAAATAAATCCAAACAGTTAAAAATCAATAATACTAAGCACATATTTAATAAAATCACATTTTTAATATCAATATGCAAATTAGCCTTCCCGTTCACACTGTAAACCGCTATTTTGTTGTACATATAAATGTAATTGCATGTTGTTAATATGTAGATATGGTTAACAGTATTAATAATGTACAACAATTTTATTAATAATTGAGATTTAAATAAAATTAATATCGTGGAGAATGTGATGTCAATAACTAAGGAAATTGTGACTTGAGTAATAATATAGTTTCGGTTACAGACAGAAAACACACAATCTCCATTATAATAAGATATATAATCCGAAAATCCGGAGAAGAAATCTTCCTTGCGGCATAGATAGTTTGTTTTTTTAAGTGTCGTAGTTTTCAGAGCTCAATATGTGCTCTTATTGTTAGAGTCAC
>CM042157.1:62567044-62569544 GCA_023376005.1 Doryteuthis pealeii
GATGTCGTGCACATCCTCAAAACGGGTTTCCTTGATGACCCTCTTGAGCTTGGGGAAGCGGAAAAAATCACATGGAGCCAGGTCGGGCGAATAGGGAGGTTGCTCCAACACAGTGATGTTCTTCTGGGTCAGGAGCTCTCGGATACTCAGGGCAGTGCGGGTAGGTGCGTTGTTATGTTGAAGCATGCACGAGTTGTCCTACCACATCTCTCGCCTCTTCTCGCGCATTGAACGAAGCAAACACCGCAGTATTTGTAGATATGCTGGTTGATCATCTGGCCCTGTGGCAAGAAATCGCAGTGGATGCAGTTGCCCCTCACATCGATGTTTTGTGATATACTGGACATTTTCTGACATACCTCGTATACTATCCAAAAAGTACGTCCTCCGGGCAAGAGTATTTGAATTTTAATACAATTAAAAACTATATTGAATTAGAACGACTAATGAAACTAAATACGAACACAAAAAAGATTACACTTATTTTTACTATATTCTAATTGATTTCAATATAAAATTATACATAGGATTGCTTTTACTACGCTTTGAGAATAAAACAACAATAATAGCAATCAATAAAACCAAGTAATTATTTATTAAACTCGGTTTTATTAATACATGTATGCAACGTAAGACACACTATCTCCATTATAATAAGATAAAGTGGGACCTTGACTTACGAGTGCCCCAACTTGTAACTTGAAAACGACGACAATCAGGAACAATAAAAGTCAACTTAGTCAAGGAATATCAAGGTTACGCGCTGTCATGCAATGTTTGAGGACCAGCGAGCTTCAGATACGCTTATGTTAATGAGTTCACTAAAAAGAAATAAGAAAAAAAACAATGTATTCTAAAAGATAAAACCATTATCAGGACATTAGAATGCGTATAGTGTTGTCTAAACCAGGGGTTCCCAACCTTTTTCAGCTCATGGCCTACTTTGAAACCAGATTTTTTTTGTGGCCCATGAAATTATTATAATAGAAAAATATTTCTAATTTACATCAGATATATAGAGCCGGGTTAGCTCAGTCGGTAAAGCTTTCGGCTAGAAACCACAAGGTTCCTAGTTCGATACCGGCCCTCGCCAACTCAGCGTATGAGTAGCACAGGGATCTGTGCGGTAAAGTGGGGAGCTGATGGTAGGCGTGGCGCTCTGCCTCCGATGCAAAAACAATCTCCTTGGTCTAGCGCTAGTGAAAAGGGGACAGACTCCCTCGCTGATTGGCTGATACCGACTTTAGGCCACCCCGACGACTTTCACTTTTACTTTACTTACATGAGATATTTATTCAATCAAGATACAACCATGAATTAGTTGCATCTTACTTTCTAGAAAATATAATTTTCCCACATATATGATTGATTTTGTATATAGAAAATATGCTCTGAAATCATATAGAATTATAACATTTCCTTGGCCCACCTGAAATTTGACGTGGTCCATTTTGGCCCTGCGGGAACCACAGGTTGGGAACCACTGGTCTAAACCGGGTCGAAATTCTCTTCAAAATTGAAAACGAAACATGGGAAATGTTATTATTTTTCCATTAGCAGCGTTCTTTTTTTAAAGTGACGTGATTGGTATTCGAAACAATATTTTGAATATAACCTATTTTCCTAAAATGTACTGATGAAGTTTTTATAAAACACTGAAATGTTATGACGATGGTTTTATAACAAACCGAAACGTTTTAACATTGGCTTCACCATCTAAAAATAAGTTATCTTTTGGAATACTTTGTTTTTTCTTATATATATATATATATATATAATTATATATAATATATATATATATATATATATTATATATGGGGTGTATATATACAATATATACATATATATATATATGTATATACATATATATATGTTGTGTGTGTGTGTGTGTGTGTGTGTGTGTGTGTTATTTTTATTCATGTGGTTTCATTTGTACACGCGGTTAATAATTGGGATTGAGTGTCGGCGACTAATTGGCCCCTTATTGGTAGCAGTAATGGTAGCATTCTTCTTGTGCAGTCATGTGACATGTGTCCCGATTCAAAACAAAACAGGGAGTTCGCTTGAAAAAACATCTTCTGACAGGAAACAAAACGAAAAGGACAACAAAAAATTGAATTTCAAAAGAAAAAGACTCGAAAAAATATGCTTAAGCTACTGGTTCAGTCCGAGGTTAGAGTAAAAGCCGGGTAGATGAGAGGTCTTTGCCTCCAAAGTGTTCCTTAGGCACGACGTTGGTGCTACAAGGTTAAGATTTAGGAAAATAAAAATCTGAATTCAAAACCCGAGGAGTGTTGTTCGGAAGACGATGTAGCGCCTTATTCTTTTAATCATCATCATCATCATCATCATCATCATCATCAGGTCGCGCAATTAGCACGGATATCCATGACAATCTCTCGTCAACCTTCCCTATCATTCATTGTCCCAGGGAGGTCCTCTGTGCAGCATCCAGTATCCTCGCATAGTTGGTAAATTTAGGTCTTTAGTGACCGGCCCA
>CM042157.1:62577044-62584544 GCA_023376005.1 Doryteuthis pealeii
AAAAGACTTAAAAGTAACTTCTAAAAAGAAATAAAACTTAGTTCCAATTTAATTGATATATCCCACTTATACTAACATGTTACCAACTTTTCGTGAGAAAACATTGGGATGCCGGGTGTAACAGGTGTGTGTGGAGGTGGGTGCAGTTTAAATTGGTCTTTTGACCAGTCCATATAAGGTCACACTCTTTGTGGTCGAAAAGGCCGCCGGTTCGTCACCCCTGGTCGAGACATTTCCAGTTTGTACAGCTTGAACTATGCAGGTACGGCTGACTAGCAGTAAAGCACAGTTCTAAAGTGCACGTTTCGACAAGTCTACAGAAACCGAACTTGAGGGTTTAGAACAGTGGTTCTCAACCGGGGTCCATATGGACCCCCGGGGACCATATAACATTTTTTGGGACCCAGGCAAGTAAAATGTATTTAACTATAAAAATACAATGGGATTTTTAAACAACAAATGGCTATGGCGGGTCCACCAGAGTAAAATAGGATTAAACGGGGGTCAATAGGTAAAAAAAAAGGTTGAGAACCATTGGTTTAGAAGGTCGTATTTGGCTTTGAGACCACAGGTTCCCCACCTCTGTATGAGGACTATTTTTATCAGAAAAGAAAATTATAGCAATGTTTAATATCCGAAACCGTCCAAATCGTCCAAGATAAAATACAAAAATGTAAATCCCTATTAACTAGTGTTGCTTATCCACCGAATTTTTATTTCTTACGAGTATCGTAACCTCAGCTGAATAATGGACCATTCTATTTTTATTATAAAGAAAAAATTAAAATAAGCGTATCAGAAGCTCGCTCATGCCTCAAATTTTAGCTTTTAACACAAAATTGGTACACTTATTGAAAGTTTATATAATCTAGTATTCCCTAGAGAGTTCTCTAAATCGGAGGTAACTTTCAATTACTTATTACAGAATTAAAAAAAGACAAACTAGAAAGAAAATGTAATAACCAACGAAAAATCACAAAGGAAAAAGCTAAAATAAAAGAAAGAAACTAATTAACATAAGCGTATCAGAAGCTCGCTCGTACCTCAAATTTTAGCTTTTAACATAAAGCAAATAGTCAACTGGGAGACAACTCGTAACTCGGAAAATTCGTCAGCTGGGACACTCGTAAGTCAAGGTACCAATGTATATATATATATATATTCTGTCCATAAAGTCTGTGTGCACTTTCAGTTTTAATTTAATTTAAAATATACACTGACTTTATGGACATGTTTTATATTAAAAAAATCCCGAACAAAATAATCAGGTCTGTGTAGTTTTGTTTAACTTTCCGATCCTCATTTTGCTTCGTTCATTGCTTGGCCACTTCAGCTAAGCATTTGCGAACGGCGTCCCATTGGTTCAAAATGCAGGAGCAATTAAACAAACAGCTGTCTTTTCGAGGGAAACCTTCCACTTATTTTTTAAGTTCCCCAAAGAATAAACCGAGCCCAGCCCACAAACACCTGCTAAAAATTCAAAAAATAAACCTTATTCCTTACCAATCAACCTAATCTAAATTTTATTGCTAAATGGCCTTATTTTTTCATTATTGAAATATGGGTCATTTGCTAAGATTATCATAGTTATGGCACAAGGCCCTAAATAAAGGGTACCCACTGACGATCGAACTCATAAGACTATTAGCAAAATGCTCTATTACACTAAGAAGAGGCGCCTAAAGATACAACTATTTACTAAGTTATTTACTACGCTGAGTTATGACACATGGCCGTAGATATGGGGTACTCAGTGAGAATCGAACTCACTAGCAACAGTCTGCTGATCTAGTATGCTAACCATTACACGACGTGAGGTGTCGTTTAGGATGTCTCATCGCGGTGTAATAATTTGCAAGCTAATCTCACAGATCCATTACTACTGAATAGTGAGTTCGATCTTCACAAGATACCCTATACTTGCGACCTTGTGTCACACTCTACTCGTGGCGAACGGGTTGGGTGAATACTCTCTAAGCTTAGCTTAGTTGTGGCACAAGGCTATGAGTATTAGGGCACACAGTGAAAATGAAACTCATTAACAATGATCGGCTAATCTAGCATGCTAATTTGGCCGGTGAAAAAAGTTCGGGAATCCCTTCGGCATCCCCCTTTTGGGGCGCCTCAGGCACCGGGCAATAAACCCGACCCTGACCCTTTTTAGATGAGGAGCAGGTGCTGCCTTGGAGGATCACCCCCTGGGTTCACGCGATTTATTATATACTAAAAGCGACTACCCAGCGTCGACTGGGTAGTGGCCGGGCAAAAAACTATGGTGTATGTATTTATTTACAAATGCTGGGTAATTTTAAGTAGAATTTCAATGCTATTTCTATGTATGTTTCAATTTGTAAATATCCTCGAATATAAATCAAATCTTCATAATTTTCGCACAAAAAGCACGAACTGGTGAATGCCACTCCTTCATTCATTGTCCGTTTGTGAGCTCGTTGATGACTTTTCAGTCCTGTCAGCGACTTGCTTATTTCAGAACAAATTTGACACTCATGACGATTGGTGTTGACTGAGACGAAAGGCACAGTATACGCATCATTGTAAACTCTCATGTGATGCCTAAGACCACCAACTGTTCGGTACACTTTAGTGCAGCAGAAGGACGGAACTCTGCGAATAGTACCCTTTTTTTCTCAATACGCTCTTTATGTAAACAAGGGTCCCCCTTATCCGCTGTCTCGATTTTCGTGGTTTTAGCTACACGCGGTATTAGGTGCGACTCACAATTCAACATTCATGCCCTGTTGTTAAAGATGTCTGCAAGAGGGACATAAAGACATGCCACATCAACACTAACACATGGGAGGCTTGTGCAGAAGACCGTGCGACCTGGCGTCTCCTCATCAAACAAGGAACGAAAAGGAGTGAAAAAGAGAAGAAAGAAGCCGCCACAGAAGAGAGAGCCAGAAGGAAGGAGAGACAACAGCAACTTCAGCAAGCATCACTGTTTGTTTGCAGTCACTGTACCAGAGATTGCCATTCAAAGATTGGTCTGAGAGGGACGGAACTCTGCGAATAGTACCAAAAAAGATAGAATCTCTGTTACGATTCAGGGTTTGCTCGATACTTAAGTTAAGGAGAAAAGTGTCAATTGTTTCCGTATAAATGACTAAAAATGGCTGCCAGTCTGAGTGCTTATTTTGGAGTGTTTCGAACAGCTTTGACGCATGCGTGTGTATGAATATTACAGTAAATTGATAGCAAATGGTTCGTTTCCTTGAATGAAATAAAAGAAGAAAAGAGAAGAGAAGAGAAGAGGAGGCCTGTGAAGTCGGTAGTAAAGCCTGATACGTTTAGCCTATAAACTGGCATCGAGACTTAATAGTTCATTATTTATATTCATCGTAACAGAAAACTGGAGAGGTACCATTAACTGCAAAGGTACAATGACAACATGCAGACCTGATTTGTCCACATTGTCAGTAAACTTTTATATCAGGCCTGTGAAACTCGTGTAGTTTAATGTTTAGGGAAATAGATAGATAGATAGAAAGAATGAAAGAAAAAAAGATACATAAATAGATAGAAAGAAAGAAAGGAAGAAATGAAGGAAGGAATGAAGATAGATAGATAGAAAGAAGATAGATAGATAGATAGATAGATAGATAGATAGATAGACAGAAAGAAAGAAGGAAGGAAGGAAGATAGATAGATAGATAGATAGATAGATAGAAAGGAAGGAAGGAAGAAGGAGGATATAGAAGAAAGAAAGAAGAAAGATAGATACATAAATAGATAGAAGAAAGAAAGGAAGGAAGGAAGAAAGAAAGAAAGAAAGAAAGAAAAGAAGAGAGAAAGAAAGGAGATAGAGATAGATAGATAGATAATAGGATAGATAAGATAATAGATAGAAGAAAGGAAGGAAAAAGAGATAGATAGATAGATAGATAGAAAGTAATAAATAAGATAGATAGATAGATGAAAGAAAGCAGAAAGGAAGGAGAATAGATAGAAGAAAGAAAGAAAAAGAAGAAAAGGAAGGAAGGAAGGAGTATAGATAGAAGAAAGAAAGAAGAAAATAAGAAAAGAAGAAAGATACATAATAGATAGAAGAAGAAAGAAGAAAGGAGGAAGGGAAGGAAGGAAGGAAGGAAGATAGATAGATAGATGATAGATAGATAGATAGATAGATTGATAGATAGATAGAAAGTAAGTAAATAAGATAGATAGATAGATAGAAAGTAAGTAAATAAGATAGATAGATATATAGATAGATAGATAGAAAGTAAGTAAGTAAATAAGATAGATAGATAGATAGATAGATAGATAGATAGAAAGAAAGGAAGGAAGAAAGAAAGAAAGGAAAATAGATAGATAGATAGATAGATAGATAGATAGAAAGTAAGTAAATAAGATAGATAGATAGATAAATAGATAGAAGAAAGACAGGAAGGAAGGAAGATAGATAGATAGATAGACAGACAGACAGACAGACAGCTATAACCATTTTCATACAACAATTCACTTACCCGCCATAAGAGGATGCATATGCAATTACACTGACGCCCTCGCCATTTCTAATATTTTACAATGTTAAGAAAGCATTTCCTCTTTCACACTCTCTGGTTCCTTTGTCTACTTTGAATTCTTCCCCCCCTCTCTCTCTTCTCTCTCTCTCTCTCTCTCTCTCTCTCTCTCTCTCTCTCTTACACACACACACACACACATCCTCTTAAAGAGACAACGTGACAATAGACTGTATCCTCTGCAGATGGGTAAGCACCCTGAGTATGTCACTAAACTGCACATGATGGTACGATTCCAGTTCTGGAGATCTGCGGAATGTTGAGTACCCCTTTATTGCCATTACTCCCAGGTCCACTCTGAACCGGAGAGGTAGTACATGTTAGGGTCCTATCAATAGGTTAAATATTTTTAAAAAATGAGTTTAAAAATGTGTTAAAAATTGAGTTTAAAGAATTGAGTACCCATCAAGAATAGATAAAACAAAACTTCTTCGGCATAAAATAACCCAACAAGGGTTGACATGCCGTAAACAACCAACCAACCAGCCAACACCAAAATGGGATACTCTGCGTAATGTATTATAAATGCTGAATTGTAAGTTGCCATATCGCAATTTGAGCTTTCAACCTGGCCTTTAAAGAATTGAGTACCCATCAAAAATGAATAAAACAAAACGTCTTCGGCATAAAATAACCCAATAAGGGTTGACATGCCCTAAAATCGAACTAACCAACCAAACAACCTATCGAATACTAATAATTTGCAAGGAAAGACACGGTTTAGGTAACTATGGCTGAATGAGCGCGTAAATTACCCTTTTTTGTGAACTGGCTTAAAAAAGATAACAAAATTATACCGGTTCCGCTGCTGTTTGTTTATACTTAGATCTTTCAGAATGGCACAAGAGCAAAAAAGCGTAAACAGTAATGGCGTTAAACAATGTACATTTCTTTGATGATGAGTTGCCTGCCCTTTAACATCAGTCTATCTTTCCGGTGTCATAGTCGGTCAGTATTTAATGTTTTTTTCTAAGTCATAGAATATATTAGCGTGAACTGCGCTAAGTCATAGAATATATTGACGTGAACTTCGCTAAGTCATAGTACCCCAGTACTCATTAGCACTATATAAAATGTAACCAGCCTCGTCTTGGATTTGAGTTTAGCCCCACTGTCCATAGAATCTATTAATGTGAACTGCGTTAAGTCATAGAATATATTAACGTGAACTGCGCTAAGTCATAGAATATATTAACATGAACTGTGCTAAGTCATAGAATATATTAACGTGAACTTCGCTAAGTCATAGTACCCCAGTACTCATTAGCACTATATGAAATGTAACCAGCCTCGTCTAGGATTTGAGTTTGGCCCCACTGTCCATTTCCTATCATCATAACCATTACACAATGGGTTTGTGTATTCAGAATCTTGTTGTGACTGTTCAGTTTTATAGTTTTATACAGTGTGTTCATAAAGTCCATATGCACTTTTAAAAAATTTAATTTTAAAGTACACACAGACTTTGTGGACGGTTCGTATATACAGTACCCCAATTGTAGATATTCAATACCCAAGTTGTAGGTCTTCACTACCCTATTTGTTGGCCTTCAATACTCCATTTCTGTACTCAAGTTGAGTACAGAGTACAGAAAGAAGCGGACGATATACCCCAGAATCTTACTGATACAGACTATGGAGATTGTCTTAGGGCTTTTTGCAAATACACCTGCTCAAGTCGAATCTCAACTGCGTAGCCTGAAGCAAGTAGCAAGAGGCATTGGTCTCTACGTGAACTCAGATAAAACAGAATCGTGGGTTGTAATCAAGTTAGTGCCATCTCCTTTTTAAAAGTCAATCGCCTAAAATCAGTAGACCAGTTCAAATACATTGGTAGCAATATCTCATCTACTGAAAGCTATGTCAACGTATGCATAGGTAAAACGTGAACTCCGCCCTGTCGGCTGGGGCGTTAGAATGCACCGACTGCACCTCTGCAGAGGGGTAAGACTCCCCCAATGGGGCTACCTGTTGGCCGTGGGTGGCGACCCGTGATGCTTAAGGATAGAGCCCAGGTGGATGAGCAGTTCATGACATGCAATACTCCACTTTGGCCCTATCTTGGGCTAGACGGGCGGTCGGAGAGGCCCCCTCCGATCAATCGGCTGGTCACGTCAAGCCCTAGCACCTACATGATTTTCCCAACCCTATTGCCCTTATGGCAAGCCCCAACCCCTTTTTATCATATGGGTGCTAGAAGGCGGTGGCTGCGGGTCTACATGTCCTGGAAATGTGACGTTAAACTCTATCTGATGGTGAGGTTCCAGTTTTGGAGGTATGGGGAATGTGGAGCACCCATTCATCACCATTGCTCCCTGGTCCACTCTGACCCGGAGTGGTAGTACCTGTTAGGGTCCCATCTATGGGTTAAATAGAAAAATGTATTTATAAAAAAAATTGTATTATCCATTAAGAATTGATTTATTTCAAAACTTTATCGGCATTAAATGACCCACTGAGGTTGATATGCCGTAAAACAAAACAAACCAAACCGTATGCATAGGTAAAACGTGAACTGCTATCAGTCATAAGGAGATCAGTTATCTCTGGTAAAATAACGAATTCTTGTAAGCTGTGGCGGTATAAGTATTAGTGTATGATGGCAATATATTGACTTAAAAGTACTCCAGTGGAGTGTCTTCAGTATTCCAGGTGGTAAAGATGCCTGTGTGGCTTTCGGCCTATGTTCCGCATCAACATGCAAAGACTATTTTACAATATTTACGCCGGTTTTGGATGGGGTGGAGAGATTCATGCACCCGAACTAAGCAAAGTCAGAGTCCAGAAGCATTTTGAAAGAATTTCGTAAGAATTCCAAATGCTGTGATATTTTTAAGACGTGCCAAAAAACTCGCGTTTCCAGCAGAATCGCCACATTCTGAAAATGACAGTTTTATTAAAAAATGGGAATATCGTTTGCAGGTGGCGAAACGAAATTCGAAATTCGCATATTGAATAT
>CM042157.1:62587044-62630841 GCA_023376005.1 Doryteuthis pealeii
TGTTGGAGAAAGAATGAAAGAAAGAAAGAAAGAAAAATGTAAGATAGAAAGAAAGAAAGAAAGAAAGAAAAATGTAAGATAGAAAGAAAGAAAGAAAGAAAGAAAGAAAGAAAGAAAGAAAGAAAGAAAAAGAAAGATTTTGATAAAAATGAAACACATGTTTGTTTCATATGTTTACAGATTTATTGTGGGTAGGTAGAAATTCATACAATTTCTTATTCCATTTTTATTCTTTTATTTTTTATTTATACAATTTTTTTTCTTTTTTAATTATTTGAAAGAAATTTTTTCAACGGTTCATATTTACTTATTTTTCATGTGACAACCCGTCCAGTAAATGTCAAAAATGTCAATGTAATGCAGATGTTATATTTGGGAAATTGTATATATATATATATATATATATATATATATATATATATATATATATATATATATTTGCAGACACATGTCCTATAAAAAAATTTAAAAAACAGACAAGGATTTGGTGTTTAGCTTTTTATTCATTTTTTTCTTGTTGTCAACGACCCCAGTAGGTAGCTTAAAAACTGTCCAAAGTCCCCATTGGTGTAGCCCGAGTACGGTTACTTTCGACCATCTTTGGTCATTGTCGAGGGCATGAGTACTACTGTATTCTGGAGTTCAGGATTTGTTCAGAGCTCAAGATGTATTTTGAATGGGAGCGTTCGTCACGTGCAGGTGACGTCATGTGTGAACGCGTAAACCGTTGGTACTGGTTTGAATGCGTATATATATATATATATATATATATATATATATATATATATATATATATTAATTACATGGGAATATCTGTGACCAAAGGTTTCATGCAGTAGTGCATCGTCAGACATTTGTTAAGCTGAACATGTGGTTATAAGAACTTTTTTAAAAGTATCTTGTGTTGAGCCTAAGTATATCTTTTTATGATTACCTTATTCATTCTTTCTAACTTTGTATTTTTATTTCTGATTTCAGGTGAGTAACTTCCGGTCTCTCTAAAAAATATATATATACGAAAAAGAAAACAGATTTGGCGGTAAGGTAATTGTATCTCTTGTTGATCAATTTTTTTTGTATTTAATGGCATATCAACCTTCGTGGGTTATTTAATGCCAAAATCACCATTGTTGAAGCTGGAAGATTAGAAGGTTCCTAACTTTCCCAAGGGTATTAGTCTAGAAGTGAACGTAATAGCATGACTGAAGTTCGAACTCGCTTACTAAGAAAGAGTGAGAGTGAGTTAAAACAAGATTATTATACTTTTTACATATTGAACTATTTTACCATAGCTCTTAAATGAGCATATTAAATGTTGTAAGAATTAAATTATCATACTGTGATATATCCACAGCTCCTGATAGTTGCAAAATAATCCTCGCAATTTAACAATTTAAACTTATATTTACATTGATTCGCCGATAAAAATCTGGAGAGCATTTAAAATATCTATATTAATTTGCCGACAAAAAGTGACAAAAAAACGACTCGGGAAATATTACTTAATTTTACATTGAGTATTTACGCGAAGCAAGACTATTTGGAATATTTTATTTTAAAAATAGGGTGAAATAAAATGGGACAAATAAGAAATCTGCGATTTAGCGATACGAGATAATCTGGATTTACATTTTTGCATTGCGTCTTGAACAATTTGGACGCTCTCATTTTTAACCAAAGGGTGTGGCAGGATGATAATGGAGGGAAGATTTAGAACAAGCGTATTAGTATATAGATATTTTAGACAGTTTTAGATAGTGGTTTATGCGAACCTATCTCAATGGTATTGATGCACGATGTGAAATGCAAATAGCTTCTTTATTATTTAGACTTTTCGGACTGTTGTCCTCATCTTTTTGTTATATATATACAACCGAATGAAAGGTCGTGGTGTAATCGTTAAAGTCATGGGAAATGGACTCGTCGCCCGATTTCAAATCCTGGATGTGGTAGTTGCATTTCACTTAGCGCTAATACCCTTGGGAAAGGTATGAATCCTACTCTCCCTCCAGCTATGGATAAATAGTAGGGCAGACCAGACTCTTTAACCGTGGTTAGGCACCGGTCTAGGAGAAGGAAAACTCTGAATTCAAACCTTTTAAACTCCGCTTAAGAAATTGACCTTGTGTCACATCATGTTCGGGGTTGCTATATATATATATATATATATATAACGTTTCGGACGATGTGCCCTCTGGACTTCTTCGTGTGTTTCCTGTCAAACTTGGGAACCTTCTTATCGAACCTAGGAGCTTTCACGGAACTTCAAACCGAATCCTCTATTCAATTCACCAGGGTAGACTGTTCTCATTCCGTTAACCATGACTGGGTGCAAGTGTTAAGCTATGTTAAGTATTCTATGTTATCATCGCCCTTGGTCAGGATTGAACCTACAACCTACAGATGATTGTCACTTAGAACTGTATTAACTCAACCCTTATATCCGTTGCACTGTGTCTAACTGAACAAATAATAAAAATAATCAAGCCTCATCTCGAAAATTCAGCCAAACAGCTTCGTCCAGGATTTGAACTCGTGCCGCCGTGCCCATTTCTTATGGCCATTTTAGTACCATTATACAGCAAGCACTTCCATATCGACTTAATTCCACCGATAGACATACAGGGATACCCGATTACCTGAATTATACTCTGGGGGTGGAGAGAGGATGCCCAGGGGAAACCTACCAAGTTTTAGGTAGTAATTCTTCTCTTTTTTTTTGCGGGTTGTGTAGCTGGGGGAAGGGGGATCTTAGAGTAATGGTGGTAAAAAACGAAATTCTTATTTATCGTCCCTGGGACCATTCGTCGCACAATGCCGACGTCGGCTGCCCTAAATGACTGGGTAAAAAAAAAAAAATGGGTGGTTGTGTGAAAGTTAGCTTGGAGATCTTGTCAAAAGAAAAAGCAATTGAAGGCGGGGATGAAAGAGCCTGTCAACGGAGCGGGCGGGAATATATTGAGAGTGGTGTGTCTTTTCAAAACCGTTCTTAAGGGTTTATATTGCGGAAGACGGAAGTAGACTTTGATGGGGGCCCTCCCCCTTTAACTAATTAAATCTGTCATACACACACACACACACACACACACATTATATATATATATATATATATATATATATATATGTGTGTGTGTGTGTGTGTGTGTGTGTATATATATATAGTCATCCACAGACACATGTTTCGACTTATCAAGTCTCTTCAGTGTGGCTAGACATTTTGTGAGCTACCTACAGCTGGGATAGAAATCCGATCGTTTCAGCAGCTGTCGGACAGCTTAACCACAGAATGCGAAGGGGATTTTAACTGTTTTAATACACACATTTGTATGTATGTAAAGACTGTCATAGAGTGCTCCATCACTTTCATAGGAGAGCGTATATATATATATATATATATATATATATATATATATATATATATATATATATATTCTTAATGGCATTTCAGTCTCGGAAGACTATAGAATAGTTTTTGTGCCCCTGAGTTTACAGCGCCTCCTGTGACTGTAGATTCTAATGTTAGAAAAACATTCTCGACCACAGATGTGGCACGTGAAGATGTTGATGTGCCGGTGTCTTGTTGCCGCTGTTTTCTTCTGGACCTTCTAGCTTCATGGTGTTGTGCCAGGGTAACCTCCGACATGAACAGTCCTCTACAGATAGCCTGCCGCCACCGAAGGCGGTCCTGAGCTAAATTTTCCCAGCTGGAAGGGGCAATGACAAAGCACATGAGATCGTTCTGCATATATATGTATATATATGTGTGTGTGTGTGTGTGTGTGTGTGTGTCTGTCTGTTCCAGTAGTAGTACCCGGTCTATGATAGGACTGAAATAATTTTAGGAACACCAGGGAGTAGGAGAGAAAGGGTGAAGAGAAGAGTACATGAAATTAATTTTAACGATAAAAGAACCTAATAATTCGCATATCCTGATATTCGTTTATTTCAGGAGAATTTGTTGTTGGGGGGTGCTGTTTACATTTACACTATTGAAACATAATTTCATTTTTCTAAAGGCTAGTTTCAAGACTGAAGCTGTAATTACCAAGATAGAAATGAACAATGAATGGAACGTTAATTTTTTTCAGAATACAAGGTGTGTCAAAAAGAACCTACTTTAAAGCTTTATTTACCCAGATAGAAATGAAGAATTAATGGAACGTTTTTTTTTTCAGAATACAAGGTGTGTCAAAAAGTACCGAGGTTAAAGCTTTATTTACCAAGATAGAAATGAAGAATGAATGGAACGTTAATTTTTTCAGAATACAAGGTGTGTCAAAAACTACTGAAAATCTGGATACTTTTTTTATACACCTTGTGTATATATATATATATATATATGAGAAGTAAACAAACAAATAATGTGTTTGATATGGCTTTTAGCCGACAATTTTTTGGAGAATATGTGCTTAATTGAAGTCGTACCTAATTTTGAAAATTAATTAATTGATAATTAATGAATTAGGCGGGCATACCTGTTCAAATGTAAGGCTAGACAAATCGAGAAAAAGTCAAAGTCAACTTTTTCTCGATTTGTTTAGCCTTACATTTGAACAGGTATGCCCGCCTGATTCATTAATTATCAATTAATTAATTTTCAAAATTAGGTACGACTTCAATTAAGCACATATCCTCAAGAATATATATATAATTTATGTCTCATACCCCACCTTATGGACTGGGCACAAGGCTCCGTTTTAACGTGGGCCCACCCACAAGCCGAAGCTAATGGGTGGAGAGAACAAAAATTGCGTCGATCCCATCGCATCCCATCAAGGGGGCGCCTCAGGCGCTGGGCAATAAACCCAGCCCTGTAATGGCCCTCTGGGATCGACGCTATTATTATAACCTAACCGGTCCAGCGGCCGAAGCTCGCCGGACCCCAGTCGAAACCGGTGAGAAAGAAATATATAATATATATATATATATATATATATAAAAGTCGGTCCATTGCATGTCGGGATAGAGGAATTGTACCTGTGCTTGCAAACAAATCTTTAGGTGTGGGAACACTTTTGGCCCAACCTTTGCTACTCCAATTTTATCCTACCTACTTGTCAGCACTAGGGGTGGGGTTTATTTTGACATTCTGATTTATAAGACAGATTTCAATGATCCCCGGGACTTCTACCAGGACCTGTGGTGTCATGGGTAGGGTACGTGGTGGACAAGCGCGAGGGTAAGCAACCAAATCATGTGGAGGATGGGTCTCTATGAAAAATTGCTGACGTGACGAACTTGTTTAGTTGTACCCCGCCGATGACGGCGGCGGTAGGAAAATTAGTAACAGCGATACTTTGATTCGAGAAATTGAGGCCTTGCGGGTTCGTTCCCCCCCGGCCGTGATTTATGGGCTGGGAAGGTGTTAAAGGACAGTATTGTTCAACATTACATCCTCTATGCCGTCGAGCCTATGGAAACCCTCATTGTCTGCACGCTGACCCGCCATGTTTATTTTATTTATGACTCTAGGGAGTTCCAACCCCAACCCAAATCACACCAACTCTCTCTCTTCTCTCTCTCTCTCTCTCTCTTCTCTCTCTCTCTCTCACACACACACACACACACACACACACACACACACACATACACTCCTTTCCTCCTTCTCTCTCTCTCTCTCTCTCTCTCTCTCTCTCTTTCTCTCTCATACACACTTCTTCCTCATTGTCCCTATCACTGTCTGTCTGTCTCTCTCACATTCTCCCTCTCTCTCAATCTGTCTGTCTCTCTCTCTATCTGTCTCTCTCTCTCTTTCTCTCTCTCTCACACACACACACACATTCTTCCATCTCTCTCTCTCTGTCTCTCCCTCTCTCTCTCTCTCTCTCTCCTCTCTCTCTCTCTCTCTCTCTCTCTCTCTCTCACACACACACCACACCACACACACACACATACACACATTCCCCTCTTTCTCAATCTCTTTCTCTCTGACTTTTTCTCTCTGATAAACACACATTCTTCCTCATTCTCTCTCTCTCTCTCTCTCTCTCTCTCTCTCTCTCTCTCTCTCTATCCATAATCCATTAAAAGCAAAAATGGAAGGGCGGTAAGAATAAGAAGAAAAATGTCTAGAATTTAGGGCCTTTTTGCACAATGGTTTTTCTACGTTACCACCTGTTATAAATTGAAAACGTCGCCTTCGATGGTTTATCTTTATAAATAGTTTTGTGTTGACTTCTTCGTCCAAGCTTTATAAAACCCCAGTTTTGTGAAAAGGTTGCTAAGGGTTCTACAAGAGACAATAGCACACACACACACACACACATATATATATACATGAGGTTAAGTAAACAAACAAATGTATTTATTTTATTTTTTTATATGGCTTTAAGTCGACAATTTTTGGAGGATATGTGCTTAATTGAAGTCATACCTAATTTTGAAAATTAATTAGTTAATGTACATTTCCTAATAGGTGAGACCTAATAGGTCGAAATGTACATTCAGGGATTGACATTTTCTCGATTTGTTTAGCCTTACATTTGAACATATATGCCCGCCTAAATTGATTAATTACTAACTAATTTTTTGAAACACTTATATATATTTACCAACCCTTCCACACGAGCCGGATGCGATACAATGTCAATTTCTTAAGCGGAGTTTAACAGGTTTGAATTCAATTTTCATTCTCCTAGAGTGGTTGCCAAACCAGGATTGAAGAGCCCAGTTTGCCCTACAATTCACCCATTGCTGCAGGGGAATACTTTCCCAGGGGTATTAGCACTATGTGAAATGCAAACAGCCTCGCCCAGGATTTGAACTCAGGTCGCCGAGTCCATTTCCTACGACTAGGAGCCTGCGTAAACGTTATGCATATAACAATAATGATGAAGACAACAGTTCGAAAAATCTAAATAATACAAATTTAAAAAAAAGATATAATAATATCCTTTCAGGCTGTATATTAGGTCTGAGACCTGTCAGCTGTTCCTTATATAAACATTCATCTTAATTCCACAGAATCATATTATAATGGAGATTGTGTGTTTTTCTGTCTGTAACCGAAACTATATTCCTACTCAAGTCACAATTCTCTTAGTTATTGACATCACATTCTACAGGATTTTATTTTTTATCTAAACCTCAATTATTAATAAAATTGTCTTACATTATTAATACTGTTAACTATGTCTACATACTGGCAACATGCAATTATATTTATATATACAACAAAATAGCGGTTTACAGTGTGAACGGGAAGGCTAATTTGCATATTAATATTAAAAAATCGAATTTAATAAATATGTGCTTAGTATTATTGATTTCTAACTATTTGGTTTTATTTTAATGAATATAAGCAAAATCTCTTCAATGAATCTTAAATGAAATCCATTAACAAGAAAAATAACTGTCATTTATTCTTTACTTCCTCTTTTAACTAAATACTTAAATTAGAAAAAATAACAATGAAAGACGAGAGTGATGGAAGAGTAAGTTTCAGTTGTTCCATTTTTTATTATACTCCCTCTGTTTCAAATCTTTTATTATACTCCCTCTGTTTCAAATCTTTTTATATGTATTCTTATTTAGTTTCATTAGCCTTTCTAATTTAATACAATATTTTATTACATTAAAACTTAAATACTTGCACCCGGGGGTGCATATATTTGCTAGTATTTATAATCATTCTACAGATTATCTAACCTTGTCTTGAAGGATATTTCCGTTAACATTTTCTCGATTTTGTTGTTTGGATGTTGCAAACCCTAGTCCGGGCAATATATAGCTGTTACCACCATTGACAACCTCGGCAGCGCCTGATTGCTCGTGTCTCCATAAAAACTACGATACCCCGCTTCTACGTTTTATAGGAATGTATCTGCGATTGTGTGTGGTGTAATGCGACACTGCTTTTGTGACTCTAACCTCTTCCTGTACACTGATGTCTCAACAGTAGTCATTTTAAGAGGGGGGGAATTGCTGATAATGATAGGTTTTATGTTAGCCCCCGGGGTGGGACAAGAGACGTCGCGAGTTCAGGTTTAGGATGGGCCCATGGTAGAGAGAGAGAGGCAGGGGAGAACGGCGGGCATTTGCCAGTGGTGCCTATTGTCGACTCGAAGGCTGTGTATTTTTGGTAATTATTTGGGGAATTGTATTTATGTCCTCGCCTCCGTATGACCACCTCCCAACCTCCCACTCGACTCTCTCTTCTCTCTCTCTCTCTCTCTCTCTCTCTCTCTCTCTCTCTCTCTCCTCTCTCTCTCTCTTCTCTCTTACACACACACACACACACATAAAGTCTCAACCTCTCTAAATATATATATATATATATATATATATGTATCACCCCATCTCTCTCTTTCTCTCTCTTAGATATATAGAGAGAGACGGAGAGAGAAAGAGAGAGAGAGAGAGAGTCTTTTCCTTTTACTTTCTCCTGCAACAATTCCCTTACCCACCCGCCTGACCGAGGTGCACTTATACTGAAACCCCCGCTATTTCTAAAATTTTACACTGTCGTGTACAGTTTAGATAGATAGATAGATAGATAGATAGATAGATAGATAGACATGAAATGAATGAGATAGATAGATAGATAGATAGATAGATAGATAGATATGCATATACTAAGATAGATAGATAGATAGATAGATAGATAGATAGATATAATGATAAATAGATAGATATGCATATACTAATATATATATATATATATATATAGATTGATAGATAGATAGATAGATAGACATGAAATGAATGAGATAGATAGATAGATAGATAGATATGTATATACTAAGATAGATAGATAGATAGATAGATAGATAGATAGATATGAATATACTAAGATAGATAGATAGATAGATAGATAGATAGATAGATAGATATGGAATGAGTGAGATAGATAGATAGATAGATAGATAGATAGATAGATAGACATGAACAGACTGTCAGATAGATAGATAGATAGATAGATAGATAGACATGAAATGAATGAGATAGATAGATAGATAGATAGATATGTATATACTAAGATAGATAGATAGATAGATAGATAGATAGATAGATATGAATATACTAAGATAGATAGATAGATAGATAGATAGATAGATAGATATGGAATGAGTGAGATAGATAGATAGATAGATAGATAGATAGATAGATAGATCTGGACATAGCTCAGTGTTTCACTATCAATCTCTCTATCTTCGGCTTTTAAAATATGTTGCCCTGTTAGATTTCCGTTAGATATTAGCAGACAGGCAGACAGATATATATATATATATATATTATATATATATATATATATATATATATATAATAGATAGATAGATAGATAGATAGAGAGAGAGAGAGAGAGAGAGAGAGAGAGAGAGAGAGAGAGATAGATAGATAGATAGATCTATCTCCATTTTCTTTCTCGTGCAGCAATTCACCTACTCACCCATCAGACGGGGATGCATATGCACTTATAACGGACGCCCCCGCTATTTCTAATATTTTACAATCTTAAGGAAGTATTTCCTCTCTCACTCTCCTTTGCGATGAATTATTTGTCTCTCATACACACGCACACGCACACACCTTGAATTCTTCCATTCTTTACACACACACACACACACACACACACACACACCCTCTCAGCGGGGCTTAGAATAGAGTATATCCTCTGCAGCGGGATAAGACCCCCCCCCCAAAAAAAAAATGGGTGTCCTGAGTATGTCAGTAAACTGCAGATGATAGTAAAAATCTTATTCTGAAGATCTGGGGAGTGTGGGTATGCACTCAGATGCAAAGATAATTTTACTGGTCTAGCACTAGCGAAAAGGGAATAGACTCCCTCGCTGTCCGGCTGATACAGGCAATAGGTCACTGCGACTTAAAATTATATAATTGTGTATGAACGATTTGTATTACTAATGCGTGTATGTGTGTGCTGCATGTATGTATTTATGCATGCATGTGTGGGTATGTGTGTGTGTGTGTGTGTGTGTGTGTGTGTGTGTGTGTGTGTGTGTGTTTAAATTAACAGACAAGAATTTAGTGTATTTATGTAGTCCGAGCACGGGTACTTTCGACCATCTTCATGAAGAAACAAAAACTTTGGACTGTTTTTAAACTGACTCCAATCCCAGTTGGCCGAAATGAAGAGCTGAATAAAAAGCTAAAATATTTTTTATTGTTGTTGCTTTTTACGAAAATGAAGATATTTTTTTCTTGCTTATATTTCCTTGGGTCTCAAAAGTTGCTGATTTAATACGAAAATAGATCAAATCTATTAAATAAATAAATAAATATATATAGTTATCCACAGATCGTGTTTAGACGTATCACGTCTCTTCAGTGTGGCTAGACATTTGTAAGCTACATACAGCCCGAATAGAAACTCGATCGATTCAGCATCAGTCGGACAGCTTAACCGCTCGGCTATCGTTACCTACAGAAGGGGAAAGGGATTTTAACTGTTTTAATACACACTTCTGTATGTATGTAAAGGCCGCCATAGAGTGCTCCATCCCTTTTATAGGAGACAGCACCAACAAGCTTAGCTTATTACAGCATCTTCAGATACAAAAACCAAAACTTGCGTTTGAATATGCTGAAACGAGCTAAGCTTGTTGCAGTGGAAATTAATTATTACATGAAGCAAATTTATAGTCTTTTTCCTTTATTCATTTATATTGCTCTGTCCGTTCATAAACCTGAAACAATGTACATCGAGCTCTCACTACGGATGACCATTAATTACTACCTAAGAACTCAACACAGAATCACAGAATGATCCTCAAACCAAGACATATATATATATATATATATATATATATATATTATATATATATATATTATATAACGGATTTTTGCCAATCCACGAAGCAAATAAAATTACTTCTGGGTTAATAAAATCGATTTAAAAAGTGCTCAATAAAAAGAGCTAAATATACGTTTTTATTTAAACGAATGTATATATATTCCAACTGCAGTTTCTTGCCGTAGCAATTAATATATTATATAATATATATATATATATTATATATATATATATATATATATATATATATATATATAATATATATTGGGATAACAAGTGCTTAATTGAAGTCATACCTATTGAAATTAATTAGTTGACAATTAATGAATTAGGTGAGCATATCTGTTCAAATGTAAAGGTGTAAACTCTGCTGATGAGGCATAATATGCCGAAATGTACATACAGAGATCGACTTTTTCTCGATTCGTTTAGGCATTTATATTTGAACAGATATGCCCGCCTAATTCATTAATTATCAAGCACTTATTCTCCCAAAATTGTCGGCTATCGCCATCTCATACAGACTATAAGCCTGTTTGTTTTCTTATATATATATATATATATTATATATATATATATATATATGATATATTTATTATATTTATAAGTAAAGAGTGCTCAATATATATATATAATATATATATATATATATATATATATATGATATAGTTTATTATACTTATAAGTAAAGAGTGCTCAATATCATTGATAAAGCATGTATCTCTAATTTGGGTTAGCGAGGGCATGAAGTCAACGGCCCTTGGTAGCTGGTAGTTTCTCACCTATCCGATTTTCAAACTGTCAGCTGCAAGCACTGTTGACTTAATGTCTTGGCTAACCTAAATTATATATATATATATATATATATATATATATATATATATATATATATATAATGTTTTTTTATTGATTTGATCTATTTTTGTATTAAATCAGCAGCTTCTGCGACCCGAGAAAATATATATAAGAAAAAATTATCTTCATTTTCGTAAAAAGCAACAACAACAAAAAAAATCTTTCTGTCAGATATTTGTGATGATTTTTTATAGATATCGCGTTCTTAACGCTACGCGGGGAAAAAAATCTATCCCAAATATATAAACTACTGAAAACGTATACGTTTATGTAAAGTCTCTTACTGCGTATGTAATTGCGCATGCGCGGGCAGGATTAAGTGTGCGCACGCGTGCTCATTAATCCTTCGTTTTCAACCGATGACAACGGAGATAAGCCAAAAAACAAATACAGTAAAATACACAAATGAATAAATAAATGGAAAAGAAATAAGTAAATGAATGAATAAATAAGTAAATAGATGAATAAATAAATAAATAAGTAAATAAGTAAATAAATAAATGAAATAAGACATTTGCCGAAAAAGGCGAAATTTCACTCGGCGTTACTATCTAACAAAATGGCAGTATATAAATCTATCCGTTTCGCTTTAATCAGACAAATTTAAATCACAATTCTTCACGCTTATCATCTTCTTTTCAGAATCCCTCAAAATATATTACCCCATCATCCATCATTCCGATTGTGGAGTTTTCAATCTTGAATACGTTTATGGTCGAGGATCTTACACATTTAATACAGTTTCCTATCTAACTATCTTAAGCTGTCTCTATCTATATATCTATCTCAGTCATTTTAAACAAGTTTGGTTTAGTTTCATTTGTAACAAGAATGAAAGTAAACTCAGTTTCCCCAATCTTCTACTACCAAGGTTCACGCAATCAAGTCCGACGCAAATGCTCTCTGGTCTCTAGTCCGACACATATGCTTACTAGTCTCTAGTCCGACGTATATGCTCACCAGTCTCTAGTCCGACGCATATGCTCACTGGTCTCTAGTCTCTTCATGCGTGCGAACCGACTCTCCCAACTGCCAAAGTTTTCTATATGCAACAATCCTCCAGTAGTACTACACACGCCTCTCTTCTCGACAGCAAGATCCGACTACGGAGGGTAGGTCTTAGATACTCAGTAACTGTTTACATCCGGGCTACTTACACTCTGCACTGCCCGTGCGGAATTTCTATATTCAACAGTATTTCAATTACGCGTCACTTCTCACGACGAGGAGGTGGCGAGTTCAATTTCTGTGGTCACTCGCCACATCTTTGTTTAATGGCATATCAACCTTCATGGGTCATTTAATCTCACTATGTTTCTATCTATCTATATATATCTGTCTATCTCATTTTAAACAAGATTGGTTTGGTATTATTTGTATTATTCGGACTATTATCCTCACCTTCATTGTTATCTGTACAATGTTTCGGCTGATGTACCCTGCGGCCCTTTTCGGATATTTCTTTTCGGACTCGGGTACCTTCTCGGACTCTGGGATCGTAATGGGGAACCGTCTTGTCGTAATCAGGAGCCATCACGGAACTTTGAATCTAACCCTTTATTCAGTTCACGGGGATATCCTGTTCTCATTCCGCTAACCATATCTGTGGTACAGGTGTAAAGCTGTGTACAGTTGTAAAGCTATGTTAATTATTATTCTATATTCCTGCAGCCCCTGATCAGGATTGAACCTACAGTCTAGAGATAACTGTCACTTAGAACTGTCTTAACGAAACTCCTTTATCCACTTGGCTATGTGTCCAATTGGATTACGACAAGAAGGTTCTGGAGTCCGAGAAGGTTCCCAAGTCCGAGAAGAAATACCTTAAAGAAGACCGGAGAGTACATCGGCCGAAACGTTGTACAGATAACAATGAAGATGAGGACAATAGTCCGAATAATACAAATAAAACTAATTATCAAGCCTCATCTAAAAAATTCAGAGAAATAAGATTGGTTTGGTTTCTTTGTTTAATGGCATATCAACTATCGTAGGTTATTTAATGCCAAAGCCATCCTTCTAGAAGAACAGTCGTGGTATTATTTAACCTACAGCTGTGCCATTAAGAGGTCTATATTTTCCCAACGTTATTAGTCCGAAATTGAACAAAATAGTGTGACTGGAGTTCGAACTCGCTTACTACGAGATTGCAGTCTAGCACATCAGCCACAATATCACGGTGACTCCCCTGTGGTTGTTTCATAATTTTGTGAGTAAAAGGAAATGATTAAATACATAGTCTTTTTTTTTATGACACCCAGGTATAAAAGGTCATTTGACTTGATAAAGAGGATGAACATTCTACAAAGTTGTGAAAATAAGGGTGTTGCCTTTTAATTTGAAGTAGGTATGTTATGCTTTTGAAGGAACATAAAACAGAAAAATGGGGTTATCAGGATACTATCGTACACACATACACACACACACACAAACACAAACACACACACACACACACACACACACAAAACACACACAAACACACACACACTATCACTATCACTATCATCTATCTATATATATATAAAGGGCAGTTGTGTGAATCTGTATGTCCGGAGGAAACTTCGAAAATAAAACATTTAACGAATAAGTAAATGTATATATATAAACACACTAAATATCATCAGAGCTTGGTTTTTGAGCAAAAATAATAGAGATTTGATTTATATTCCTGAAGATAATTAAGAAATAAAATTTAAATGATAACAGTATGGATTTTTTTTTTCATTTAATATTTCTTTTCAGAGTAGCTGGATCAATGCTAGGTCTATTTTTTTTTTTTTTTTTTTACATATGGATTTAAATGGGGCATCCCACGAGGATTCAACTCACGATTCAGTAATAATGGATATGCGGGACTAACTTAAAAAAAACCTCTACCCAGGCGATGCCGGGTAGCCGCTGCTAGTATATATATATATATATATATAATATATATATATATATATATATATATATATATATAACGAATAAGTAATATAAGTATGAAAATGGAAATGAATCCGACGATATGTTGAAAGGATAAATAAAGGAAAGAAAATGTTGAATGGATAATATCGGTTTAATTTGAGTTACCAACACGTGTTTCGACTAGGGTTTGTTCTTGCACACATGTATTCTATCTATTATTATTTTAAATATAAAATAAAATAATAATAATAGAAAATTATAAAATATTTAAGTATACAAAGAAAAATGGCCTTCATCAGGGGTAAAAATGTTGATATTTTGAAGTTTAAACGGTCAAAAATTATATATATATATATTATATATATATATATATATATATATATATATACACACACACATTTCAATAAGGAAGAAAAACTTAACAAACCGTCATCTGGCTATTATAAATTTATTTCGCCCGTTAACTCAATAAATAGCACACTTTCGCCAGACAGCCGTTATATATTAACCAAGCAAATATACTACGATAAAGAGAAAAATGTTTGACTTTGATGTGCCTGCGTGCACCTCGCTGCTATGATTTTATGGATCATTCCTGATCCATAAAAACGCCAGCGACCACAACAGTCAACCAGTCTAAAACAAAGCCTTGTAAAAGAGGAATCATTTCCTTGAAATATTAGATGAAACAAAATGTAACTTAGCACATAACATCTAATTCAGTTTCTCATTTATTTCACTCTTTACCCATGCTTCAGAAGAAATCCAAAAATATATATATTATAGACATATATATATATATATAACACATATATACAAATATAATATATACATTGAAAATTAGACTCACCAGATATACCAACAAAGAAGCATTATAGATATTATATATAGATATAGATAGATAAATAAATAAATAAAAGTTTTAGCTTATATTTATTATCATTGGAACAATTTTGCTACCATTGGTTTCTTGCTCTGTGACAGTTTTCAGGCAACGAAAGTTTTTTTTTAAAAGACTGCCACAGGGCAAGAAACTAATGGTAGCAAAATTGTTCTAATGATAATAAATATAAGCTAAAACTTTTATTTATTTATTTATCTATTAACGTTCTATCACAGATATTTAGCACTCTTCTTATAACACTGTACGTTGGATTACTATCGCTTCTTCAAGTATAATAGTGCCAACCATACACATTGATATATTATATATATATATATATATATATATATATATATATATATATATATATATATATATATATATATATGGGGGGGGGGCTTAGGTTAAAACCTGTCAATCAAACATTTACCAGCAGTTATGGAAAAATAGTGGGGCAGACTGGGTTCTTTAGCCTCGATTAGGTAACCAGTCTCGGAGAAGAGAAAATTACTTGTAGGGATTTGGTAAATACATACAGAAAAGCTGAAAAGTTTTCATGGCCTTAAATACAAACTTTTTTTTGGATGAGGTTGTTTGCATATCTGATAGCATGAATACACTTGGGGAAAGGTATTCTACCTATGGGTAAATACTAGGACAGGTTGGGCTCTTTAACTTAGATATGGCAACAAGTCTAGGAGAAGGAACAAATCTGAATTCAAACCTGTTAAACTATGCTAAAAAAATTACCTTGTTTTGCTCGTGTGGAGGGTTTGGGTAAATACAGGTATATTTTTTGTTTTTTTAAATAAATATTCTTTTAATCAATACCAAAAATAAATGAGATATTAGATTTTTCTATACATCAGGTTTGTTTTGATTTTTACACTGATTATTTTCAAACTACTCAACTCTACTTGGTAAAAATGATAGTTTGTGCCTGTCTATTATGTAACAATGGGACCGAGTCTGTAAATACATGATACGTAAAGTTTTATCGTCAAAATAACTGACGTTTATGTCAGTGAGTTGTTTTTATACCCCTCATCATTTATGACTCACAACGAGTACCCATCCAGAATGAATAAAACAAAAATGTTTTCGGCATAAAATAACCCAATGGGTTGATATGCTGTAAAATCCAACCAACTACCCAACCAATCCGTATATTATATATAACATATACAGATATATTTCTACATATATTATAGATAATATATATATTTATTCATATATATATATATATATATATATATATATATATGTGTGTGTGTGTGTGTGTGTGTGTGTGTGTGTGTGTGTGTGTGTGTGTGTGTTTAACTGTGCCCACATGTGCTCGTGTGTCAAATTTTTGTCGAAAAACCACAGACTATGTTCTTTATAATAGTTTTTATTGACTTTTTTCTTGTGGTTTCTAAGTGTTTAAAAGATCTTTGTGGTATCTAACAAAACAAGCTTAGGGGGAAGATATATATATATATATATATATATATATATATATATATATATATATATATATATATAATATATATATATATATATATATATATATATATATATATATATATATATATATATATATATATATATATATATATATTATATATATATCTATATATATATATATATATATATATATATATATATATATATATATATATATATATATTATATTATATATATTATATATATATATTATATATATCATATATATACATATATATTGTGTGTGTGTATGTGTGTGTGTGTGTTTGAATTTGTCTGTCTGTGTGTATGTGTGTGTTTGAATCTGTGTACGTGTATGAAAAGGTGTCCTATGCCGGAAGGAATGCTATTTTTATATAACTATATATGTCACACATGCACATACACGTTTGTGCGTCCAATTACATATTACGTACATACACACACACCTAACAATCTCCCCACACATCTATGTGTGCTCCGTGTGTGGTGGGGGCACACAATCTTGCACCTAATCTAAAATATTCGGCATTTTGCCTGAGAGACAAGATAAAAAAGGTTTAAAGCTTTTATGAACGTTTGTTTTTTTCTTTCTTTTTCTTTATGGTCACGTAGTTTTTAACATAATTCATTTTCCTTTCTTCGTTTGCTTACCCTGAGGCTCATGGCGGTGGAGCGCCAGTGACAGGGAAAAGTGCTTGTTCAGGATTTTTCACAGAACATAGCCTTGGTTCCACACGTTAGAAACGGAAAATACGCACATTTTGCACAAAGAACAAAAACTCCAAATACTAGAAGCTTTATACGTCAAATAATAAAACTATACTTAAATAAGATTAATTTTGAATGCAGTACTCACATTTTAAAATGCCTATAATTCTTTTCCTACCAATCCTCCTCCTTCCAGTTTCCACACCCCTTAATATAATTTCTACGAGTTCCCTTCCTAGTTATTCTCACTACTACTAACTTGAAAAAATAACTGGAACACAAACACATCATCCCTGATGATGGCACTTCGAAGTGCCGAAAGTACTTGGGATAAAAACTTCGGTGAACTAATCTACGTATTCCATCCAAATGAAAAGGGTTGGGGATGCCATAAGGGCAATAGGATTGGGACAATCATATAGGTGCTAGGGCTTGACGTGACCAACCGATTGATCGGAAGGGGTTACGGCATCGTCCTTTGGGGTGTTTTATTTTTGTATTCCATCGAGATAGATAGATAGATAGATAGATAGATAGAAAATGAAAAAAATGAGTTCAGATGGATGATATATTTTATTATAGTAACCGACGTTATAATGTTTCGGTTTGATTAGCAAATCATCGTCAGGACATCGTTGGTATTCAGTTATATAGAAAAAGCTTAAAAACAGTTGTTAATAAGTGTTTTTAGTATGTTGAGACTTGAATATTACTATTTATGATTGATAGATAGATAGATAGATATTGAGAGAGAGAGACAGACAGACAGACAGACTGATAAAAATATATAGATAGATAGATAGAAACAGATTGATATAGATAGATAGATTGATAGATAGATAGATATTTAGGGAGGGAGAGACAGAGACAGAGAGAGGCAGAGATACAAACATACTGATATGAAAATATAGATAGATAGATAGATAGATAGATAGAACAGACTGAGATAGATAGATAGATAGATAGATAGATAGATAGATAGATGTGGACATAGCTCAATGTTCCACTATTAACCTCTGCTGTCGTTACAGTTTTCTCAAATGTTTTTGACCTGTTAGTTTTCGGGGGGGGGGGTATCGTTTTATGTGGGTTTTTTTTTTATCTTTCCACTTCTTTTTTTAATAAAAAATCAAAGATTTTTTTAAAAAAAGACGATTTAAGAAAACAAACTAAGATTTCGCTGTTAAACATTGGTTGAAAAAAGCGAAAAGAAGAAGAAAAAAGTCGTAAGGTCTTTTGCTCTGTCATCCTCGGAAAATAAAAATTGACAAACATTTCTAAGAGGTTAAAAGACAATGTTCGTGTCGGTCTTTTTTAATATCAAAGCCAGATGCACTGACGCACATGCAGAGGAACATGTGCGTCTTCCAGTAGAGAGAGAGAGAGTGAGAGGGGGGTGAGAAACAAAGAGAGAAATACAGAGAAAGAGTGAAAGCGAGTAGAGAGAGGGGGGAAGAGTGTGAGAGTAAGAGTTAGAGAAAGAGAGAACAAGAACGAGAGAGAGAGGAGAGGGGGTGAGATACAGAGAAAGGAGAGTGAAAGAGAGTAAGAGAGGGCGTGTGAGTAAGAGGGAGAGAAACAGAGAGAGAGTAAGTGAAAGAGAGAGTAAGAGAAAGAGAGAGTAAGATAGAGAGAAAATGTGTGTGAGTAAGAGAGAGAAAGAGAAACAGAGAAATAGAAAAAAGAGAGAAAGAGAGACAAAGAAAGAGAGAGAAAGAGAGTAAAAGAGAGCGTGAAAAAGTGCGGGAGAGTAAGAGAGAGAGAGAGAATGAGAGAGAGAGAGAGAAAGCGAGAAAGTAAGAGAAAGAGAGTAAAAGAGAGCGTGAAAAATTGCGTGAGAGAGAGAAGGAAAGAGAGAGAGAAGCGAGAGAGTAAGAGAAAGAGAGTAAAAGAGCGTGAAAAAGTGCGGGAGAGTAAGAGAGAGAGAGAGAGAGAGAATGAGAGAGAGAGAGAGAGAATGAGAGAGAGAGAGAAAAGCGAGAAAGTAAGAGAAAGAGAGTAAAAAGAGAGCGTGAAAAATTGCGTGAGAGAGAGAGAGAGAGAAGGAAAAGAGAGAGAGAGAAAGCGAGAGAGTAAGAGAAAGAGAGTAAAAGAGAGCGTGAAAAATTGCGTGAGAGTAAGAGAGAGAGAAAGCAGGAGTGTAAGAGAGAGAGAGAGAGAGAGAGAGAGAGAGAGTGAGAGAGGGAGAGAAAAAACAGAAAGATTAAGAGAGGAGAGATAAAGTAAGAGAGAAAGAGAAAGAGAAAGAGAGAGTAAAAGAGAGAGAGAGTAAGTTTAAGAGTAAGAGAGGGAGAAAGAAAGAAACAGGGAAATAGAGAGTAAGAGAGAGAGTGTGTGTATGTGAGAGAGAGAGAAAGAAAGAAAGAAAGAAAGAAAGTGAGAGAGAGAGAGAGAGAGAGAGAGAGAGAGAGAGAGTAGAGAAACAGAAGCAATTTTGTCAGTTTATTATTTTATGAAGATTTTGTTATTTCAACTCTTTTTCGTAAAAATGTTTATTCTTCCCTGAAAACATCTCCATCCATTCCCGCCTCTAGAAAAAAAAAACGCACGCACATTTTATAATAACTGTATAAACATATATATATATATAATATATATATATATATATATATATTATATATGTGTGTGTGTGTGTGTGTGTGTGTGTGTGTGTGTGTGTCGGGGTATATTGTTATACACGTAAATGTATGTATTTGTGTGGGTCGGGTGGATGGTGAGTGGGGTGGCCGTGCGTGTATATTTGTGGATGGATACCTAGAGGACGCATTTCCATGATGTGTTATTTCAGGGTTCCTTGTTACGTGCCTTTGGGCGTCTTTGTCGCCTCCGTGTGTGTGCACATATCGAACTAGAGAGAGAGAGAGAAAGGAGGGAGGAAGGAGGAAGAGAAAGAGGGGAACAGAAGGAGACAGCGATAGATAGATAGATAGATAGATAGATAGATAGATAGATAGATAGATATTAACTGAATGAGACGGGAAGGGAAACATGAACAGATTGATAGAAAGAAAGATTGACAGGGAGAGCGAAAGGGGGTTATAAAGAGAATGAAATAGTTATAGAATGAGGGTTCTGGATGCCGCGTGGAAGACTTATCAAGAGGGGTGATCGATTGGGACGGTTGGCGAGAAAGAGTAATGGAATTCTTGCTGGCAATACATTGGTCTGTGTAAAATCATTGAGCTCTCAAATTGAACCAGAGTAACTTTAACATTCCGTTGTTAAAAAGGTCCTTATATATACTAGCAAATATATGCACCCTCCGGGTGCAAGTATTTAAGTTTTAATGTAATAAAATATTATATGTAATTAGAAAGGCTAATGAAACTAAATAAGAATGCAGTTAAAAAGATTTGAAACAGAAGGGGGTATAATCGAAAAATAGAACAACTGAAACTTACTCTTCCATCACTCTCGTCTTTCATTGTTTTTTCTAATTTAAGTATTTAGTTAAAATAGGAAGTAAGAATAAAATCACAGTTATTTTTCTTGTTAATGGATTTCATTTAAGATTCATTGAAGAGATTTTTGCTTATATTCATTAAAATAAAACCAAACAATTAGAAATCAGTAATACTGAGCACATATTTATCAAAATCAAAATTTAATATCAATATGCAAATTAGCCTTCCCGTTCACTCTGTAAACCGCTATTTTGTTGTATCTATAAATACAATAGCATGTTATTAGTATGTAGATATGGTCAACAGTATTAATAATGTAAAACAATTTTATTAATAATTGAGGTTTAAAATAAAAATAAAATCATTGAGAATGTGACGTAAATATCTAAGGGAATTTATGACTTGAGTATTTATATAGTTTCGGTTACAGACAGAAAAACACACAATCTCCATTATAATAAGATATATATATATATATATATATATATAGTAATATATAAGGTGGACCTTATATCTTATATTAGAGGAAAAAATTGAGGGTCTACCATGGTTTCAATCAAATCGAAATGATTTCATCATGACCCTACCCTACGTTTAACTAAGTCAAAATGACACCAACATTTTACAAAACAAGGACACTTAAGATAATATGCTACTAATTTCATCTGTATGATGCTGTTGTATACCTACGTTTGCACCCCCAGTATATATATATATATATATATATATATATATATATATATAGAGAGAGAGAGAGAGAGGGAGAGAGAGAGAGAGAGTAAACTACAGACACGTGTTTCGAGGTATCACCTCTCATCAGTGCAGTTATACCATTTTAGCAGCTACCTCTGGCCGGGTTCGAGACCCGAACGAACTTACGCTCGCCAAACCTCTTACCCATACGGCCACAGTCAGCTGCCAAGTATAGCAGGCTATTTAATCGCTACATTTCTAAGCGGAATGAACTCACCAAGAGGTCTCAAACTTTGTAAACAAAGTGAGTCTTAGCTGAACGCCGAATACGGTGAATTTTGCAATTAAATCCCTTCTAAATAAAGTGCTCAACCGAAATTGGGAGCGTATAATAGATATAATATATATATATATATATGTATATATATATATATATATATATATATTATTATTATTATTATTATTATTAAAATCTATACATTTAAAGGCTTTTTACTGCTGGTTTCAAAGCATATATGTATATATTCATGTGTTTAAAAATATGATAGAGTGCGTTTATGTGCGTTTGTGTGTGTATTGAGTGTTTAAAATATGATAGTGTGTGTGTTTGTGTGTGTGTGTGTGTGTGTGTGTGTGTGTGTATTGAGTGTTTAAAATATAATAGTTGTGTGTGTGTGTGTGTGTGTGTGTGTGTGTGTGTGTGTGTGTGTGTGTGTGTGTGGTCTATTTTGCTGCAAGCGGTCTATTGAAGTGTTCCTTTTTGAGCAAAACTGGAACGTCTTCTGCTTTTACTTCCTATAACAAACGCGTGTATACATATTGTGCGTCATTCTGAGCTTTAGCCTTTGCGCAAAATTGCTTATTGTTTCTTCTTCTTCTTCTTCTTCTTCTTCTTCTTCTTCTTCTTCTCTTCTTCTTCTTCTTCTATCATATTTTTGTAAACATATTAATTTTCTTATTTCACACACAACGCCGCGGGAAAAAATAAAGTCAGTTTCTAACAACAGGTTCAGAATGTCTTCCATTGGCGATGAAAGAGTCAGCAAAATGGACGCCAACCATTTACACGTTTATTCGCTCGATTTTCCAACTTTTGTTTTCGGTGTGTGTGTGTGGGGGGGGGTCTGCGCTCCCCCTTCTACACATTTTCCCCAGGGCAAAAATATGAAAAGGGGAAAAATATTAAGGGTGGTCTTTTCGTTTACCCCCCCTCTCTCTCCTCTCTCTCTCTCTCTCTCTCTCTCTCTCTCTCTCTCTCTCTCTCTCTCTCATACATATACGTTCTCTCTCTTTAACTATCTATCTATCTATCTGACTGGAATTTTTAGTCGAATTTATAACATATACTTCTACCTTCCAACCTCTCTCTCTCTCTCTCTCTCTCTCTCTCTCTCTCTCTCTCTCTCTCTCTCTCTCTCTCTCTCTCTCTCTACACATACATTCTCTCTCTTTAACTATCTATCTATCTATCTGACTGGAATTTTGAGTCGATTTTATAACATATACTCTCCTCTCTCTCTCTCTCTCTCTCTCTCTCTCTCTCTCTCTCTCTCCTCTCTCTTCTCTCTCTCTCATACACATACGTTCTCTCTCTTTAACTATCTATCTATCTATCTGACTGGAATTTTGAGTCGAATTTATAACATATACCTCTCAATATCACCCCCCTCTCTCTCTCTCTCTCTCTCTCTCTCTCTCTCTCTCTCTCTCTCTCTCTCATACACATACATTCTCTCCCTTTAACTATCTATCTATCTATCTGACTGGAATTTTGAGTCGAATTTATAACATATACTCTACCTTCCAACCTCTCTCTCTCTCTCTCTCTCTCTCTCTCTCTCTCTCTCTCTCTCTCTCTTTTAAAGAAAGCGAGTGAAATTATTATTCAAAAGGCTACAGGGACCTTTTATTTAAAATAACAAAAAAGATAAGTAGTGCAGAATTTTTTTTTAAATGCCCCAGTTCTATATTTTCTTTAAAAAAAAAATACAGCCCCTAAAACAGCCCATTGGCCCATTTCCCAGCCCTTTGCATCAATTTCTTCTTCTTCTTCTTCTTCTTCTTCTTCTTCTTCTTTCTTTCTTTCTTTCTTTCTTTCTAGCCGGCGGGAATCGATTTGCATAAACACGTGAGGAAACCAAGTATTTTCATTGGCTATCTTATGCGCTGTATGAAACTAGAAAGAAAGAAGGGGGAACCCCCATGGTTAGTTGGTTGTTTTGTTTTACGGCACATCAATCCATTTCGGGTCATTTAGTGCCGAATCAAGTCATTTTTATATTCGGTTTCTTACAGTAACTTCTGTTACTTAAATGGTCACCCATCTAAGTAGTGAACAAGCTCATCGCTGCTTAACATGGGTGACCTAGCGGGAACCGGTGTTTTCAACTTGACTTAACCATAAGCTAGGCCCCGTGGTGTAGTTTACAAACGGGTTGGGCTGCGATATCGTGCTAACCATTGAATTGATCTGAATTGATTCTTTCTTTCTTTCTCATTAGTTTCTTTGTTTTGTTTTTTTTGTTTTTTGTTTTTTTTTGGGGGGGGAGGGGTTGTTGTTTTTATATTTTTTTTTTAAGTAATGATAATTTTTAAGGATCTGGATTGCATTATGTAATAATAAATAAACGCACACGGTCAAACTTGAGAAAGCTTTATTCTACTTAGAAATACAGTTGCAGTTTTCGTGGGAGTTTATATACTTTCAGAAAGCTAAAGATTTACACAAAGGGGAGGTAATAATAAAACAGGGGAAGTAACTCTCAATTACTTATTACACATTATTATTTCTCTGAATTTGAAAACATTTCATGCCTTTTATCATTTGAATGATGAATTCATTTCAACATCAAGACATAGTCCTAAATAGAAAGAGTGTTATTAGTCCCCAAAAGGCGCGGTCGTAAGTAAACTGAAAGAAATCTGCATTTTTTTTAAAATAAAATAACATGCATTCATTGCTTTAATAAATCTACACTGAAAATTGCATTCATTAAAATTTGTGGTATATCGTTATTGAGGCCAGGAGTCCGAGATGACTTGAGTATAATAACACTAGAAATTGAATTACAATGCTCTGGTCATGATAAATTTCATCTTCTTTCTGATTCCATTCCCCCCTCTCTCTCTCTCTCTCTCTCTCTCTCTCTCTCTCTCTCTCTCTCTCTCTCTCTCTCTCTCTGTGGAACTAACATCTGACTAGAGTTTTGTGTTTAATTAATAAGAGATAGCCCTTCCTCTATCTATCTATATATATCTTTATCTATCTATCTGCGCGTGTGTGTGTATCTCCCCCCTCTCTCTCTCTCTCTCTCTCTCTCTCTCTATATATATATATATATATATATATATATATATATATATATATATATATACAGAGAGAGAGAGAGAGACAGAGTGAGACAGAGAGAGAGAGATGACATCTGACTGTAGTTTTGTGTCGAATTTATAACTGATAGCACACACACACATACACTCTCTCTCTCTCTCTCTCTCTCTATATAATATATATATATATATATATATAATATATATATATATATATATATAATATATATATATAGAGAGAGAGAGAGAGAGAGAGAGCTAACATCTGACTGTCGAATTTATAACAGATAGCACTCTCTCTCTCTCTCTCTCTCTCTCTCTCTCTCTCTCTCTCTCTCTCTCTCTCTCTCTAGCTAAAATCTGACTGGGGTTTTTGTGTCGAATTTATAACAGATAGCCCCCCTCTCTCTCTCTCTCTCTCTCTCTCTCTCTCTATATATATATATATATATATATATATATATATATATATATATATATATTTTGACTGGAGTTTTGTGTCTAATTTATAATAGATACCTTCCCGGACAATTGTGACACGATATGACGAGGGTTAATATTGCTGCAAGCAATTAACCGCTGACATTTGAAATTGAGCCCTGGTTTCCGGCCATTTTTAATATCATAAACTTGAAAAGAAAAAAGTTTTTACAGTAGAGAGCCATATAAAATGACTCATGTTCAGCAACTTTTAAAACTACGAGGAAAAAAAACAATTAAATTCTCATCTCGCTTGAACTCATTTTTCGTGTTTCTCATTCGGTTCTTCTTCTTCTTCTTCTTCTTCTTCTTTAACGAAAACGTTTGTTTTTTTTAGATTTTTTTAACTAAAAAAAAATCTCTAACTACAAAATTTGATTCCCCAAGTCATTTGAGATATGAGTTTGTCTATCATTTAAAACAGGGTTTCTTTGGGGGCATGAGATTTTGGTGGGTGGCCACAAGGCCAAATTTGAAAAATGGAGGCCCAACAGAGTAAGAGGGAGCCACTGAACCCCCCCCCCACACACACACACACACAAAAAAAAATGTGGATTATTTTGTAATTAATAATTATTGTTTAAAATAAAATATTAAACTTATCATTTAGTTACAATTTTAAATAGATCTAAACTATTAAATATTTATTCATTGTATTTTTTAATCTGATCTATGCACAGTAGCCGTTTTTAGTTTTCAAATGTTTTAAAGATTTAAAACTCTTAATTTATTCTTTAAATTAAGTTGATAATACTTTTTTTTTCTAAATAAAGTTATTCAAATAAAATATGCATCCAAATAATATTATTCCGTTATGATATAATAAAAATAATTGGTGCCGTTATAGTATGTGGCCTACCTTTTTGATTCTGCTATAGTATGTTCCCTACACGGTTTGAATGTGTCCTACCTCAGTAAGAGTATATTTATAGATATAAGTAGTAGGCAATTTATTGAAACTAATTATTTTTCACATATATTCAATTTCAAGAAATGCAATTCAGTCATAAGCTGTATATAGTAATTAAGATTAATTAAAAAAGAATTTATCCATAATTTTACATGAATCAGAGATCTATTTAATACTAAAATATTCTAAAATTCTGAAATAGGGTTATGGTTAGGGTTTGCAGTTATTATTATAACCTTATAATATTCTTTTTATGGTAGGCCACATACAATAAGAGACACATGATTTCGTAGGCCACATTCAAAAGTTAGGCCACATACTATAATGGTACCAATTATTCTTTGATTTAAAACTGGGGTTAGTGTTTTGGTATCATAGTACAATCCAAACTATAATCTTTAATACTCTTACTTCCTTTAATGTATTAAGTTGGTGGGCGGACCGCGAGGGAGTAGGGGGGTATATAATCTCAAGTTGGCATGGGGGCCACAAAAAACTAGCATTAGGGTTGAAGGGGGCCACGGCCCAAAAAGTTTGAGAAAACACTGACTTAAAATACCTTTCCTTCTATTCATGTTTTCACTATGTTCAATTGAAACGTGCCCCCCCCCTCTCTCTCTCTCTCTCTCTCTCTCTCTCTCTCTCTCTCTCTCTCTCTCTCTCTCTCTCTCTCTCCATCTTCCCATTTTCGATTAAAACAGATTAGCGTTATCATTTCCACACGCTAACCCCTTCTATATATTTTCCCTACTCTTTCTTTCTTTCTTATTATATTTTTCTGTGTAGCATGTCGTTTTTCTTCCCTTTCTTTCTATATGATAAAAAAAAACGGAATGGTCCATTATTTAGCTGAGGTGACGATACTCATAAGAAATAAGAATTTAGCGGATAAACAACCGTAGATAATCAGGATGCATTTCATTTGGGATGATTTGGACGGTCTCATTTTTAACTAGAGGGTGTTGCAAGATGATAACGGTCGTACAATTAAGGAACACGGGTATTAATATATAGGTGGTTTCATCCTGTAACCGAGATACCGCATACATTTTTTTCAAATTGTTCACTTAAAGCCAACTTGCGTCGAATTCCATGTCACAAAAGAACATCGAAGGAAAAAATCCCTTTTACCAAACACTGACGTTCCTTATACGTGCTTTATCAGGTCTCCCTGTCTATAGTGCCCTGTATGCACTGACGTAACAGAGGTGGGGTTACCCTTGACGAAATCTGTCAACAGGCTTTTATTTAGGAATTCGTTCCTTAGATTTTCAGAATTCGTTTTCTTTTTGTACTGACTGTTTCTCTTTGCACTTTTTTACCCTTCAAAACGTTCTTCTGAACACCCGAGAAGACCACAGGAACCAAAGTACGAGGGACACTCCGAAAGTAATGCCTCGTACTTATTTCCAAAGAAACTACAATCATATACAGGAAGCACATAGGTACCTCATGTAGCTTAATGGTTAGCAAGCTAGATTAGCAATCCATTGCTAGTGAGTTCGATTCTCACTGGGAGCCCTATTCTTCTGGCCTTGTGTCGCATTTAAGCTACGCTTAGTAAATAACTATTGGGCACCTCACGTGCTGCAATGGTTAGCAAGCTCGCTTTGCAGACCATTGTTTGTGAGTTCGATTCTCATTAGGTGCTCTGGCCTTGTGCCGCATCTAAGCTATGCTTAGTAAATAACTATACAGGGAGTACAACAAAGTTGTTGGATAGAGCGAGTTTTCAGCTACAAAAAAAAAACTGTTTTAAACATAATCTTCTAATCCTGTTTGACACATAGCGTAAATCGGATATATATATAATATATATATATATATATATATATATATATACCAATCCCTCCGCACGAGCGGGATGTAACCCAAGGTCAATTTCTTAAGCGGAGTTTAACAGGTTTGAATTCAGAGTTTTCCTTCTCCTAGACCGGTTGCCTAAACAAGGTTAAAGAGCCCGGTCTGCCCTACTATTTACCCATAGCTGGATGGAGAGTAGAATTCATACCTTTCCCAATTGTATTAGCGCTAAGTGAAATGCAATTATCACATCCAGGATTTGAACTCATGGTGACGAGCCCATGTCCATGACTTTACCATTACACCACGCGCTCCTACTATGGCGTAAATCGGATAAGGGGCTGAGTTAATACAGTTCTAAGTGACAATCATCTTTTAGGTTGCAGGTTCAATCCTGACCACGGGCGATAATAACATAGAATACTATTGCTATGGTAAATGCAAACAACGCCGTTCAGGATTTGAAATCGGGTCGACGAGTCCATTTCCTCCGACCCTAACCATTCCACTGCACGCCTCCACATGTTAGTATATATAATCTGAAATATATATATAAAACCTGAACAAACTGGAGGCATTCCACATCAACTGCCTCCAACGCACACTGGGCATAAAGTGGTGGCACAAAATCCCCCACTTAGAAATTAGAAGCAGAGCACGCAATGACCCAACTGAGACCATCCTATCGCAACACCAACTGCGATGGTTGGGTCCCACCATCCGCATGCCTGCAGACAGACTCCCCCGTAAACTACTTTACAGTGAACTCACAAATGGCACACGGAGGACATGAGCCCCCCGCCCCAAACCGGTTCAAAGACCATATTAAGACAACGCTGAAGAAATATAACATCACACCTTCAAGCGTGGAAGATCTGGCCTCCAACAGACAGGGTTAGCGAGACGCCTGTCGAACAAGAGCTAAGCAGCTCAATAATGATATAAACAGGACTGCGTCATGAACAACCAAATGTAGATGGGAATTTCCCCTGCAATGTTTGTGACCGCATCTGCAAGTACAGTAGTGGACTAATGGGCCACAACAGGGTCCACAAATGAAGATATGGAGTGACGTCATCGTCGTCTGTGACGGACTTCCAAAAGAAGAAAAGAATATATAATCGTGTATGGATGACCTTAGATAAGGTTGCATACCTTTCCCAGTGGTATTAGTTCCGAAAGTGAACGTCATAGCCCGATGGGCTTTTCGAAATCGCTTACTACAATGTCGCAGTCCAGCACGTTAGCCACTACAGCACGGGTACTCTCACCGAGTACTTTGGGTCTTGTTCGTTCTTCTGTTTGGAAGTTAAGACGAACGCTTAGAGGTTAAAAAGTGCAAAGAGAAACAATCGGTGCAATAAAAATTCTTTAAAACTATGAAACGAAAATCTAAATAGAAAGCTGTTGACAAAATTAGTTAAGTAATACCTCCCCATTGTCCCGCCAACTAGAGAAAGGGGATTTTTCTTCCCTTGCGGTCTGGAATGCGACGAGAGGGGATTTCAGTAAACATTTTTTTAAAGAAATGGTTATGGTATCCTGGTTATTTCCTATATAAGTATCAACTCTAATGGCCAGGAAAATTATTTTTATTATTTCTGGAATTATCAGTATCGCGGGACTCCATAGATCTACGCCTAAATTACGGCGCAGGCGTGGACACGGCAGTGCGAAAAACCTGCACCTCTCTACGACCCCAGGAATCCTACTTTCTTTCTTTCTTTCTTTCTTTCTTTCTTGTCCTGCTTCCTTCCCTTCTTTCTCTACCTTCTTTGCATCTCTCTCTTCTTCTCTTCTTTCTTTCTTTCTTTCTTTCTTTCTTTCTTTCTTATCCAGCTTTCTTGCATTTCTTTCTTTATTTCTTTCTTTCTTGTTCAGCATTCATTAATTGTATTCTTTCTTTCTTTCTTTCTTTCTTTCTTTCTTTCTTGTCTTGCTTTCTTTTATTGCATTCTTTCTTTCTTTTTTTCTTTCTTTCCTTCTTCTTCTTCCTTATCCAGCTTTCTTTCATTGCGTTCTTTCTTTCTTTCTTTCTTTCTTTCTTTCTTCCTTATCCAGCTTTCTTTCATTGCGTTCTTTCTTTCTTTCTTTCTTTCTTTCTTTTCTTTCTTTCTTTCTTTCTTTCTTTTTCTTTCTTTCATTATTTTCTGTCTTTCTTTCTTACTTTTTTGTCCAGCTTTTTTATTGCTTTTTGATTGTTCTTTCTTCTTCTTCTTTTCTTTCTTTCTTTTTCTTTCTTCTTTCTTTCTTTCTTTCTTTCTTTTTTCTTTCTTTCTTTCTTTCTTTCTTCCTTTCTTTTCTTTCTTTCTTTCTTTCTTTCTTTCTCTTCTTTCTTTCTTGTCCATCTTTCATTTATTGCATTCTTCTTCTTTCTTTTTTGTCCAATTGTTCTTACATTGTATTCTTCCTTTTTTTCTTTCTTTCTTTCTTTCCTTCTTTCTTTTCCGCTCTCCCTTTTTCTTTTCCTCCGTGGCCGTCGAGCAAGATGGCGCCGGTACGAGATTGAACAACTCAACTGAGACTGGTCGGTCAGCTAAATAGAAATAAGACGAAGAGACAATATTTTAATTGCTCTCGTCTGCAACAACTACAAGCGACATTATCTGACCACAGCTGATGTCTAACAACGCCGTTGTCCTTTACGAAACAAAAATAATTTTCCTCTTCGCTTCGCATCTTCCCGGCGAATGGACTAATTCAATGACATCGAAATAATGATTACTGGAATGCTACTAAGACACTGTTTAATCAGTTCATTATTGCAATACGCATGACCGACGCGCCTGTGCACACGCATGCGCACTCTCTATTGAATACAATGACGATTTAAGGTATATGCACATACTAGCTTAATTGCCGCCATATCGGGCGGCTTTTAAGCTAGTTAACTAATAGTTGCGATTGCCATACTTCTAGTGATGTTTTACTGTAGATAAAATATCTGAAGTAAGTAAATCGTTGAGGTGGCCTAATGTCGGTATCAGCCAGACAGCGAGGGAGTCTATCCCCTTTTCACTAGCTCTAGACTAAGGTGATTGTTTTGGCGTCCTCACTTTACCGCATAGGTCCCTGTGCTACACATACACTGAGTTGGCGAAGGGCCTGTATCGAAACAGGAACCTTGTGATTCACAGCTGGACGCTCTACCGACTGAGCTAAACCGGTCCTCTAAATGAGTGCTACTTATACGCTAAGTTTGATGTGGTAATTGCATTTCACTTAGCGCTAATACCCTTGGGAAAGGTATGAATCCTACTCTCCCTCCAGCTATGGATAAATAGTAGGGCTCTTTAACCTTGGTTAGGCAACCGGTCTAGGAGAAGGAAAACTCTGAATTCAAACCTGTTGAACTCCGCTTAAGAAATTGACTGTGTCACATCCTGCTCGTGCGGATGAGTTGGTAAATATATATATATACGCTAAGTTGGCGAAGGGTCGGTATCGAACCAGGAACCTTGGGATTCACAGCCGGAATCACTTAAGGCTCTGACGACTTTACTTTTTTTTACCAATGGTTACTATAATCCGAATCAGAAGGACTTGCGATTAATTGCAATAAAGACATACTCTACATCAGTGGTTCCCAACCTACATGGCCAAAATGGGCCACAGCAAATTTCAGGTGGGCCAAGGAAATATTATAATTCTATTTGATTTCAGAGCATTCACTTTTTATATACAAAATCCATTCATATATGTGGGAAATTTATATTTTCTAGAAAGTAAGATGTCAACTAATTCACGGTAGGGGAGAGTGGGGAGAGATTTACGCCCCTGATACGCCCCTATATGCCAATTGAATGTAGGAAGCGCGTGGTGTAATGGTTAAAGTCATGGGAAATGGACTCGTCGACCCGAGTTCAAATCCTGGACGTGGCAATTATTTCACTTAGCGCTAATACTCTTGGGAAAGGTATGAATCCCACTCTCCCTCCAGCTATGGGTAAATAGTAGGGCAGACTGGGCTCTTTAACCTTGGTTAGGCAACCGGTCTAGGAGAAGGAAAACTCTGAATTCAAACCTGTTGAACTCCGCTTAAGAAATTGACCTTGTGTCACATCCTGCTCGTGCGGAAGGGTTGGTAAAATATATATATATATATATATATATATATATATATATATATATATATATGTCAATTGAATAAGATAATGAACTTAGAGCGGTTAAAATTACAAATCGTCGTCAAAATTAAAACGGAAAAATTTGACTTGGGCATAGATTTTAATGAATTTAATTATTACTAAAGACGCGATTTATATTAATTTTTACTTAAATTTTAACCGTTAGTTGTGTTTAAGGAAAAAAGATAGATAAAATAAAACAGATAAATGATTTCAAAGTGGGCCATGAGCTGAAAAAGGTTGGGAACCCTGCTCTACATTCCTGAGAGCTCCAGAAGTGAAGCCTCACCACCGGATGCAGTTTAATGTCAATACACAGGACATGCTATATCTGTGGGAGGTACATACAATGTTAAACAGCAGTGTGTGGCAACGAGTGCTACCGACTCGACAGCACCTGTGATTTAATAGCTCCTAACCCCCCCCCCCAAGTTTTCTGGAAGTGCTCGGTTGCAGCAGTGTTGATGGGGGGTATGAGGGGAGGGTGAGGGGGTATCGAATAAGGATTAGTGACCCAGGCGACCAGGATTTATGTCTTTTTTCGTCAGTGCGTGAATTCCCCACCCTGATCGTCCCGTGCCTTTTCCCTACCCTCAGCGTCGAGACTGACATTTCTCATTAAATTTGATGGGTGAAGGTGTTTTGAGTTAAGCTTCCTGACAAGTGGGACTGAAAATAAAGTGACAATTGGATGAGAGTCGCCATTCTTTTTTCTTTTTTTTTAATTTACGTCTATTATTCCTACCAAAGAAACACGGATTTGGTGGTATCGACAACGCCCAAGCAAAATCAATCACAATATATATATATAATATATATATATATATATATATATATATATATGGTTGAAAGTAACATTTCCTTCTGATGAGTTCCTTTTCGATCTTTTTCGATGAAAGAACCTTGGGTGGATTCCTTCACCAATTCCACCCAGACATAAAAAGATGGCCAAACAATTGAAAAGATCGACAAGAAACTTGTCAGTCAGGAAATGTCTGTCGCGTTCAACCAAACATGTATAAAAGAAAAAATGCTGCCAAATATATATATATATATATATATATATATATTACTATGCAAAACGAGACCCGTTAGGTCACCCATTGAGCTCTGGGTAGATAATTGGGATTAGGGAAAAATGAGCTTGAAAAATGAATTAATCTTTTTTATTTAAAAAAAGATTGATTCAATACAACTAGAGAATTAAGAATAATACTAAAATCATTTTTTAAGTTTTCTAAGAAAGGGAATGTTTGTGCTAATTTGAATTTAAATGGACCCGATTCTTCGAATAAGCTACGGGCTAGCTGCTTCTGAAACTTAACATACAAATATATTTCACACTCTGTTTTAAAAAAAATAAATTTCCAAAGGCGAAATATTAATTGATAGTAACTGTTTGTGTTCGTATTCACTGTTCCGTTATTTTTCTCACACAAGCACACACTTCTCTCTCTCTCTCTCTCTCTCTCACACACACACACACACACACACCATATATATATATATATATATATATATATATATATATATATATAATGAACAGTCTGAATCAATTTTGGTATTGATTGATTAATTGAATTGCAATTGACTTTCTGTTTATTTTCTTAAAAAGCAGTTTATCTTTATTCTTTACGCAGCATCTGCCGCACTTATCTAAAAATGTTGAAGATTAGGTCTGTTACCGAAACTACGTCACTACTTAATTCACAGTAATTTTTTTAATTCTATGAAAAATCAATAATGAGTCAAATTTTCACGAAAATTTTTATACTTATTCACCTTTAGATGAATTTAGATTTAAATTAGTTATTTCTTTCTTAAAATATATAGGGGAATATTTTTACTTGGGCGCCCACCACCCACCCACCTTATTTAATTTCATGGAATCCGAACAAAATATATTTTACTCGTACGATTTTTAATTTTTCACTAAAGGCAAGAGTCTGAATAATTAAATCAGAAATTTTTAGAAACGTTTTGGAGGTCCCTACTGTCGTAAAACAAAACAAATATCTCAGTGGAGTGGAATGAACCTGATGTTTTTTATGTAAGTAATTATTTTTAAAGTATTAAGCGTTTTATTTTATTTTATTTTTCCCACTTCCATCAGGCAATAATTTGCAAAAATGTATTTTTACACCGCCCGGGGGTGTTATTTTTTTTTTTTTTTTTTTTTTTTTTTGCTAGTGAAAATAATCGATTCATTCTGTGCGATACATATAGCGCCGCATCTTATTTGTCGATCTGCTATATTCCTTCACTGATTTTTCTCTTTCTTTTCGTTTTTTTCTTCTTGTAGTTGCCCTGCCATGCATCTTTCTCAAGTTGTTCATCGTGCCGTTCCAAAGAGGCTTCTTCTGCGACGACGAGAGTATCATGTACCCGTACCATGAGAGTACCATCTCCACAGCTTTGGTCACAGCCGTTGGCATCATCGTACCCATCTTCTTTGTGAGTATACCTAAACGGTTGGCTGGTTGGTTGGTTGGTTGGTTGGTTTTGTTGACTGTGTATTCCTTAAACCAAGTGTGTACAAACGTTTTGCAAATAGGGCTAAATTTTATAAATTAACTCAGATGCCTGAGAGCAAATGAGCACTATCTCCACAGCTTTGGTCACAGCCATTTGCATCCTCGTACCTATTGTAAGATCCAAGGTTATAATTGAACATACAACTCCGACAAGGGTTGAGGGACAAAACATTTTATATAAAACAGCACATGAATAAACAAGATACACAAACAATAGAAGATAGAAAGAATAGTGTACATAATATAAAGGTACAGACATGAGACTAAGAATAGTCAGTGCTGTATAAATCACTTACAGTGACCAGTAGCCGGCGTTGGGGCCAAAGCCCCAACGAGAAAGGAATGACAATTGTCTAACCCATGTGGGTACCTACGAGGAGAGGTAGAAAAGAGGAAGAGAAGTTTAAATTAGGCGCCTATATACTATAGCCCCTAGTGGCCGGCACGTAAACCCAGTGGGGAGATAACTCTTCCAGGTAAAGGGAAGATAATCCCCACACTATCTTCTTTGTGAGTATACTTAAACGGTTGGCGGGTTGGTTGGTTGGTTGGTTGGTTGGTTGGTTGTAATTTTATGGCATGTTAACCCTTATTCTATGCGAATTAGGGCCGGGTTAGCTCCGTCGGTAGAGCGTTCGGCTCGAAACCACAAGTTTCCTAGTTCGATACCGACCCTCTCCAACTCAGCCTATGTGTAGCACAGGGGTCTGTGCGGTAAAGTAAGGAGCTGATGGTAGGTGTGGAGCTCCACCTCAGACACCAAAACAATCTCCTTGGTCTAGCGCTAGTGAAAAGGGGATAGACACCCTCGCTGTCTGGCTCATACCGACATTAGGCCACCCTGACGACGACTTATGCCGAATACTTTTTTGCTTTATTCATTCTTGTTGAGTATTCATTTATTTTAAAACTCGTTGTTTTAAACACCGTTTTTTAAACTCAGATTTTACATAGATATATAATATATGTTGGTTGGTTGGTTGGTTGGTTGGTTGGTTGAGTTTTACGGCACATCAACCCTTGGGTTATTTTATGCCGAAGATGATTTAGCTTCATTCATTCTTGTTAGGTATTCAAAAAAAATTTAACTCATTTCTTAAAACTCAGAATTTAGATAGATAAATGATATGTTAGTTGGGTTTTTTTTTTTGGGGGGGGGGGTTACGGCATGCCAAATCTTGTTGGGTCATTTTATGCCGAAGACGTTTTTGTTTTATTCATTCTTGTTGGGTATTCAATTTTTTAACTCATTTTTTAACACAGTTTGTTTTTTTTTTTACTCAGAGTTTAGATATATAAATAAATGATATGTTGTTGGTTGTTTGGTTGGATTTTACGGCATGTCAAATTTTGTAGGATTATTTTATGCCGAAACGTTTTTTTTTTTTTTAACATTTTTAACTCAGATTTTGGATAGATAGATAAATGATATGTTGATCGTTTGCGGTTTGGATAGTTGGATGGTTGGTTAGTATTATCTGCGTTATTCGGACTATTGTCCCATTTTTATTGTTATTTGTACAACGTTTCGGCCGATATACTCACCGGCCTTCTTCAGGTATTTCTTGTCGGACTCGGGAACCTTCTCGGACTCGGTAACTTTCTTCAGAGAAATAGGATGGCTGGCTGGCTGGTTGGTTGGTTGGTTGGTTGGTTGGTTGGTTAGTTCTTATGGCATGTCAACACTTGGGGGTTATTTTATGCCGAAGACGTTTTCGCTTAATTCCTATACTTTTTAGAGTATCAACGTGACTCAGTGTTGGGTCTTAAGGACGTTAAGAAAAGCGATCGTGTTTCTTGTTTGTTTTTATGGGACATTGCTCTTGACTTGTTGACTCTCCTTGCGTGATTAAATTTTTGTTAATAGCTTTATTGACACTCCTCGTGTCGTTAAAGTGGTTAAAGCGTTTTGCATAAATGGTTTATGAGCCTCGTTTTGGATTTGGCATTTTCTATTTTTCTTTTTAAACGTTCATCTTTTCTTTCTTTCTTTTAATTGAGTTTATATTGCAAATGACATTTATAGTTTTGTATTACATGTTTTTTGTTGCTTTTTTTGTTTTATTTACTTATCTATTTATTTATTTATTTATCGTCTTAGCCTCTCCTTCATAGGATAATAAAATTAACCTGTCTATAATTGTCTTGACTCTGGTAACGATTATATATATATATATATATATATATATATATATATATATATATATATATATTATCAGAACCTTACTGCTACACACCCCATCTGAAAGAAAAGAAAAATAAATATACCAATATACCAATCTCTGCTAACACCAACAACTGACTACCCCTTCCCCTTATTCACGACCTCCTAATTCACCAGTATGAAAATGTTCACCATTGAAGCAAGAACTCAATCCAACGACTGAAGAAGGTCTAACAGATTAAAACGTTACAACGTCGACATCACTAACTACATTTGTACAACACGCCATGTTTGTCTACCTTTCTCCATATATATATATATATATATATATATATATATATTCTCCCTCCAGCTATGGGTTAAATAGTAGGGCAGACTGGGCCCTTCAGCCTTGGGTAGGGTAACCAGTCTAGGAGAGGGATAACTCTGAATTCAAAATTCCCTCCAGCTATGGGTTAAATAGTAGGGCAGACTGGGCCCTTCAGCTTGGGTAGGTAACCAGTCTAGGAGAGGGATAACTCTGAATTTCAAAATTCCCTCCAGCTATGGGTTAAATAGTAGGGCAGACTGGGTCCTTCAGCCTTGGGTAGGTAACCAGTCTAGAGGGATAACTCTGAATTCAAATTCCTGAGGTCGGTCGTTGATTGGTTTGTGGCAACCCTTCATGCACCAATTCTTTCCTATCGACTGTGCCAAAAAGTGTGGATGGTCCAACACAAGCCTTCACCACTATAACAAATCACTGTGTGGGTGTTCATTGTATGTATGAACCCTCATTCGAAAATCGACCTTAAGCGGAGTTCACAGGTGAATAAGACTAGAACCTAACCAAGGTTAAAGAGCCCATGGAGGAGAGTGGTTCCCAAGGTATTAGCGCTAAGTGAAATGCAATTACCACGTCCGGATTTTAACTCGGGGCGAGTCTTCATAATATATATATAGGTGACGCAAGCGGTTTATTTTGTAAGATTTAAACTTAGCTTTCAGAAATCTTCTGACGAAGGATTATATCCCGAAATATTAAGAAAATAAATCAAAGGTAGACGAACAACATCATAGTCACCTCATTTTCCTTTACACCTGCATTGTGATAGACTTCAAAATCAACCACCAAACCAACATAGACAAATTATATATATATATATATATATACTTCTAGGAAGTAATGAGTCTTATTGTATAACAAAATGTTTATTATCAACTTAATTACAAGTCTACTTTATCTCCTTCGGAATGCTTTCCTCTTGGGAAGCCACACGCAGCAGACGTCTTCGACTGACACTGCCTTCGGTTGACTCGTCACGAACGACCTGTTGCACGTGCTCAACAGGTTCCCCAAACGGGGGAACAACGTAGCTGAATTTTGATTTATGGGAACAGGAAGTAATCTACAAGGACTCAACCCAGGGGAGTGTAGTGGAGGGGGGAGTGGGGATGCGGTACCGTTGGAATATTTTTTTTTTTTCTTTTTTTTTCTTTTTGCTAAAACCCCACGTTGATCGTAAGAACGCTGGCAAATATGCCGTCGTTCCGTTCTGGCGACGCACTTAACCAAGCGCACTTGTAATAACCTAACACTTCCTAAGCCGAACTTAAATTTGGAGAGACGAACACGGACCGAATGTTTTCTCACGTGTTTAAAGTCAATATGGATCAAGATTTCAATCAGGCTTTCCGACTTAAAAAAAAAATAGTTTTATTATAGTATTGGTATTCTTAAAAAAAAGTGGCTTAGTCGGTAGAGCGTTCGGCTAGAGACCTCAAGGTTCCTAGTTTGATACCGGCCCTCGCCAACTCAGCGTATGAGTAGCACAGGGATCTGTGTGGTAAAGTGTGGAGCTGATGGTAGGTGTGGCGCGCCGTCCTCAGACGCAAACAACAATCTCCTTGGTCTAGTGCTAGTGAAAAGGGAATAGACTATTTGGATGATCTTTTTTTTTTCAATTTTTTTTTTTTTTTTTTTTTCTTCTTTTTCCTGATTTCAAATTCCCAACTATTTGGATGATTTTTTTATTAATTAATTAATTCAATTTTTTTTTTTTTTTTATTTCAAATTCCAACCTATTTATATGATTTTTTTTTATTAATTCAATTTCTTTCTTTCCTTCTTTCCTTTTTTTTTTTTTTCGTGCACACCCTCCACACGGCCACCATAGATGATTGTGTGCGAAAATTCTCCTCACGACAACCGAAATGTGAGTACGTCTGTGTGATCGGCAACAAGAAGAAGTACGTGCCTCCGTGGATTGGCCGGCTGTATAGCACTGTGGGGATCTTCGTCTTTGGCGGTGTTGTCACAAAGCTACTGACGGACGTTGCCAAATACACCGTCGGGCGATTGAGACCTCATTTCCTCGACGTTTGTAGACCCGATGCGTCAACGTACAACTGTTCACAGGGATACATTACAAAGTTCACCTGTACGGGAACCAATAAAGAACTCATTGAAGACGCGAGGTAAATATATCTAATACTCTCTCTTTCTCTTTCTCTCTCTCTCTCTTCTCTCTCTCTCTCTCTCTCTATAATATATATATTATATATATATATATTACTAGCAAAATATATGCACCCTCTGGTGCAAGTATTTTAGTTAAATTTTATTAATAAAATATCATATTAAATTAGAAAGGCTAATGAAACTGAAAAAGAATGTAGATAAAAAGATTTTTGAACAGAGGGAGTATGATTGAAAAATAGAACAACTTTGAAACTAACTCTTCCGTCATTTTCCGTTACTCCCGTCTTTCATTGGTAAATTTTCCTAATTAATCTGTTTAGTTAAAATAGGAAGTAAAGAATATATTTACAGTTATTTCTTCTCGTTAAGGGAATTCTTTAAGATTTATTGAAGAGATTTTTTGCTCATATTCAATAAGATAAAACCAAACAATAAGAAATCAATAACTAAGCATATATTTTATTAAAATTATTTTTTTAAGATCAATATGCAAATTAGGCTTGCCGTTCACACTGAAACCGCTATTTTGTTGTATATATAAATACAATTGCATGTTTAGTATTGTGATATGGTCAACAGTGTAAGTAATGAAAACAATTTTATTAATAATTGAGGTTTAAATAAAAATAAAATCATGGAGAATGTGATGTAAATAACAAAGGGAATTTGTGGCTTGTATAGTAATATAGTTTCGGTTACAGACAGACAAACCCACAATCTCCATTATAATAAGATATATATATATATATATGGAGTATAGATAAAAGGATATGAAAACAAACACAATATTGCTGTTAAAGTGGAAGACATTTTTATCATTTCATAGCTAATATTCAAATGTCTTTGATTTTGGTATCTGTAAGTATTCTAAGAGAGAAACATTTTTGCTTTTGTGAGTTGGTATCTGAGATCATGATTGTTGATATATTGTTAGTTGATGATTGTTGATCTAGTCTTTGGTTCTGATAAAAAATATTCAAATGTCTTTGATTTCTGGTATCTGAAGTATTTTTCTAAGAGAGAAACATTTTTGCTTTTGTGAGTTGGTATCTGAGATCATGATGTTGTGATATATTGTTAGTTGATGATTGTTGATCTAGTCTTTGGTTCTGATAAAAAATATTCAAATGTCTTTGATTTCTGGTATCTGTAAGTATTTTTAAGAGAGAAACATTTTTGCTTTTGTGAGTTGGTATCTGAGATCATGATTGTTGATATATTGTTAGTTGATGATTATTGATCTAGTCTTTGGTTCTGATAAAAAATATTCAAATGTCTTTGATTTCTGGTATCTGTAAGTATTTTCTAAGAGAGAAACATTTTGCTTTTGTGAGTTGGTATCTGAGATCATGATTGTTGATATATTGTTAGTTGATGATTGTTGATCTAGTCTTTTGTTCTGATAAAAAATATTCAATGTCTTTGATTTCTGGTATCTGTAAGTATTTTCTAAGAGAGAAACATTTGCTTTTGTGAGTTGGTATCTGAGATCATGATTGTTGATATATTGTTAGTTGATGATTGTTGATCTAGTCTTTGGTTCTGATAAAAAATATTCGAATGTCTTTGATTTCTGGTATCTGTAAGTATTTTCTAAGAGAGAAACATTTTGCTTTTGTGAGTTGGTATCTGAGATCATGATTGTTGATATATTGTTAGTTGATGATTGTTGATCTAGTCTTTGGTTCTGATTAAAAAATATTCAAATGTCTTTGATTTCTGGTATCTGTAAGTATTTTCTAAGAGAGAAACATTTTGCTTTTGTGAGTTGGTATCTGAGATCATGATTGTTGATATATGTTAGTTGATGATTGTTGATCTAGTCTTTGGTTCTGATAAAAAAATATTCAAATGTCTTTGATTTCTGGTATCTGTAAGTATTTTCTAAGAGAGAAACATTTTGCTTTTGTGAGTTGGTATCTGAGATCATGATTGTTGATATATTGTTAGTTGATGATTGTTGATCTAGTCTTTGTTCTGATAAAAAATATTCAAATGTCTTTGATTTCTGGTATCTGTAAGTATTTTCTAAGAGAGAAACATTTTGCTTTGTGAGTTGGTATCTGAGATCATGATTGTTGATATATTGTTAGTTGATGATTGTTGATCTAGTCTTTGGTTCTGATAAAAAATATTCAAATGTCTTTGATTTCTGGTATCTGTAAGTATTTTCTAAGAGAGAAACATTTTGCTTTTGTGAGTTGGTATCTGAGATCATGATTGTTGATATATTGTTAGTTGATGATTGTTGATCTAGTCTTTGGTTCTGATAAAAAATATTCAATGTCTTTGATTTCTGGTATCTGTAAGTATTTTCTAAGAGAGAAACATTTTGCTTTTGTGAGTTGGTATCTGAGATCATGATGTTTGATATATTGTTAGTTGATGATTGTTGATCTAGTCTTTGTTCTGATAAAAAATATTCAAATGTCTTTGATTTCTGGTATCTGTAAGTATTTCTAAGAGAGAAACATTTTGCTTTTGTGAGTTTGGTATCTGAGATCATGATGTTGATATATTGTTAGTTGATGATTGTTGATCTAGTCTTTGGTTCTGATAAAAAATATTCAAATGTCTTTGATTTTCTGGTATCTATAAGTATTTTCTAAGAGAGAAACATTTTGCTTTTGTGAGTTGGTATCTGAGATCATGATTGTTGATATATTGTTAGTTGATGATTGTTGATCTAGTCTTTGGTTCTGATAAAAAATATTCAAATGTCTTTGATTTCTGGTATCTGTCAGTATTTTCTAAGAGAGAAACATTTTGCTTTTGTGAGTTGGATCTGAGATCATGATTGTTGATATATTGTTAGTGATGATTGTTGATCTAGTCTTTTGGTTCTGATAAAAAATATTCAAATGTCTTTGATTTCTGGTATCTGTAAGTATTTTTCAAGAGAGGAAACATTTTGCTTTTGTGAGTTGGTATCTGAGATCATGATTGTTGATATATTGTTAGGTTGATGATTGTTGATCTAGTCTTTGGTTCTGATAAAATATTCAAATGTCTTTGATTTCTTGGTATCTGTAAGTATTTCTAAGAGAGAAACATTTTGCTTTGTGAGTTGGTATCTGAGATCATGATTGTTGATAATTGTTAGTTGATGATTGTTGATCTAGTCTTTGGTTCTGATAAAAAATATTCGAATGTCTTTGATTCTGGTATCTGTAAGTATTTTCTAAGAGAGAAACATTTTGCTTTTGTGAGTTGGTATCTGAGATCATGATTGTTGATATATTGTTAGTTGATGATTGTTGATCTAGTCTTTGGTTCTGATAAAAATATTCAAATGTCTTTGATTTCTGGTATCTGTAAGTATTTCTAAGAGAGAAACATTTTGCTTTTGTGAGTTGGTATCTGAGATCATGATTGTTGATATATGTTAGTTGATGATTGTTGATCTAGTCTTTGGTTCTGATAAAAAATATTCAAATGTCTTTGATTTCTGGTATCTGTAAGTATTTTCTAAGAGAGAAACATTTTGCTTTTGTGAGTTGGTATCTGAGATCATGATTGTTGATATATTGTTAGTTGATGATTGTTGATCTAGTCTTTGGTTCTGATAAAAAATATTCGAATGTCTTTGATTTCTGGTATCTGTAAGTATTTTCTAAGAGAGAAACATTTTGCTTTTGTGAGTTGATCTGAGATCATGATTGTTGATATATTGTTAGTTGATGATTGTTGATCTAGTCTTTGGTTCTGATAAAAAATATTCAAATGTCTTTGATTTTTGGTATCTGTAAGTATTTTCTAAGAGAGAAACATTTTGCTTTTGTGAGTTGGTATCTGAGATCATGATTGTTGATATTGTTAGTTTGATGATTGTTGATCTAGTCTTTGGTTCTGATAAAAAATATTCAATGTCTTTGATTTCTGGTATCTGTAAGTATTTTCTAAGAGAGAAACATTTTGCTTTTGTGAGTTGGTATCTGAGATCATGATTGTTGATATATTGTTAGTTGATGATTGTTGATCTAGTCTTTGGTTCTGATAAAAAATATTCAAATGTCTTTGATTTTTGGTATCTGTAAAAGTATTTTCTAAGAGAGAAACATTTTGCTTTTGTGAGTTGGTATCTGAAGATCATGATTGTTTGATATATTGTTAGTTGATGATTGTTGATTCTAGTCGTTTGGTTCTGAATAAAAAATATTCAAATGTCTTTGATTTTGTGGTATCTGTAAGTATTTCTAAGAGAGAAACATTTGTTTTGTGAGTGTATCGAGATCATGATTTTGAATATGTTGTGATGATTGTGATCTAGTCTTTGGTTTCTGATAAAAATATTCAAATGTCTTTGATTTTATCTCTCTCT
>CM042157.1:62630941-62645941 GCA_023376005.1 Doryteuthis pealeii
GATATAAAATGACACTGGAAACTGAATCGGCGTATGTTAGAAAAAATGAATGAAGGAAAGAAAGTATAGAATGGATAATATAGGATAGTTTAATCAATTTTACTTACACGTGTTTTGGTCAAGAGTTTATCTATGTGTACATTATTCAAACTATTATTATTTTTAAATAATCAAATGAAATGAAATAATTCTATCTATACTAGCAAATATATGCACCCTCCGGGTGCAAGTATTTAAATTTTAATATAATAAAATATCATGTTAAATTAGAAAGTCTAATGAAACTGAATAAGAATTCAGATAAAAATATTTTGGAACAACTTTGAAACTAACTCTTCCATCATTTTCCATTACTCCCCTCTTTCATTAGTAAATTTTCCTAATTCAACTATTTAGTTAAAATAGGAAGTAAAGAATAATAGTAGTTATTTTTTCTTGTTAATGGATTTCTTTTTAAGATTTATCCCCGAGATTTGCTCATATCATTAAGATAAAACAAACAATTAGAAAAAATCAATAATACTAAGCATATATTTATTAAAATCAAATTTTTAAGATCAATATGCAAATTAGCCTTCCATTCACACTTGTGAACCGCTATTTCTTGTATATATAAATACAATTGCATGTTATTAGTATGTGAATTTGGTTAACAGTCTTAATGATGTAAAACAATTTTATTATTAATTGAGGTTTAGATGAAAATAAAATCATGGAGAATGTGATGTAAATAACAAAGGGAATTGTGACTTGAATGGTAATATAGTTTCGGTTACAGACATACAAACCCACAATCTCCATTATAATAAGATTTAAAAATAATAATAGTTTGAATAATGTACACATGGATAAACTCCTGGCCGAAACACATGTAAGTAAAATTGGTTAAAATATCCTATATTATCCATTCTATACTTTCTTTCCTTTATTCATTTTTTCAACATACCGTTGGATTCACTTCCAGTTTCATTTCACACACACACATATATCTATATATATGTGTGTGTGTGTGTGTGTGTGTGTGTGTGTGTGTGTGTAGAAGAAATTATGGGTTCTTCCAGCTCTATTTTCATGATTTCTTGGCCACTCTTGGATAAATTATTTAAGCTGCAATCGGATACTATATATATATATATATATATATTAAGTTGGTAATGGTGTAATGGTTATCATCATATGAAATGGACCTGAGTTCAAATCCTGGTCAAGGCTGTTTGAATTTCACATAGCACTTATATCCTTGATGAAGTTATGAATACAACTATTCTCCCTCCAGCTGTGGGTGAATAGTAGGGCAAACTGGGTTCTTTAGCCTTGGTAAGGCAACCAGTCTAGGAGAAGGAAAGCAGGGGCCTGGTACAAACGACTCAACCCCATAAACACCTACTTGCTATGAAACACTGTCAACATCACAGACATGGTTTAACTGGGTCTTATGATCCTCAGGAGAGCAACGCACATTTTTGTGTGCTCATGGTTTCATTTTGGTGTCTTTGTTTACTGGCATAGCAATCTTGATGGGTTATTTAATGCCAAAGCCATCCTTGTTGAAGAACAATACTATTTAACCCCTAGCTGAGGGAGATCATTGGGTTCTGACCTTTCCCAAGGTTTTTGTTTAATGGCATATCAATTTTCATGGGTTATTTAATGCCAAAGCCATCTTTGTAGAAGAACATTCATGGTACTGTTTCACACATATCCAAAGGATGAAGAGGTTCATACCTTTCTCAAGAGTATCAGTCCAAAAGTAAAAGTAATAGCGAGACCAGAGTTTGAACTCACTTACTATGATGTTGCTGGCCAGCATGTAAACCACTACACCCCTTGTGTGCTTATGAGTGTGTATGTGTGGAAATGTGTATATGCATGAGGAAGCAACAGTGGTGTAATGGTCTCCATCATAGGAAATGGTCATGGTGACATGAGTTCATTTTTACATAGCACTAATACCCTTGAGAAAGGTATGAATCCAACTATTTTCCCTCCTTGGGTAAATGATAAGGCAGACTCGGCTCTTTAAAGTAACCAGTCTAGGAAAAGGAAAACTCTGAATTCAAACCTGTTAAACTTCACTTAAAATTGACCTTGTGTCACATCCAACCAATGCAGCGGGTTTGATAGATATATACTTGTGTGTGAGGAGTGAAGGATTTGAATAAATCTGACGAAAAGTGGTTGAGAATAGAGGAAAATGTGGATATAACAACACAAACAGCTAAATTCAATTGATATTTCACCTCATTATTGGCTGAAGCTTTCTCAAAACTTTATCTATAAAGATTTTATCTATAAAGTTTTGAGAAAGCTTCAGCCAATAATGAGGCAAAATATCAATTGAATTTAGCTGTTTGTGTTGTTATATCCACATTTTCCTCTATACTCAACCACATACTTGTGTGTGCATATCTGCATTTATATCACTTAAACGGGGACATGTAAAGATGAAGGGACCCTGCCCTAAATGATGACTCCTTCCGAGGGACCACCCTACCTTACCCAGAATGCCTTGCTTTATGTCACCCTGATTTTTGGCTTGTTTGTGTGTTTACTGTTTGTTTTCTCTTTTCTTTTGTTTTTTGTTTTTTTTTATCCCTCTGGATTCTGCCCCTTTACTGGCCCATGGGGGAGTGATTTCTCTTTTCATATGCTGTGATTAATATTTTTTGAATAAATCTAATTATTTTGTCCCTTTGAGTATGTATTTGGCCCCCCCCCCATTGTGATGTGACACATGGTCAATTCTATTAAGTAGAGTAAAGCTGGTTTGCATTCAGAGTTTTCCTTCTCCTAGACTGTTTGTCTTAGCAAGTGTAATAATAAATGAACACACACATCTGGGCTTGAACACACACGTCTGGACAGTTGCAATTTCTTGGGAGTTTATATACTTTCAGAAAGTTAAAGATTTACACAAAGGGAGGTAATAATAAAACAGGGGAAGTAACTCTCAATTATATATTACAGCAAGACTGTAATAAACAACCCAGTCTGCCCTACTATTTACCCATAGCCACAACATAATGGGGACTCCCCTTCCATAAATAGAGACAAAAAGAGGCTGAAAAAGGGGTCGTGTGAGTCCCCTAATAAACATGGCAATTCTCTAAGGCAGATACTTTTTTTTATTGAATCAGTGCTTTTCCCAAGGGCATTGGCCCAAAATGAAATGCAAACTGCATTGTCCAGGATTTGAACTCAGGTCGCCCATACCATTTTTTTGTATTTTTGTATTTTTTTTTTTTTTTTTTGAGGTGGCAAAAGTGTATAATTTTTTTTTTTTGCTCACCATAAATTTTTTTTTTTTCATTTTCTCATTCCATTTTTTTGTTTTTGTTTTTTTCCTGCAGTTGGGCAGTTATACGGATCTTCTAAAGAAGCCTGACAACTCACAGAATTTTGAGCTCCCCTTGTACAAAGTCCAGGATGCACAGAGCATCTCGCAGACATCATCGAGTTCCGGGTGCGAAACAGCCGTCACTCTAGACAACCACCACGATGGGCATCATAACGGCACGACCTACTGAGACAAAACGCAGAACACACAAAAGCTGAATAATAAAGGGATCATAAAAGAAATAAAATAAAATTAACAGAAGAAAGAAAACCAAATATCTACATCTATAGCCCCACCCCCCACTCAACAACAACAACAACAACAACAAAAGTCCTTATTCCAATTTTGACCCCTAAGACACACTCGTGACTTCCATTAAATACAACCCCCACCCTACAGTAAAAAAAAAAAAAAAAAAAAACACTGGACATATCCTTAAAAGGTATTGGTACAAGATTCCATTATATTGGGGAGATGGGGAGGTACTGTTGAGTACCCTGCAAATAGATAAAGCAACATGTTGTCTTTTTTTTTTACATGATTATTTGGATGTGTAAGCAATGACATCACTTCTTATAAAGTGATTATTTTTTTTTTTTTTCAATGTTTAATCTTTTCAGGATTCTGATTGGTTTGTTTTTTAGTGGGTGTGGCAGATTGAGAGTTGGCATCAACCAATCAGAAATGAGATTTGACTATGACCAACATCATTACATGTTTTTTTGTTTTTTTTAATTTCATAAGACAATCCAGAAGAATCTTACAATAACAAGTAATTTATATATATATATAAACATAACAAACTATATATATATATATAAACATAACATAAACTATATATATATATAAACATAACAAATTATATATATATATATAAACATAACAAACATCATATGTTTTTTCAAAATGTTAAATTTCATATATATATATATATATATATATATATATATAATTAATATTAATATATATATATATATATATATATATATATATATGTGAAAATAAAATGGAAATTAATCCGACAGTATGAATAAGATATAATGAAAAAACAAACGATGTTTACAACTGAAATAGGCTCATCCTGATGAGCCTATTTCAGTTGTAAACATCGTTTGTTTTTTCATTATATCTTATTCATATATATATATATGAAGAATATAAAAGAAAAGGTGAATAACCAGTACAGACAATCAGTTCAAATTCTCTGTGATGATTATTCACCATTGTATGTGTGTGCATGTATATATATATATATATATATATATATATATATATATATACAGATGGAAATAAAATTGAAATGGCCTGAATTCGTGCCTCGGTTTACACAAGATTTACACAATAGAGTTGGATTGCAATAAATAATAACTGTTACAGGCACCAAAATAAAGGGTGTATCAACAGAGCAGATGCACATGCTGCACAAAATGGTCATCAAGGTGTTGCAATTCTACTTTCCATAGCCATATCCATACACATACACACACACATACACACACACACACACACACACACACACACACACATGCACATGCACACATACATATATATATATATGTATATACATATATATATATATATATATATATATGTATATTTATATGTATATATGTATGTATATATATATATAATATATATATATATATATATATATATATATATTATATATGAGAAGTAAATACACAGCGATGTGTTTATGATATGGCTTTTTTTAGCCAACAATTTTTGGGAGAATATGTGCTTAATTGAAGTCGTACCTAATTTTGAAAGTTAATTAATTAATAATTAATTAATTAGGCAGGCATACCTATTTAAATGTAAATCGAGAAGCCGAAATGAGAGATTGATTTTTCTCGATTTGTTTTAAATAGGTATGCCTGCCTAATTAATTAATTATTAATCAATTAACTTTCAAAATTAGGTATGACTTCAATTAAGCACATATTCTCCCAAAATATATATATATATATATATATTATATATTATATATATATATAATATATATATATGAGGATGGGAACGTTCCCTGAAATAGTCTATAATGTTAAAAATCTAATTCTTCTTTGTTATTTTTTACTGATATAATTTTGCTCTGTGACTCTGACAATAAGAGCACACATTGAGCTCTGAAAATTAAAAACATTTGAAAAACTACTACGTCGTAAGGAAGATTTCTTCACCTGATCTTTGGATTATATATATATATATATTATATATATATATATATATATATATATATGTATATATATATATATTGTTGATAAAGACAGTTGTCTTTTGTTAGGGATGCCCCCAGCATGTCACATACTGAATTCAGCTTACAGATAGACTGATAGACAGACCGATATATATTTCCATTATCGAAATACTGACCATCCATATTACTGGAAAGGGACTCAATGATTTTTTTTTTCTAATTTGTCTATATTATTTGTAAAGTTCTTTTGTGGGTTTTTTTTATTTTTTTTTATTGTTTTTTTTTTTTTTGTTATTTGTTGATTTTTTTTTAATCACCCTCATTTTCATGATTTTTGTTTCGTTATTAACAATTTTTTTTTTTTTCTTATTTTCACTACTGGGATCAAATTCACATTTTACAAAAGAAATCTTTGAAATTTTTTTTTTTTTTTTTTAAATTCTTCAAGGTTGTTTTTTTATTTTTTTTGTTTTTTTTAAAGATATTGTGTTTATACATACCACCATAAAGATGAGGAAAACAGTCAGAAAAATCAAAACTATTCACATCAAGCCTCATCTAAAATATACAGACAGATAACATTTTTTATTAGTATTATCTGTGTTATTCAGACTATTATCCCCATCTTCATTGTTATTTGTACAACGTTTCGGCCGATATACCCTCCGGCCTTCTTCAGGTATTTCTTGTCGGACTCGAGAATAGAGGGTATATCGGCTGAAACATTGTACAAATAACAATGAAGATGGGGATAATAGTCCGAATAACACAGATAATACTAATCTTCAAGCCTCATCTCAAACGTTTTTTATTTTTACTTTTTTTTTTCTATTTTATTTTAATCATAAAGCAAAAAATCTTTTGCCTGTCAGCATTTCTTTTTTTCTTTTTTAAAATAATTTTTTTTTTTTACTTTTTTTAAAAATCTTTTTTTAAATCTTTTTAAAAAATCTTTTTTTAAAATCTTGAAATAGATTATTTACATAGTGACAAAGACAAAAATATTCATCTATAAAAAAGAAAAATGACAGTTGGTGAATCAAATTTTTTGCAGATTCATTTTTAACAAAGACGTTAAGAAAAGAATGAAAGCAAAATTAGACAAGTTTTTTTTAAATACAGAAACTGCAGACTATAATATATATATATATATATATATATATATATATATATACATAATTAAATATTAGTTATATTTACTTAACATTCCTTTGTGTGTCTATAAAAGTGCAAATTTAAAAAGGCTTGAAAACAACAAACCCTGAACAAAAAACAAAATGAATGAAATAGTATAGAAAATAACCTTCCCCTTCCTCCCAAGAAAAAACCCGGTGTTATTTATCCCATTGTACCTTATAGGTCTCATATTAATTTTTTATGAGAGAATGTCCTTAAGCCTTATCCAAGCCAGTCTGAAATTATTTAGCAGATAATGACAATAGGAAGCAAAATGTATTGGACTATTTGATAATTTTAATTCCTATGGTTCAGTGAAAAGGTTTATTTAAAAAAGCATTGTGACCGAATTAATCAATCAATAAAATTGAAAATCCAGAAAAGGTTTATTACTTTTGTACAGGAATATAAATAATAGAGTCAACACGCAGTTCTCCAACAGTATGTCTAGCGACTAGCTACTCGATTAGTAGTGACTTGACTATGAATACTACTATGTAACTCAACTAAGAAGAACATTGCATATTCGTATCTTTATAGTTTAATTATCTTGTAGGAGAAATATCTTCCCTTATAGATCTATTGCTACAAACTAATTCTCAATTATCTCACAAGAATACAACATGCTGTTCTCCAACAGTATGACTAGCTACTTGATTAGTAGTAACTCAACTATGAATGACCTCGCCTATTCGTCCAACTATCTTGTAGGAAAAATATATTTCCTTAAAACAGAAAAAAGTCTTCAGAATATGATGTAAGTAAATATTACTCACATGCTTTCATTCTTTTTCTTTTTTAGTTTTTGTTCACCTGCAAAAATTGAATTGATTACATATAGGGAATTAGTTTCTAAATGGAAAAGTAATTTCTAAACTAAAAATGAAAAAAAATCACACACACACACACACACACACACAGGGAGAAAGAGAGAGAGAGAGAGAAAACACATATACAGAGAACACACAGATACTCAGACATACACATTGCAACCACATACATCATATAGACACACACTCACACACACGCATACTTATAGAAAACACACATCACAAACACAGGCACTCAGACACATACATCATCCAAAAACACACACATACATACACACTCACATGCACACACACACATATATAGAAAAAAAACACATACAGAGAATACACAGATACTCAGACCCACACAAAACAAACACAGACACTCAGACACATATACCACACACAGACATATACACACACACACGCATATAGAAAACACACATACAGAGAATACACAGACGCACAAAAACACACACACACACAAACACACACACATACACAAACACACACACACACTCACATATGTACATCACATCTCATGACACAAACAGAATCACACATACTTACACATGCACTCCCCCACACACACAGATGTTCATAACCACTCATTGACTGACTTTCATGTGCACACACATACACAGAGTATCTCTCTCTCTCTCTCTCTCTCTCTCTCTCTCTCCCTCTCCCTCTCTCTCTCACACACACACACACACACACACACACACTCACATGTGCATACATACATATACATATGCTCACATTTAAAAGACCTTGTGTTAATCTGGCTTGGTGGGAGGTCAGGAAAATATATTCATATATCATATGCACACTCACACATGCCCATACTTATATGCATACATACATTTATGCTATGTTTAAATATCTATTTTTAAGATCAACTTCAAAATTCACACATAAAAATAAAGATATCAATTTCTGACCCAAAACATGGTTAATTCACTTTTAGTTTTAGTGAAAAATATCTCAGAAAAGAAAAAAATCATTTTCTTTCAAATTTTTTCTTCATTTTTTTCTTTCATTCATTCATTCATTCATTCATTGGTGTATTTTTCAAAGTAACAAAACACGTGACCAAATTTTGAACAGTGAATATTCAATTGAATATCAAGAAATCAAACAATTATGCCTTTCCTCAGAAACAATCCAAACTTGAAAAATCTTTTGTGAATGCTGAATAATTTCCATGCATTTGTCCAAAAATTAAAAAACCACTTGTTTAGTCTTACAATCTCGAGACATCAAAAGGGTAAAAAGTTATCCTGAAAAAAAAAAAAAAACACGTTCATGCGTCTGCCATATTGGATTAACAAAATGGACAACAATTCAATTAAATCAATTGAGTCAATTATTCAATCATCTAATATTATTATTAAAGTGGATTTAAATAATTATTATCAAATTATTAATTTAAATATTTAATCTAAATCTTATGATTATTATTAAAGATTATTCATTCAATAATTGAATGTTCAATTTGAAATCAATTTAATTCAAAATGAAATATGCTGGCTTAAGATATGAGCAATATAAGGGGTTGTCATCTTTTTTGGAGGTTTGAGAGAGGTAGTCTTTATTAGGGCAGGGAAATTTAATGGAAGGATAAGAAAAGACAATAAGCTACAACACAGACAATGGGTAGAGTTGAATTATGACTTACAAAAACTTATTTTTCTTTTTTTTTTACTTTAACTCTTAAGATTCTATTGAGAAGTCCAGAGCCCCATTCCTCCAGAGACCCATTCCTCCAGAGCCCCATTCCTCTAAGGATTTATCAAAAAATGACTAAAAATTGAATTTATTTAAAGTTACCTGTTATTTCCCTTAAATCAAAGACTTCTAAATATGTTTAATATTACAATTAAACAAAGGCTTTCCAAGTCCATATTCCCATATTCCTATAAGGATCTATCAAAAAATGGCTAAAAATGGCCCTTTCATTTAAAGTTTCCTATTATTTCCCTTAAACTTCTAAATATGTTTAATATTACATTTAAACAGATTAGAATTAGGTCTGATCTTCTGGCCACCATTATTATTATTATTATTATTATTATTATTATTAGTTTTTCACACCAGCATTAGCTGATGGTATTTCCCTGGAGTCTGTTATTTTATTATTATATTATTATTATATCTATCCCATAATAGTCCTTGCATTTAGTGTATGAAGTTTACATGCAGATGTAGCAACTATCAAAGGGACACTCTCCTCACCACTAGGCTGGTGCGTGGTTTAGTAGTCCTAATAGTGCTCCATTTATTACTGGTACTACTGCTCTTTTTACTATTTTAAAAGAGAAAGTTTAGATTCAATCCCTGACGTCCGTGGTCTCTCAAAAAGGAACTGCCAATGAGACTCAACAATTTTTTCTCGCTATCCATACGTGTAGGGCCCACACACTAAACGTAAACTTGTATGGAATCTGACACTTCTCAGCCTTTGTTGTTTTTTTGGCTTAGATCAAAGTGTAGTATCTGTTCTTATCAGCTTGATCAACATTATCATTATTTTTTTGAAAAGCAACCTAATTCTTAACATAGAGACTAAAATGTCCAATCTTAATAGTACTCCAATGACCAATGGTACTACTGCTCTTGCCTCTGTGTTTCACATATATTGGATTTCAATCTATAGATCCCAGTACTTCCTAATTCTTTTTTTTTTCTTGATTATTACTATTATTATTATCATTTGGTTTTCCATACCTGCCTAAGCTGGTGGTTCACTGGAATTTGAGTGACAGCAAGTCTCCTCAGGTCTCCAGGACTCTTCTGAGTATTCTAGCTGATCTTAACAGTGCTGTTGTTTGGATGGTCCCGATTCTTCTTCGGATTTCCAATTCTTCCAGACTTTTTTCCAAATCATTATTATTATTATTATTATTATTATTATTATTATTATTTATTATATTTCATGCTTTTCATGTTCCTACTAAATTTTTGGGAGATATCACATGGGATTTAGTGACAGCAAGTCTCCTTACGTCTCCAGTATCATCACAGACACCAGCACCATCATCATGGTCTGGAACATTGTTGTTTTTTGTTTTTTTTCTTTTTTCTTTTTTTTTCTTGTTTTTTTTTTTTAATTTGGTTAAGGAAATTACTATTAACACTATCATCATCATCATTATTACTTTGTGTTTCCATCTTCATCATTTTCATCATCACCATCATTTTCATCATCATCATCATTATTATTATTATTATTATTATTATTATTATTATTATTACATTTTTTCTATGTTTTCATGGATGAATCACATTACTTTTTTGTTTGTTTTTTTTTTTGTTTTTGTTTTTTTTTGTTGTTATGAAATAAAAATAAAATCGAAAAAAATGAAACAAATATAAAATATAAATACAAATATAAATAAAAAATACATGTGTGTATGTATATATATACATATATATATATTTATATATACATATATATATGTATACATGTATATATATACATATATATATATATTATATACATATATATATGAGTAAGAAAAGGTGGAATGAAAATATATATATATATATATATATACATATTATATATACACACATAAGGCATATATATATTTCTTGAAAATTGGTGTTGGTACGGGTTAAGATATTATTATTAATATTCAGTTTCCATGGTTACGGTAGTAACATCCATCACCACCAGGGCTATGTTTGGTTGGTCGGAGAACAAGTGACAGTAAGCCACTTTCCAAGAATCGAAAAAAAAAAAGAATCAAATAAAAGAAGAAAAAATAAAAAGGGAATGACAAATTTTAAAAAAAATTTTTTTTTGTAAAAATTGAAGTGATGATAGAAATGGTCATGTGACTAAGATGGTCATGTGACTAAAGATAGTCAATGTGATTGAATAAGCCAAAAAGTTGTTTCTAGGGTCAGATGTAAATATAATTAAAGAAAGAATGAATGTTGAGAGGGGGTGAGGGGTTGAGGGGGGGTGAGGGGGGTGAAATTGTCCTAACTATTCCTGTGTTTTAACCACCACCCCCCATCCTTGACCACCAACATCATCAACCCCACTACCCCCGCCAAAAATAATTACAAGAATGGAATTCCAATTTTCAAAAGGAACAGAATATTTTAGAAACAATGAAAATAATGGGACCATAATTGAGAAAAGAAGAGAAAAAGGGGAAAGGGGGGAAGTTAGAGTGTGTGAGAGAGAGAGAGAGAGAGAGAGAGAGAAGAAGAAGAAGAAGAAGAAGAAGAAGAAGAAGAAGAAGAAGAAGAAGAAGAGAAGAAGAAGAAGAAGATAATTGAGAGAAAGAAAAAGGCAGAAAGAAAAAAAAAGGGAACGGGAAGAAGTTATAGTAAGAGAGAGAGAGAGAGAGAGAGAGAGAGAGAGAGAAGAGAGAAGAAGAAGAAGAAGAAGAAGAAGAAGAAGAAGAAGAAGATAATTTAGAGAAAGAAAAAGGAAAAGTGAGGAACTGAGAGAGAGAGAGAGGGAGAGAGAGATGGAGGAGATAAAAGATAACAGGAAGAATAGGAGGGGTATAGTAGGAGGGAAAACATAAAGGGAAAAAGAGGCTAGGAGGGAGCAAGAGCAAAAGTGAGAGAGTAGAAGAAAAAGATAGAGGGAGGGGGAGAAAAGGGAAAGGGGAAGATATGAGGAAGAGTGAGAAAAGGGCAGGAGGAGAAGGAGGAGTAGGGGGAATAGAAAGAACAAGAGTAGGAGAAAAAAGATGGAGGATAGTACAGGAACAAGAGATAGTTGAGAAAGAGAAAAAAAAACCTTTAGCATAATTCGGTCAAATGAAATTTGTGCTTTAAAATCATATAGAGGAAAAATGTGGACAAAAACAACACAAACAGCCGTCAATTTAGTGTATATTTTGTTTCATCTATCTATACATATATAAAGGGCAAAGTGAATATATATACACATTAAATATCACCAGCTCTTGGTTTTTAAGCAAGAATAATGAAGGTTTGATTTATATTAGTGAAGATACTTAAAAAATAAAATTTAAATGATAATAGCATATATATATATATATATATATATATATATATACATATATGTTATTATCATTTAATTTTTTTGGCATTTGATATTTTAAATAGTAGACATTAATTTTTATTTCCAGAGTGGCTGGATCAACGAAACGTCTTTTGTTTTTACATAGGAGGAAACTTCGAAAATAATACAATTAATGACAAAGTAAATATATATACACATTAAATATCAACAGTTCTTGGTTTTTGAGCAAGAATAATGAAGGTTTGATTTATATTCGTAAAGATACTTTTTTTAAAATAAAATTTAAATGATAATAGCATATATATATATATATATATATATATATATATATATATAATATATAATATATATATATATATATATTTTAAATAGTAGACATTAATTTTTATTTCCAGAGTGGCTGGATCAACGCAACGTCTTTTGTTTTTACATAGGGGATTTTAATGGGGAATACTACAAATATCCAACTCGCGATTCAATAATAATGGATTTATGAGACTAATTTTTTTACCTCCCCCACTACCCAGGCAACGTCGGGTAGCCGCTTCTAGTATCCAATGAAACTTCTTCAGCAGTTATTGCACATTGGTACACATACATTTTGCTTTTATAAAGAAGAAGGTGAATGGATGAGGGGTGAGGCATTGATGGGCTACAAAATCCCCTACACTCCAACCCGCAAATGTATGTGTACCAATGTTCAATAAATGCTGAAGAAGTTTCATTCAATATAAAACAAAATATACACTGAATTGACGGCTGTTTGTGTTGTTTTTGTCTACACTTTTCCTCTATTCTCAACCATATATTGTCGGATTTATTCAAATCCTCCACTCCTCACATCTTATAAACTAAATAACAGTTTATTGGCAAATATGTATCTAAGTTTAAAACAACAAAAGACACAATTAGTTTTGTACCAACATATAAGTAATTATAATACTATACACGGCCTACTGATATATACGGCCCCACATGTCACCTAAGCAGGCAAAATTATAACAGGCCGATTCGTTTTATAGTCAGTTTATGTATGTTTCGAAAAAAATGTTTAAAAAATACAAACTTGTATTTTTTCTTCAGAAATGTAATAAAAGATTGTAAACAAACTAACAAAAAAAATAATTAAAAAAATTATACAGCTATACAAAACAAACACACCAACAATTTATCAATGATTTCAGGTTATATAAAAAAAAATTAAACCTTTCAATGGGAAATGTATTCCCATGTCATGGTAGGCAATGATAGTGATGATACTACAGAGAAACGGTATTTCTCTAGGAGAACTTAAGGTTCCATCTAGCCAAATGTTTGTGCTTTAAGATTTTTCAAAACGGACATAAATTGACTATAAAACAAATCGGACTGTTATAATTCTACCTGTTTATGTAACATGTGAGGCCGTATATATTAGTAGGCCGTGTACTATAACATTACTATTATAATACTATAGTGTTACTATTATAATACTATTGGTACCAGAATTTTTTTTCTTTTGATATTATTGTTTTTATTAATGATATCATCATCATCACCATTATTATCGTTATCATCATTTTGATGTTTTAATTGTTCTAAAGATGATTAAAAGTTGTATTGTTCATATTATTTTGAACTGCAATGTCATGTGCCCTTTTTATTTTTGGCAATGTTACTTGTTTTACAGACCACACCAACATCTAAGTACGACTTGGTGGAAATGACAGGTTTTGGCTGTACATATCAAATGCAATAAATTATACACATTTTATAGCCATGTAAATAAACACACTTAAACAGCAAACGCGACTCTGTTTTTTCTTGTTTTTTATTATTATTACTTTTTATTTTTTATTCTGTTTTATGTTTTTATTTTTTTATTCTTTTTTTAGAAAGAAAGAAAGAAAGAAAGAAAGAATGAATAAAAATTCTTTTCTTCCTTTTTTCTTTTTTTGTTCTTTATTTCTAGCTGAATACCCATCAATATGGGTGGGTACATGTGATTGAGAAAGAGACAGTGGTAATACAGTTTAGTATATATATATATACAGAGAAAATTATATATTAAGTACTGTGTATCTCTCTCTCTCTCTCTTCTCTCTCTCTCTCTCTCTCTCTCTCTCTCTCTCTCTCTCTCTCTCTCTCTCTCCCCCGTGGACACATACACATGGATGTTGTGGAGATTAAAGATATACAAAAATAAAAACAAAATAAAAATGAATAAACAACCATGGTGTTTTGACCGGAAATACCATCTGCGCAGGCCTGACAAAAAAGCCTGACTCCCTTCCCCCAAAAGAATCACTCGGTCATTTCAAACGAAGGCCACAACTGAGGTAGATTTCTAGCTAGGGCCATGTGCCCTCGCTACCAACGATTATACCCCGTTCAATAAAGCCTGAGTTATGAAACCACCTTCTGCCTTTATCTCTTTCCTTTCTCGTTCCTTGAATGCCTTCCATTTCAGCTCACCAGCCCAGAA
>CM042157.1:62650941-62677517 GCA_023376005.1 Doryteuthis pealeii
ACCCCCCCCCACCCCCATTTTATTTCATGAAATGTGAAAAAATGAACCGACAAAAAACAATTTTTACTTTTTTTCTATAAAGATAAGAGTCTGGATAATTATATCAGAAGATTTTTATAAGTTTCTATGCCAGAGTTTTTTAGTAAAAGAACTACGAATACAGAATTCTGCTAAAAAATTATAACTAAAAAAACTGACCCTGTTGTTAAAAAACGGACTATTTTAATTATCTTTACTTTTTTTTCTCTAAAGATAAGAGTCTGAATAATTATATCAGAAGTTTCATAACTTTACTGGGTGCACACACTATTGACTGACTCAGGGAGAAAGCCCCTCTCCGAGAAATGGCTGTGAACCTAGTAGTTCTTAGGAGGGTCTTAGTCGGCGAGACTGGTCATCTTTTGGGGTGATTTCTTCATCTGATTAATACGGTTTCTTTTGTGCTGGGCTCTGCTTGTCTGTACTCATTCTCTTTGTTTTTAATAATGCAGGTCTTTATTAAAACTGAAACCCAAAAGGGTTCAACCGCGCAGTGAGAAGATGGCTTGCTGAGTAACAGACGACTATAACGTCTGGCCCCTTTGACTAACCACCAAACTCTCTACTCTAACTCAGTTCCCTTCACACACTTTGCCTTTAGCCAATGAGCAATCAACAGCTAGGTCAGTGAAATGTGAACTGTTTGTCAATCACTGCTATAACGGTCAATGGAAACTTTCCATTTACACTTACACCACACTGATCTTATTACAAAAGTTAACCACAAAACACTTGCCTATCAATAAAAATCAAGGTACAAATGCAGAATAGCACGCAAGAGATAATATCATAACAATCATATTTTACGTATGAATAGTATTAGATTACGGAAACTAATACTGACACTAACCCTAACCCTAACGCTAACCCAAACCTTAAAACAAACCATAACACTAACCCTAAAACTAACCCTAACCTTTACTCTAACCCTTATACCAGCGTCTCAAAGGTTTGGGGTATTTCCGTGAAATGTAATGCTTTTTATACGTAATCTAATGAATCTCTTGAGTGCTATTCTGCATTAGTACCAAAATCAAAATCAAATTAACAGTCCACGACACCATTGAGGTCGTTTTTTAACAATGCATTGACGTTATTGGGAGATAGATATAACTTTGACAAGTTGAGAGAGAGAAAATAGATTTTATGTGCAAAAGAAAGATTTCAACAAGCTCTATTCAACAATATAATTGGTTTAAACTAGCAGTAAAAATTTACTGTGTAAAACACAAAGTAGGCTTCAATAAATATAACTTTGACAAGTTGAGGGAGAGAAAATAGATTTTATGTGCAAAAGAAAGATTTCAACAAGCTCTATTAAACAATATAATGGGTTTAAACTAGCAGTAAAAACTTACTAAGTAAAACACAAAATAGCCTAAGATTAAAGTAGATTAATTACCTGAAGAATATTCAGACTGACTTGCTGCGTTGGCTATACCGAACTGACCCTCCTCTTTTTAGTGCAATTTTGTTTTGTTAATTGTTTGTATTTATTTGTTCTGTGTTTGTATGTATCCGTTTAGCACCGAATTGCCTAATAGATTAATCACACCATTCATCTGTGTATCTTACCACCTAGGGAAGCAATGATAATACAGGTTGAAAAGTTAATGAAATTGTATAAAAAATAAAGACTGTTTTGTTCTAGATGTTCCTTTTTCGGTAATCTAAACATTAGCTACATAAATTAGAGTAACACCCCCCTTGTTTATTTCACTTTGAGGAAGCCATATGTTTTCATTTCACCGTAAATCTACACTGAAAATACGAATTTGTTCGAATCAATGCAACTGCATGTTTTAACACGAATATATATATATATATATATATATATTAGTTTAATGGGAAAATAATGGGTAGATTAATTAGCAGATAAATTCATTCAGAGTGGTTCCCCTTTTTAGGTTGGAGTTATAGGAAATAACCGATTTATATATATATATATATATATATATATATATATATATATATATATATATATATATATTCAATTTTTTTAATGCTTCACACTAAAGCCAAACTTGATATATGTACCTCCCACAAACGGATACATATACCTAAATAAACACTAATATATATATATATATATATATATATATATATTATATATATATATATATATATATGGCCGTCTTAGTCTCATTGTGAATGACATTGCAATTTCTCAATAGATAGATATTTGTAGAAATATTGTAATGAAATTCAATTTTACAAAATCTAAATAAAATATGAAATGAAAAAATATATTTATTTCGTTTCTTCGGAACCCGGTGTCAATTGGACCGGTAGTATATTTAATATCAGTGGCCATCCCCCGAGGTAGCACCTACCCCCTCGTCTAAAAGGGGACGGTCTGGGTTTATTGCCCAGTGTCTCAGGCAGTCGCATAAACATTGAAAACCGAGAGAGAATTTTCAAGGGAGATAACTTTAAAAAAAACATTTTCAGGGGAGATAACTGTAAAGGTAAAATAAATTAGTTTTTTCCCTTGGATTGTAGCGTAAATGGGTGGTTGTGTGTATTGGTCAATATTGTGTACTTTGTAGTGTGTAATCCATCTAAATTAGTTGACATTTAGTAGTGAGTGCGATTCTCACTGAGTGTCTCATACTTAGATCAGACAAACTTACAAAATAAATATTGGTAGTTGTTTATTCAATTATTTTTCTCATTTACGACTGTAGAGAAAAATACTTCTTGAAATATTTTAACTGAATTTTTTGAAAAATTATATTTATCTCAATAATTATCAAATAATGTGTTTGTGTGTGCATGTGTGTATGTGTGAATGTGTGTGCATGTGTGTGTCTGTGTCTGTGTGTGTGTCTGTGTGTGCGTGTCTGTGTATGTGTCTGTATGTAAGTTTATGTGTGTGTGTCTCTGTATATCGCTGTGTCTGCGTGTGTGCGTGTGCGTCTGTGTCTGTGTGTGCGTGCCTAATTTTTTGTCTTTGTGCGTGTGTGAGTTTGCCTATGTCATTGTGTGTGTGTGTGTGTGTGTGTGTGTGTGTGTGGGTGTGTGCATGCGTGTGTGTGTACTCATGTCAAAGTAATATTTTTGAGCAATTTTTTAATATTTCTAAATAGTATAAACATTGAGCCTATTTGAATAACGTTTTAAAATTCTTTTTATTCAATTTAAGCCGATTTTCCTGTCCCTCATTTCAATGTTTTTTTGTACCTTTTATAACTAACAAAATCTCAATAAATTTTCTGCGTTCTCAACTAACCAAAACGATCGCTGCCCCAAACATCTAAAAATAGCCTCCATTATTCATGAGCAATTGGACTGAGAAGAACAGACAACAACGAAAAAAAGACAAAGCAATAAACTAAAATAGCAGCACGGGTATATTCCCATACGTCAACTGAAAACTATACAAGTAAAGTCATTTCTACTCCCAGGTAGGATACCCCACGGCCCGCTAATATATACGGCCTCATATGCCACCTAAACAGGCAAAATTATAACAGGCCGATTCGTTTTGTAATCAATTTATGTCTATTTAAAAAAATGTTAAAAATATATAAATTTGTCTTTTTTCTTCAGAAATGTAATAATAAAAGATTGTAAACTAACAAAAAAATTTAATTATGCAGTTATAGAAAACAAACACACCAACAATTTATCTATGATTTCAGGTTATATCAGAAAAAATTAAACATTTTTAATGTGAAATGTATTCCCTGGTCATGGTAGGCAATAATAGTGACGATACAAAAGAGAAACAGTATTTCTCGAGGAGAACTTACGGTTCCATCTAGCCAAATGTTTGTGCTTTAAGATTTTTCAAAACGGACATAAATTGACAATAAAACAAATCGGCCTGTTATAATTCTGCCTGCTTATGGTGACATGTGAGGCCGTATATACTAGTACGGTGTGGATAGCCAAAAACTAAAACCAAAAGGAAAGCTAAATCGCATCCCCTCGACACAATATTCACCAACACTCTTCTAACACTAGCTCAAATAATCGGGAACGGTTATTTCCTATAACTCCAACATAAACAAATGGGAACGACTCTTGACTAATAAATTATTTGTTTATTTATTGATCTACTAGGAAAAAGAAGATGGGGTTAGGGTTAGGGTTAGGGCTTGTTTAATGGGAAAATAAATAATTTATCAGTCAAGAGTGGTTCCCTTTGTTTATGTTGGAGTTATAGAAACTGTTAGGAGATTTTTAAAGTTCCTACCAAAGAGATATTTTTTCAAAAACCAGGCACACTGTCCTATTATCATCTAAATAACCCCAGAGAAATTATAAAAAGTCGTTGGGGTGGCCTAAAGTCGGTATCAGCCAGACAGCGGGGGAGTCTATCCCCCTTTTCACTGGCGCTAGACCAAGAAGATTGTTTTTTAGCTTCTGAGGTGAAACTCCACACAATCCAGCACGTTAGCTACTACTAGGTGGGAGGGGACTTCTTCTGTCTAGAAGAGGATTTGAGCCTAAAAAGAATTCCCTGAAGAAAATAAGTTCCAAAATGAATGGTCAGAGTTGGGGTCCAAATACAGACACGAAAACAACTTTTTAAATGTTGCTGCCTGGCTCGTTTAAATCGGATGATGAATATTTGAAATAACTTAAATCTAAAGAGGGGAACAAAAATTAGATCAGATGACATGAAAAAATAAATATTTTTGTTTAGATATTGGGTGTCATTTTATGTAAACAGAAATGTGGAACGTATATACGTTCCACATTTCTAAACAACGTGTCGCTTCTATCTACATAATATATGATAGATAGATAGATAGATAGATAGATAGATAGATAGATATGAATATCCTGAGATAGATAGATAGATAGATAGATAGATAGATAGATAGATAGATAGATAGATAGATAGATAGATAGATAGATAGATAGATAGATATGAATATACTAAAATAGATAGATAGATAGATAGATAGATAGATAGATAGATATGAATATACTAAATAGATAGATAGATAGATAGATAGATAGATATGACATCCTAAGATAGATAGATAGATAGATAGATAGATAGATAGATAGATAGATAGATAGATAGATATGAATATACTAGATAGATAGATAGATAGATAGATAGATAGATAGATAGATAGATAGATAGAGATATACTAAGATAGATAGATAGATAGATAGATAGATAGATAGATAGATAGATAAATAGATATAGATAGATAGATAGATAGATAGATAGATAGATAGATAGATAGATAGATAGATAGATAGATAGATAGATAGATAGATAGATATAGATAGATAGATAGATAGATAGATAGATAGATATAGAGATATGAGATAGATAGATAGATAGATAGATAGATAGATAGATAGATAGATAGATAGATAGATAGATAGATATGACATATAGATAGATAGATAGATAGATAGATATAGATAGATAGATATAGATATATATACTAGATAGATAGATAGATAGATAGATAGATAGATAGATAGATAGATAGATATAGATAGATAGATAGATAGATAGATAGATAGATAGATAGATAGATAGATAGATAGATAGATAGATAGATAGATAGATAGATAGATAGATAGATAGATAGATAGATAGATAGATAGATAGATAGATAGATAGATAGATAGATAGATAGATAGATAGATAGATAGATAGATAGATAGATAGATAGATAGATAGATAGATAGATAGATAGATAGATAGATAGATAGATATAGAGATATAGATAGATAGATAGATAGATAGATAGATAGATAGATAGATAGATAGATAGATAGATATAGATAGATAGATAGATAGATAGATAGATAGATAGATAGATAGATAGATAGATAGATAGAAGATAGATAGATAGATAGATAGATAGATAGATATATAGATAGATAGATATGAATATACATAGATAGATAGATAGATAGATAGATAGATAGATAGATAGATAGATAGATAGATAGATAGATAGAATAGATAGATAGATAGATAGATAGATAGATAGATAATAGATAGATAGATAGATAGATATGAATATACTAAGATAGATAGATAGATAGATAGATAGATAGATAGACAAAAACATGCGGTTTAGAATTCATGTTCCGCATTCTATGACAACCAATAAAATATTTAAAAGAAACTATTCACTTTCTCATTTACTCTTTGCTGTGAATCTCTGTCGTTTTTCTTTGTTTCACTTTTGTATGAACTTCATTTTTATGTCAAACAGAAAGTTTTTTAGTGTTTCATTTCTTATTTATTACATTTTTCGATTATTTTCCATGTGGAGCCCTGCTTGAACTAACGTACCTAAGCGATTCTTTTTTAAATTTTTGACATCATTGGCAATTCAGTCTCGAAAGACTATGATAAAAGTTTTTGTGTTGCCCCTGAGGTTGCAGCGCCTCCTGTGACTATGAAGTCCTATGTTTGAGAAACATTCTCGACCACAGATTTTGCATTTGTAGGTTGTCCCCGTAGATGATGATGTTCCGATGCTTTGTTGCCGTTGCTTTCTTATGGACCTCTTAGCTTCATGATGTTGTATCAGGGTGACCTCTGACATGTACAGTCCTCTATGGAGATTCTGCCGCCACCGAGGGCGGTCTTGAGCCAAATTTTCCCAGCTGGAAGGGACAATGCCAAAGCACCTGAGATCATTTTTGCAGACATGTATGGCATACGTGTTGTCAAAAACATACGTCGTATGTATTTACCCAACCCCTCCACACGAGTAGGATGTGACACAATGTCTATTTTAAGCGAAGTTTAACAGACTGGAATTCAAAGATTTCCTTCTCCCAGACTGGTTGTTATGCCAAGGTTAAGGAGCCTGTATAACATATAAAGAGGTTATACTCATGTTGGAAGGCTTAAAGTAACCTCCCAACGTGGGTACAAGTGTATACATAAAAACATTCCGACAAATGTGTAAAACAAGAACAATATTTATTCCATAAGTGATGGAGAAACATATACAATACAAAGATATACAAAACAGATATATAAACATAATATGAAGAAATAGGCGTATGACTTGCATCGTAGGGAATGTCACTTACTGGTAGCTGGTTGGGAAGCAAGGCCACCCACTTAAGGGGCAGAGAAGTTAGGCGCCTGACCCATGATAACTCGTTGCCGGCCTGAGTGAAATGAGACACAATTCAGATATCCCGACTTCTGGCCAAATACCAACGCCACCTATCGGCGGACGAAGCACAGCAAGGGAAGATAACGCATTTTGGACTTATGTCCGCCCAGACTTACCGTTTTACTGGCCCAATACACGTATGGCATTTTCTAATGTTTTACAATACTAGATAGATAGATAAATAGACGGGAATTGAGATAGATAGATAGATAGATAGATAGATCGATCCCGTATGGCATTTTCTAATGTTTTGCAATACTAGATAGATAGATAAATAGACGAGAATTGAGATAGATAGATAGATAGATAGATAGATAGATAGATAGATAGATCCCGTATGGCATTTTCTAATGTTTTGCAATATTAGATAGATAGATAAATAGACGGGAATTGAGATAGATAGATAGATAGATAGATAGATAGATAGATCCCGTATGACATGTTCTAATGTTTTGCAATACTAGATAGATAGATAAATAGACGGGAATGAGATAGATAGATAGATAGATAGATAGATAGATCCCGTATGGCATTTTCTAATGTTTGCAATACTAGATAGATAGATAAATAGACGGGGAGATAGATAGATAGATAGATAGATAGATAGATAGATAGATAGATCCCGTATGGCATTTTCTAATGTTTTGCAATACTAGATAGATAGATAAATAGACGGAATTGAGATAGATAGATAGATAGATAGATAGATAGATAGATAGATAGATCCCGTATGGCATTTCTAATGTTTTGCAATACTAGATAGATAGATAAATAGACGGGAATTGAGATAGATAGATAGATAGATAGATAGATAGATAGATAGATAGATCCCGTATGGCATTTGCTAATGTTTGCAATACTAGATAGATAGATAGATAGATAGATAGATAGATAGATAGATAGATAGATCCCGTATGGCATTTGCTAATGTTTTGCAATACTAGATAGATAAATAGACGAGAATTGAGATAGATAGATAGATAGATAGATCCCGTATGGCATTTTCTAATGTTTTACAATACTAGATAGATAGATAAATAGACGGGAATTGAGATAGATAGATAGATAGATAGATAGATAGATAGATAGATAGATAGATCCCGTATGGCATTTTCTAATGTTTTACAATACTAGATAGATAGATAAATAGACGGGAATTGAGATAGATAGATAGATAGATAGATAGATCCCGTATGGCATTTTCTAATGTTTTACAATACTAGATAGATAGATAAATAGACGGGAATTGAGATAGATAGATAGATAGATAGATAGATAGATAGATAGATAGATAGATAGATAGATCCCGTATGGCATTTTCTAATGTTTTACAATACTAGATAGATAGATAAATAGACGGGAATTGAGATAGATAGATAGATAGATAGATAGATAGATAGATCCCGTATGGCATTTCTAATGTTTTGCAATACTAGATAGATAGATAAATAGACGGAATTGAGATAGATAGATAGATAGATAGATAGATAGATCCCGTATGGCATTTTCTAATGTTTTACAATACTAGATAGATAGATAAATAGACGGGAATTGAGATAGATAGATAGATAGATAGATAGATCCCGTATGGCATTTTCTAATGTTTACAATACTAGATAGATAGATAAATAGACGCCAATTGAGATAGATAGATAGATAGATAGATCCCGTACGGCATTTTCTAATGTTTTACAATACTAGATAGATAGATAAATAGACGGGAATTGAGATAGATAGATAGATAGATAGATAGATCCCGTATGGCATTTTCTAATGTTTTGCAATACTAGATAGATAGATAAATAGACGGGAATTTAGATAGATAGATAGATAGATAGATAGATCCCGTATGGCATTTTCTAATGTTTTGCAATACTAGATAGATAGATAAATAGACGGGAATTGAGATAGATAGATAGATAGATAGATCCCGTATGGCATTTTCTAATGTTTTGCAATACTAGATAGATAGATAAATAGACGCCAATTGAGATAGATAGATAGATAGATCCCGTATGGCATTTTCTAATGTTTTACAATACTAGATAGATAGATAGATAGACGGGAATTGAGATAGATAGATAGATAGATAGATCCCGTATGGCATTTTCTAATGTTTTGCAATACTAGATAGATAGATAAATAGACGGGAATTGAGATAGATAGATAGATAGATAGATAGATAGATAGATCCCGTATGGCATTTTCTAATGTTTTGCAATACTAGATAGATAGATAAATAGACGCCAATTGAGATAGATAGATAGATAGATAGATCCCGTATGGCATTTTCTAATGTTTTACAATACTAGATAGATAGATAAATAGACGGGAATTGAGATAGATAGATAGATAGATAGATCCCGTATGGCATTTTCTAATGTTTTGCAATACTAGATAGATAGATAAATAGACGGGAATTGAGATAGATAGATAGATAGATAGATAGATAGATAGATAGATCCCGTATGGCATTTTCTAATGTTTTGCAATACTAGATAGATAGATAAATAGACGCCAATTGAGATAGATAGATAGATAGATAGATCCCGTATGGCATTTTCTAATGTTTTACAATACTAGATAGATAGATAAATAGACGGGAATTGAGATAGATAGATAGATAGATAGATCCCGTATGGCATTTTCTAATGTTTTGCAATACTAGATAGATAGATAAATAGACGGGAATTGAGATAGATAGATAGATAGATAGATAGATAGATAGATCCCGTATGGCATTTTCTAATGTTTTGCAATACTAGATAGATAGATAAATAGACGCCAATTGAGATAGATAGATAGATAGATAGATCCCGTATGGCATTTTCTAATGTTTTGTAATACTAGATAGATAGATAAATAGACGTCAATTGAGATAGATAGATAGATAGATAGATAGATAGATCCCGTATAGCATTTTCTAATGTTTTGTAATACTAGATAAATAGACGTCAATTGAGATAGATAGATAGATAGATAGATAGATCCCGTATGGCATTTTCTAATGTTTTGCAATACTAGATAGATAGATAAATAGACGGGAATTGAGATAGATAGATAGATAGATAGATAGATAGATAGATAGATAGATATAGATCCCGTATGGCATTTTCTAATGTTTTGCAATACTAGATAGATAGATAAATAGACGCCAATTGAGATAGATAGATAGATAGATAGATAGATAGATAGATCCCGTATGGCATTTTCTAATGTTTTGTAATACTAGATAGATAGATAAATAGACGTCAATTGAGATAGATAGATAGATAGATAGATAGAAGATAGATAGATCCCGTATGGCATTTTCTAATGTTTTGCAATACTAGATAGATAGATAGATAGACGGAATTGAGATAGATAGATAGATAGATAGATAGATCCCGTATGGCATTTTCTAATGTTTTGTAATACTAGATAGATAGATAAATAGACGGGAATTGAGATAGATAGATATGTCATAGATATAGATTAGAAGACCATGAGACAACAAATGATTACCCCCCTAGAGATTGGGCGTGTCCGTTGGGTGCCGCATTGGGTGTCGTTTTGCCCGTAATAAACCCGATCCTGGCATCAAATTCAGCAACAAAAAGACAATGGGGTTCGTCCTTGGACAGAGCTCCGAGGACGAGACTGCCAAAGTAAAAATTGTTGGATGTTACCAGAAAGGTTGAATGGTTGATCGGTTGGTTGGTTGGTTGGATTTATGGCATGTCACCCCTTGGGTTATTTTATGCCGAAGACGTTTTATTTACAGTATTTGACAGCATATAGAACGCACTTTTTTTCCCAAAATTTTGTCTCAAAAAATTGCCCTGCGTCTTATACATTGTATGTGAAGTTTGAGACCTCCCGTCGGCCTAGGATAATCTTCTCTATGATGCTCACTAACCTAGCTTACTCTCAGTACATTTACCTAGCCTAAACTGCCAAATTGCTTTTATACAGCTATGTTTCTGCTTGTGTAATGCACAGCTAGACTGTTTTCAACAATATATGCTTAAATACACTAAAACTTTTTTTTCCTGGATCTGACCTGATGTAATGGGGGTGCGTATTATATGCCGTCAAATACGTTAATTCATTCTTGTTTGGTATTGAGTTTTTTTCAAAATCAATTTTTTAAACACATTTTTAAAACTTGTGTTTATATATATCCTCCTTTAGATGTGACCATAACAGGAGCTCCCACACTGAGTCAAAGTGGACATGGCAGTAATAGCAATGGGGAGGTACTCCACACTCCCCGAAGCTCCAGATTTTGAACTTCACCACTAGATGCAGTTTAACGTCATACCCAGGATACTAAGACCCTGAGCCACAGCTTTTTAGCACATATCTAATAAAAAAGGTCCGAGGTTTGCCATAAGGGCAATAGGATCGGGACAATCATACAGGTATTAGGACTTGACTTGACCAGCCGAGTGATCGGGGGGGGGGGGTACTCCGACCGCCCGTCTAGCAAAAGTAAGGGTCAAAGTGGAGTGTTGTATGTCAGCCACAAGGATTCCGTCCTTAAGCATCACGGGTCGCAATCTACGGCCAACCGGTGGTCCCATTGATGTGGGGGGTATTTTGACCCTCTGCAGAGGGGCAGTCGATGTATTCAACTGTCTCAGCCAACAGGGATGTCACAAAAAGGGCAAGGCGGTGTTTCGTTACCGCTTCCCGACATTTTCTCGACATATCGGCATCTTTGTGACGTCATCGACTGATTATTTTAGTGGGTCAGTGTAACACCTTCCTTGGTCCCAGTCTAAACCGGGGTGAACCTAGAAGGGATACTAACACTAAATTGAATTCAGAATATTTTTCCTTTTGTGGCGTTACCGCTTTCATGTCGGAATGGACTGATGACGTGTTAATATAGAAATAATTGTATACTCATCTTATCTTCTGTGCTACGTGGAGAGGTTCGAATCCTGTTGCTGAATTGATGTGGCAATTCTGTAGCAATTCTGTGATGTTTGGAACCTGTAAACCAACCTGGGGGGCTGGGGAACATCTTGCCGTGTGCCATTTATAGCCACTTCTTTTTCTCATGAGATTTTAAAAAATTTTCCCTCAGGTCACAATTGCCGGGTCAGAGCCACGTCTCACTCTGTCAGAGCATCTTTATAAACTCCCCGAACATTCTCACCTCTCACACGTCCTCTCTCACACTTCACCACGTCTCACATCTCGTCCAATAGAAACATGTCAAGTGATTCATCCTTAAAAACTTTTCCTTTCGAATCTACACGTAGTTCTTATATTCCTCCTAAAAACTTTTTCCGTGATAATTTACACGTCACTTTTACATATCTCTCTCTCTCTCTCTCTCTCTCTCTCTCGTTACATTTTGGCCCACGCGAACAAGATTTCTAATCGTCTTCAGGAATAAGTGCCTTGACAATTAGCGATGCCAAATTATCAATGAAGATTTAAAATCTTTTTAAAAAAGAAAAAAGAATTGTCAGAAGTGGGATTCGAACCCACGCCGGGAAGACCCGACTGCGACCTGAACGCAGCGCCTTAGACCGCTCGGCCATCCTGACCACTTCTGTTTAACAAACGCTTACTATTTTATAAAGAGACAATAACGGTGACGATATCAGCAATAATTCATCTCAGTTATTTCAGTGCCCACGAGCTACCACCAAAATACGCCACGTGGTCAGTTTAGGCCATATTGAAGTAAGAAATGTAAATATTTTTTTTACTTTTTTTTAAAATCTCGCAAAAAAACAAATAACGAACATAAAGTGTTCTTACAAAGAAAAAAAGTTAATTCAAAGATCAAATTATCCGATTGGAGAAAAATTAACCACTGTTTTCTTGAAAAATAAGTAAAACAGTCCGTTTTTTTACGACACGGTCAGTTTCTTTATTGATAATTTTTAGCTGTATTCATGGTTCTTTTACTAAAAAAAAAAACAAAAAAAAAACACTTGCATTGAAACTTATAAAAATCTTCTGATATAATTATTCGGACTTGTATCTTTATAGAAAAAAAGTAAAAATCGGTTTTTGTCAGTTCATTTTTTCATATTTCATAAAATAAAATGGTGGGGGGTAGACCTCGTTAAAAAATATTTCCCCTAATATATTTTAGGAAAAACTATTTCAGACATATTTTCATAGAAAGGTAACCAATTATGGAAATTTTTCTGAAAACCATTAATTGATTTTTCATAGAATTTTTTTAAAAACCCTCTAGTCATAACTTGTTTTTGGCTACGTTAAATTTCAATTGATTTAACGGTGCAAAAATGTAAACATTGTTTTTCGTTTATAATTTTCATTAATTCCATGAGCTGAATTTTTTTTTAAATTATCATGAGTTTTTTTAATGTTTCTACTTTCGAATGGACAAAGAATTTTCAAGATAATATTAACCTTTATGCAAGTTTCATTGTGTTAAATATAGGGGGATAAATTTCACAGGGAAAATTGGCGGTACCTATGGATTATAAATAATTTTGTGAATTAATATTCAATTAATTTAATTGTGAGGGAAAATAAATTTGGTTGCAAGAAGTTCATCAAGTAAAAAGTTTGGGAAAATATGATCTAAAGTTTAGATTTAAAAAAAAAAGTCCTTGTTAGGAGTGGGATTCGAACCCACGCCGGGAAGACCCGACTGCGACCTGAACGCAGCGCCTTAGACCGCTCGGCCATCCTGACTACGTATCAACCCTTAAATGGAGAGAGAATAAGACTGAGAGTATCAGCAGTAACATATCTGTTATTAATCTCCCTAGTGTCAACCAAACTATTCTGCCCATTAAAAGCTAATTCAAGAATTAAAAGGTGCGTTAGCATTTATAGTTTTTGTGGGGGATGGGGGTGGTCTCATTCAAATTGTATCAAATTATGTTTAATTTTGTAAATTAAAATTTAATTAATATATTTTCGTGGGAAAAAATTAAATTTGGTTCAAGGAATTCATCAAGTAAAAACTTTGAGAATTCCTAAGTTTAGATTTTGAATAATTAAAAAAAAAGTATATCTTGTCAGGAGTGGGATTCGAACCCACGCCGGGAAGACCCGACTGCGACCTGAACGCAGCGCCTTAGACCGCTCGGCCATCCTGACTAACGGTTTCGGTGTGAAGCGAACAGTTTTATATATAGAGATTAACAGTGATAATATCAGCAGTAACGTATACCAGTTATTGATGATAGCAAATGGCTGGCAAAGAAGACACCAACGAGGGTGTACGCTAATTACTATGAATGGTATATCTACACACCTACACACAAGTCCATCTACACTAGGTACCACCAATTTTCCCTGTGAAATTTACCCCCCCCCCTATATTTAACACAATGAAACTTACAGAAAATTAATATTATCTTGAAAAAAAAATTTTCCATTCGAAAGAAGAAACATTAAACAAACTCCTGATGATTTAAAAAAAAAATTTTTAATGTTTCTTCTTTCGAATGCACAAAATTTTTTCAAGATTATATTAAATTTTATGCAAGTTTCATTGTGTTAAATATAGTGGTGAGTAAATTTCACAGTAAAATTGATACAATTAGTAAAATACTTATTGTCTTTGCTTCACTTACACTATAAGTTCAACTAAAATAATTTTTTTCCGGAGGTATTCTGAAACTACCACGAAAAAAGAATATTTTAAAAATAGTTGAAAACCAATAATCAGTTATTGAATATGTACAAGAAAACAATTATGTCGAATACAGCCACCCATACATTCCTTGCCAACTCAGCGTATGAGTAGCACAGCGATCTGTGCGGTAAAGTAATTAGCTGATGGTAGGTGTGGCGCTCCACCTCAGACGCAAAAAACAATCTCATTAGTCTAGCGCTATTGAAAAGGGGATAGACTCCCTCGCTGATTGGCTGATACCGACTTTTGGCCACCCGACGACTTTACTTTTTTATGCCTGCTGGAACTTAGCTGCTGTTGAAGTCCGGGTAACTCGTTTACACGCACGGTCCGGTTCAAATCGTAATGTTATATACCCCATTATTGGGTATATAATTGAGAGAGTTCTTGTATGTGTGTGTGTGTGTGAGAGAGAGAGAGAGAGAGAGAGAGAGAGAGAGAGAGAGAGAGAGAGACAATTGCGTCCCGACCTCCTGTCTTAAAAAAACGCTAGGCGGTGATAGCTGAAAAAAATAGCCCCCCTCCCACCTTAAAATATGTTAAAGAGGGGGAGGGTTGAAATATTTACATTTACTTGAGGGGGTCTTTTATATACCGCATTATCTTTTCGGGAAAAACGCCTTAAGCGCTGGTTGTTTTTGTTTTTTTCAGCGGTCACCGCTTCAGCTAGGGACTTCATTCGTAGAGCGGGTTGTCGTTTTTTGTTTTTTGTTTTTTCAGCTATCGCCGCCAAGTGTTTTTTTAAGGCCGGGGACCGGGACGCAATTACGAATAGCACCGAGACCCGTGCTGGCCAATACCAAAGGGGCGAAGAGGAGTAAAGACTAAAACACCTTCAGGTTCCTCACTTTTATGGCTGGCATCACGTAACCTCCAGGAGGGCCGTGATTGGTCTATTTGATCATTCGAACGTGCGTCCAAAATAAATTCCAATCGGGAAGATATTTAGTAGAGTCTCCACTCACTAAAAACCAATATTAACAAGAGTGTATCCGTACATACATGTACTTAAAGGCAGTGGTTGAGGGTCTTCGTGTCCTGGGTATGATGTTAAACTTTAAAATCATATACACGTAAAACAAGGTTTGGCTTAAATAGCCCACGAGGGTTGATATGCCATAAAACAAAATAACCAAATAAAGTTTTTTTTTTAAATCAAACAGACAATTTACCTCCAAACTATTGCTGTTATGGCAAATCCCCAACCCCTTTTTATCATATGGGTGCTAGAAGGCGGTGGCTGCGGGTTTACATGTCCTGGGAATGACGTTAAACTCTATCTGATGGTGAGGTTCCAGTTTTGGAGGTTTGGGGAATGTGGAGCACCCCTTCATCATCATTGCTCCCTGGTCCACTCTGACCCGGAGTGGTAGTACCCGTTAGGGTCCCATCTATGGGTTAAATAGAAAAATGTATTTATAAAAAAATTGTATTATCCATTAAGAATTGATTTATTTCAAAACTTTATCGGCATTAAATGACCCACTGAGGTTGATATGCCGTAAAACAAAACAAACCAAACCCTCCGACTCCAAACTATTCACTTACAAATCATATACCGTATTTGACGGCATATATGACGCAGTTTTCTTCCAAAATTTTGGCTCAAAAAATTGCCCTGCGTCTTATACATCGTAGGTGAAGTGAAACCAATGATAAGAATCCCATTGGACTTTACAGTCACAGGAGACACTGTAACTTCAGGGGCACAAAAACTATATTATAGTCTTCCGAGACTGAAATGCCAAGGATAACAAATAATGTTTGTGTAATGCACAGATAGACTGTTTTCAACAATATATGCTAAATACACTAAAACTTTTTTTCCTGAATCTGACCTGCTGAAATGGGGGTGCGTCTTATATGCCCGTGCGTCTTATATGCCCGTGTATCTTTTATATACCGTCAAATACGGTATATAAAAAATAGGCATTAAATAGCCCACAAGTTTTGATATGTCATTAAGCAAAATAACTAACTAACCAACTGATCTAAAGTTTAAAGACAACTTGTGATGAATGAGTAATGTTTTGTAAATTGATACACAATCAATTTATTTGGTAGTAAATGAAAATGAAATTTGGTTACAAGGTGTGTATGAAAGCAAAAAGTCTGAGAAAACCTAATCTAAAGTTTAAATTTTAGAAATTTTAGAAATTTTCACTAGCGATAGACCTAGAAGATTGTTTTTGCGTCTGAGGTGGAGCGCCACACCTAACATCACTTCCTTACTTTACCGCACAGGTCTCTGTGCTACTCATACGCTAAGTTGGCGAGGGCCGGTATCAAACTAGGAACCTTGTGGTTTATAGACGAACACTCTACTGACTGAGCTAATCCGGCCCTGTGTTAATTCCCGCGTATGCTGTTAGAAGCATATTATATTAAAGTTTAAGAAGACCTGTCTGAAGTTTAAATTTTTTAAGATAAAAAAAATTAGAACAATATAAAAGCACTTAGTAAGAAACGAATTCCCTACACAAGTGAGAACAAGACAATTGTCGATCTACAGTGTTTTGAAAATAAAATATAATTTTTAAAAAAAAACTCCTTGTCAGAAGTGGGATTCGAACCCACGCCGGGAAGACCCGACTGCGACCTGAACGCAGCGCCTTAGACCGCTCGGCCATCCTGACTAGCTACATATGTAAACTGCTTACGATTTTATATATAGAAAATAACTCTGACTATATCAACAGTAATGTATTTGTTATTGGTCTCCTCAGTGCCCAAACCCATTCTTCTCATTAAATAAATAATTCAAGAATTACTGGGTGTTTTCCAGTTGTATTGTATTATTTAAGTTTTGTAATATGATATTCAATTAATTTGTGTGGGAATTAAAAGTAATTAAATTTGGTTATAAGGAGTTCAAGTAAAATGTTTAAGAACACTTGATAAGTTTAAAATTTTAAAAATAAAAATTATTGTCAGAAGTGGGATTCGAACCCACGCCGGGAAGACCCGACTGCGACCTGAACGCAGCGCCTTAGACCGCTCGGCCATCCTGACTACATGACTGTAAAATAAGCTAGCGCTTTTATATAGAGATAATAACGGTGACGATATCAGCAGTAACCTATCCTTGATGATAGTGACTGACTGACAAGACAGTGACAAAGAAGACACCAACGAAAGTGCTTGGAATCATATATCCACACACACGCACTCGCCCTCGCATACATGTGTAGGTGTGTGTGTGTGGGGGGGGAATTTTCAAGCATTTAGAGAGTTATTTCATTGGTGTCTTGGCAATGTTTGGTTGGTCACACCTCTTGATGATTTCACTGCTATGCTTGTACGACTTGGAATTACTGAAAAGCGAGTTCGATCCTCACTGGATGCCCCATACGTGTAACCTAGAGTCACATCCAAAACCGTGGCGGGCGGGATAGGTTAACACCTACTTGTACGATTCTGTGCAACATTTTCATACACACAGTTCTTATCTTTCTTTTCTTTTCTTTTTTTTTTTTTTTTTTTCTAAATACCTTCTTCTGGGACCAATAAGTCAAATTGGCTTCTTAGAGAGGAGTTAAAAACATACTTTCCCAATCCGGAATTAACTTGCAATGCTTCCTCAGTAATATATATATATTTTAGAAATTTTAGAAATTTAAAAAATAAAAATTCTTGTCAGAAGTGGGATTCGAACCCATTTGGTTATAAGGAGTTCAAAACTAATCAACTAATGTATTTGTTATTGGTCTCCTCAGTGCCGAAACCCATTCTTCTCATTAAATAAATAATTCAAGAATTACTAGGTGTTTTCCAGTTGTATTGTATTATTTATGTTTTGTAATATAATATTCAATTAATTTGTGTGGGAATTAAAAGTAATTAAATTTGGTTATAAGGAGTTCAAGTTTATATTTATATATATATATATATATTTATTTATTTAAGTCACCAATACAAAGTTCGTCTTACCAATAGTTTCAGATGTTTATCCGTCATCAGAGACGTTGACTTTTTGACAAAATTGAAAAAATTGGACAGTTTTTAAAACTCGTGCCTCGTGTGACGTGATCCGTTATTCGTTCTTGCTTTTGCGTTCTTCATTCACCGGCGTTCCTATTTGTCGTCATTGAGTCTCGTGTTTTTATGATGATTTTGTTTTTGTTTTTTGTTTTTTTTTAAATTTTGTGTGCGTTTATATATATATATGTGAATTCCTAAATTATGGCGGTCTGAGGTTTTGGTTAGTCCAATTCCATATCAAAAATTTTTTTCGGTGTGAGCATGCTCTAAATATTTCCATTTTATTCATGAGAAAAACATGTTCTGAGCTTAATCCTTGCAGAATACCCAATTTTTCAGTGGTGCACAATGAGCATTTTTTGGATCCATTTACGTCTGGTTTCGATTGGTCCAGTATTTTCCATTCTATGTTAAATTGTTTTTCCTGTTTTTTATATTCCCATACTTTGTTGGATAACGCTGTCACATTCCTTTTGTTTTCGTATTTGAAGGATGTTAAATGGTTATAGTAGCGTTGTTTAAAACTACCTTGCACCATCCCTACGTAGTTTTCGTTGGTCGCCGGTTGGTTTGTGTTGTTTGTCTTAATTGTTGCCTGGTATATTATTATATATATATAATAAGTTAAGATTCGCATCTGATGAGTCGGGAGACTATTTGTCTAAGCTCCCTGAAATAGACTATAATGCTAAATCTCTAAGTCTTTTGTTATTTCTTTACTCATATATTTGCTCTGTGACTCTAACATTAAGAGCACACAATGAGCTCTTAAACTGCGACTTGGTTTTGTTTAAATAAAACTCTTGTGTCGTAAGGAAGATTTCTTCTCTGGACTTTTGGATTATATATAATAAGTTATATATATATATCGAAATCAGTAGTTTTCAGTAGTAACAATTACACCGTTACTTTTACCAAAAACAGGTTCTTTTTAAATATCGTTCTCTAAAATTTCAGATGACCCGAGGGGAAGTTTAAATTTCTAAAATTGGATAAACAATCATAGCTGTCAGGAGTGGGATTCGAAACACCACGCGGGAAGACCGACTGCGACCTGAACGCAGCGCCTTAGACCGCTCGGCCATCCTGACTAACTGGTAGGCTACGAAGCTAGCTGTTTTATATAGATATAATAACGGTGACGATATCAGCAGTTAGGTAACTACTGATATTGTCATGATCACATTCTCTTCGCAAATAAACACGTGACTCTATTCTAAAAATAGACTTAAATCAGACTAACCAACACAAATTTACAATCCTGATTCAAAAAACCCTACAATTAACTTAGAATTAGAGGATGGGATAGAAATTACACAAATTGTATTGTATTAATTTAAGTTTGTCAATGGTATTCATGTTAAATTGTGTGTCGGAATTAAAAGTAATTAAATTTGGTTATAAGAGTTCAAGTAAAAAAGTTTAAACCCCTGATAAGTTTTAAAATTTAAAAAAATAAAATTCATGTCAGGAAGCGAGGTTACTTTCATTACGTAGCTCATGTTTCAGATTACCCGAAATCCGTTCATTTACAGTGTCTTGAAAATGCTCAATCTTCAATAAAGATCTTAAATTCTAAAAAAGAATTCTTGTCAGGAGTGGGATTCGAACCCAGCGGGAAGACCCGACTGCGACCTGAACGCAGCGCCTTAGACCGCTCGGCCATCCTGACTAGCTGACGGTTAAATAAGCTAGCGCTTTTAATAGATAATAACGCTGACGATATCAGCAGTAACCTACAGTTGATGATAGTGACTGACTGACAAGACAGTGACAAAGAAGACACCAACGAAAGTGCTTTGGAATCATATATCCACACACACGCACTCGCACTCGTATAATATACGAATTATAGGAAGAGAGAGGAGATAAGGGGTTGAAGTCAAAAGATCCCTGACAGCGACAGACAATGTAGTAGCAGCCACGTCATCTTTGACCGGCGCACGGAAAAAGCATTAGTCGAGAGAAACATTATAACGGCAAACTAAGCTTATCTTCTAAGGAACTTTGGACTGGTAAGCATATTCTAATAATATCAAAGCATACATTTACGTTAGCTCTTTCAGGTATAACTCCTCAAGGTCCGCCCAACATTGGGTTGCTTTTGTAAGAATCTCCGTTACCTGCCAGAAAAGCTTGAGTGCCTGATCCGACACTTGCTGGATAACCCAGGTGAAGGTGCATGATGTTGTAAGACCTAATGTTGTAATGAATCCTGGGATAGCATCACTGACAATCTGTCTCAAGTATTATTGGTAAATAATATCGGAATCTTTGATGAGGAGGGATCTTGAACACTAAGAGATACAAGCGTGATAAACACTACATCAGTAAAAAAAAAGTAAAGTCGTCTGGTGCAAAGTCGGTATTCATCTGGGAGTCTATCCCCTTTTTCACTAGCGAAGACCAAGGAGATTGGTGTTTGGTCTGAGGTGGAGCGCCCACAGCCTAACATCACCCCTTACTTTACCGGCAGGTCTCGTGCTTACTCATTACGCTCTTCTCCAGGCCGGTATTCAAACTTAGAGCCTTGGGTTATAGACGAAACAGCCTACTGACTAAGCTAATCCGGCCCTGTGGTTATTCCCGGCGTATGCTGTTAGAAGGCCATACTATATTAAAAGTTGAGAAGACCTTGTCTGAAGTTTAAGTTTTTTGAAGATAAAAAAAAAAACTAGAACATATAAAGCCACTCAGTAAGAAACGAATTCCCTACACAAGTTGAGAACAAGACAATTGTCGTTATTACGTGTTTTGAAAATAAAATAGAATAATAAAGTTAAAAAAAAACAAAAGACTGTCAGAATGGATATCGGAACCCCACGCCGGGACACAAAGGAGGCCACAATATCTCGACCCACACAACACATACAGGGACCGCTCGGCCCCATCACTGACTATCTGTTGGCTACTTGAAAGCACGCCGGTGTTATATACATAGCCGATATCCGCTGTCATGTATTACCGCAGTTGTTGGCTTATAGTGATAATAGGCACTGGCAGATCAACCCCGGGGATTATTAATGCTAAAAACTGTTAAGAGTATGAGATTGAATAGTCCGGTACTCAAGCTTCCTTTACAGGTGTATTTCGTGAAAATAGTTTCGTGAATGCATAAGTGATAGTAGTATATGTGATGCTAGTGTAATTTTTTTTTACTTCAAGAAGGATGAAATGTGCATTCAGGTAGTTAATGGTCTCAAACTGATCCCGCATATTATTTGCTTGCAAATATTTCTTTCTGATTGTAGCGAAAAGCTCCACACTCCGAGAGGAAATGTGTTACAGGCGGGTGTTTTGACCATGTCCCGTACCTTAGTTTGATCGCTCCTGCTTGAGCCTAAAGGGTGTCTAAGTCTTGTATGGCCAAGGCGCCTAGCCGAGCCAGTATTACTAGTTCTCTCTGGTTATCGATATCCCGGCGTGTCTGCCTACCGTTACTTAATGATAATTAATTTCTTCGGGTACTACACGCCCACTAATATACGGCACCCATTATGTCACCCAAACAGCTAGACATTATACAGGACACCGATTTCGTATTATGTAATCAAATTTATTCGCGAGGACACGGATGCTCGTGCGGGGAACTTCCCTGGGACAATGAATGATAGAGAAGGTTGGTTTGAAGAGATGTCATGATATCGATGCTAATTGCGTCGACGACGGTGATGATGATGATGAATGATGCGTGATGCTGACGGGATGCCCAGAAGAACCCTCCAGCACAAAAATCAGCTGATTTTTGCTGTACATGTAAAAAAAAAATACACCGACAGGCAGGGCTGCCACGATACACAATTGGCTTGTTAGGCGAGGCATGGCCCAACTAATATATACGACCCCATTAAGTCACTAAGCGGCCAGAATAAACAGGCTGATTCCTTTTGTAATCAATTATGTCTGTTCTCAAAAAAAGAAAAATTAAAAATACACAAACTTAGTTCTTTCTTCAGACAAGATGCGAATCGTGTGTTTTAACATCATTCTAAGATAACAACAACAAGAAAGGAATAGATGATACCTTTTAATTCAAAACAATTGTATTTGCTAGGCATAAAAACACAAACAACCGAATATAAAGTCCCTTCCTGATATAAAGTTGTGTATAAGGGAGTACCGGCGCGTTGGAGAAGACGTATCTAGGGTCGGTTTCCTGGAGGCCCGCTGAAATTCGTTGCCTCGGGGCACGCGAGTGTATTCTGTGGGTCTGACTACTTTTCGGCTATAGCGCCAAAGACTCTGGGCTATTCACGTGATTGGCCTTACACACAAACACCTCGCTAAGAAAAAACACTATATCCCTCAGCGCCAACAGTAATAATGAAGAGAGAATAAACAATAACAAAAAAAAATAAAATAATAAAAATGATGCAGTTATAGAAAACAAACACACCAACAATTTATCAATGATTTCAGGTATAATATATAAAAAAAAACCGTTTTCAATGTGAAATGTATTCCCTGGTCATGGTAGGCAATGATAGTGATGATGCTATAAGAAACCAGTATTTCTCGAGAACTTATGGTTCCATCTAGCCAAATGTTTGTGCTTTTTTCGAAACAGACATAAATTGATAATTAAAAACAAATCGGCCTGTTTATAAAGCTGCACGCCTGCTCAGGTGACATCATGCTGAGGCCGATAATATTAGTAGGCCGTGGTTGTTACTACTATTCCAACGTTTTTGTAATTTTTTGCTTGATAAACTTCCTTTATTTGATTGCTTTAGATCTGTATATGGGATCTTGAAGTTTTCATCAATTTCTTTATTCATGACATATATTTGGCAGCTGAATCAGCTTTGTTTATTTACTGTTATTTCCAACATGACTTACGATCCAAAACATCTCAACGACTTTTGACTCAGATAGTGAATTGGTTTACGTAGCTAATGTGTCAGATTACCCGGAATCGCATTTCCACTGTCTGTCAATAAAGATTTACATTCAAAAAAAAATTATTGTCAGGAGTGGGATTCGAACCGACGCGGGAAGACCCCCGACTGCGACCTGAACGCAGCGCCTTAGACTGCTCGGGCCATCCTGACTAGCTATATTTATATGTAACCGCACAAAACTTAGTTGTTTATGGTTCACTCATAAATCTGCAACCTAATATTCGTAATCTCCTGAATGCCCACTAAACCCACCATTCTCATTTTTTAAAATTCAAGAATTAAATGTGCGTTTGCATTTTGTAGCTAACAGATTTTTTTTTTTTTAAGTAAATAATATTAAGTTCTGATAAATTAGTAAAGTTTTATAAATTGATATTCAATTGATTTGTTTGGTAGTGAAAAGGAATTAAATTTGGTTACAAGATGTGTATCAAGTAAAAAGTTAGAGAAAATCCGATCTCAAGTTTAAAAAAAAAAATTAAAAAATTCCTTGTCAGGAGTGGGATTCGAACCCACGCCGGGAAGACCCGACTGCGACCTGAACGCAGCGCCTTAGACCGCTCGGCCATCCTGACTAACTATAAGCGATAAAAGCAAGCCGTTTTATAAAGAGAGAATAACAGTGATGATATCAGCAGTAATGTATCACAGTTTTACGCATAGATAATAACGTCTAACACAAGGCATCTGAAAGGAGACACCAGACAAAGAGCATTCTAACAGCTTAGAAGGATATATACCACACACCATACACACACGGCACATACACACAACTTACACACGAACACATACATACACATACACACACACGAACACACACATGGACCCACACACACATATATTAGATGTATGTTCACTGGGTACCACCAAATTAGAACACGTGATCAGTTTAGGCCATATTGAAGGAAGAAACGTAAATATTTTTTAACTTTTTTGTTTTAAATCTCGCAAAAAAGAAATAACGAACATAAAGAGTTGTTACAAAGAAAAACTGTTTATTCAAAGATTAAATTATCCGATTGGGGGAAAATAACTCATCGTTATAGTGAAAAATAAGTAAAACAGTATGTTTATTTACAACATGGCCAGTTTCTTTATTGATATTTGTTTAGCAGAATTCTGTATTCATGGTTCTTTTACGAAAAAGCTCTCGACTTGAGACTTATAAAAATCTTCTGATATAATTATTCAGACTCTTATCTTTATAGAAAAAAAGTAAAAAAACGTTTTTTGTCGATTCATTTTTTTATATTTCAATAAATCGATGGGTATTATTACGAGGTATACCCCCCCCCCCCGGTATACCTCGTAAAAAAAATATTTTCCCTAATATATTTTAAGGAAAAAAAACATTTCAGACATATTTTCATCAAAAGATAAGTAATTCTGAAATTTTTCGTGAAAAATGTCGGACCATTAATTATTTTTCATAGATTTTTTTTTAATCCTCTGTCATAACTTGTTTTTTGGCTACGTTAAATTTCATATTAATTTAACGGTATAAAAATGTAAACATTGTTTTTCGTTTTTATTAATTTTCATTATTTCCGTAAGCTGAAAAGTATATTTTTATAATCATCAGGAGATTGTTTAATGTTCTTCTTCGAAATGAACCAAACATTTTTCAAGATAATTATTAAATCATCTAAGTTTTATTGTGTTAAATATAAAGGGGGGGGGTAAATTTTCACAGGGAAAATTGGTGGACTTAATGTTCAAATGTATTTTGGATTTAACCATTGATCCATTCAAAAACGCACACGTCATAGCGAAATTTTTTATTAGAGTAATTAAATTACACTCTTATGGTCTAGCTTGAAATAATAAATCGATTTACAACTGGGTGATAATTTGTGGTGTCTTTGTTCGCCTGAACCTCCGTTCTTTAAGCGTCACGTTTCCCGCCGCAAGAAGTAAAAGATAGGGACGAAAAAAACAGTCTTAGCTTACCAACTAAAGGAATAAACAATAACAAGATCCAAAGCCTCTATCGAGACACTGCATCACACAACATAACGCTGTTATATATGAAATGAGATACATAAAAAAATGTTACAAATATTTTCCAAAACAAACATCATAATTCATTGAAAGGCCATGGAAGAACTTGGCGAGTTCAATGTAAAAAGCCGGACCCGAGGCAGAGAGCAAGTCCCACTGAGCCCAGATAGTAAAAAATCCAAAGAGTTAATCTTCCAAGGGACTCGACTACACCACAACTATTTTATTATAGCAATGATCCCACTCACATCATATACTTAAAAAAGTACCCGGCCGGCGATACAAATCTCACTAACGCACAAGAAAACGATAAACCACCTTATGTAACTGAGTACTTATAAAAAATGCGAAAGAAATGCAAAAAACACTATAAGCAACCCTGTTACAAACTATTAGGGAATACGAGAGCCAAGATACCTATATATGTATGATTGCGGAATTTAATAAGTGCTTATAGCGTATAATACAATGGATAAAAGAAAATTAATAGATGGAATGCAACTGCCAAATCAGGAACACATGAATAAATTAATACTTACATGAAATAGAAAGTCTACAAATGACTCTTTGAAGACAGAACACTATCTGAAGCTGGTTACTATGATCGAGTAAGTAAAGTGGGTTCTATGATACAAAAAATTCATTAAACAGCGTTGGTAAAATTACATAAGGACAGTGATGTTAAAATATCAACAATGATAGTTGGCTAGAAAATGGCTTTATTTTTAACGGTGGGATGTAGTGTGTTGGAGAGCACTGGACTATTTAAAATAGGCAAAGAGTAAAATATTTGTCTACCAAATTTCCCCATGGGCTTATCAAATTTTCTTGATTTTTTTACCGTATAATAGGACTATGTGTTCCTTATCTATCAACCAGAAACTCGATTCTATCACTCTTCTCTTT
>CM042157.1:62677617-62740117 GCA_023376005.1 Doryteuthis pealeii
AGAGATTGTGTGTAGTGGTGTGTGGTGTGTGGGTGTGTGTGTGTGTGTGTGTTTGTATAACCTATGTGTGTGTGTGCGTGCGTGTGTGTGTGTTGTATATACCTATGTGTGTGTGTGTGTGTGTGTGTGTGTGTGTGTGTGTGTGTGTGTGTGTGTGTGTGTTTGTATAACCTCTGTTGTTGTATACCTGTTGTGTGTGTGTGTGTGTGTTTATATACCTGTGTGTGTGTGTGTGTGTGTGTGTGTGTGTGTGTGTGTGTGTGTTTGTATACCTCTGTGTGTTTGTATACCTGTGTGTGTGTGTGTGTGTGTGTGTGTGTGTGTGTGTGTGTGTGTGTGTGTGTACTCGTGTCAAAGTAATATTTTTGAGCAATTTTTTTATATTTCTAAATAGTATAAACATTGAGCCTATTTGAATAACGTTTTAAAATTCTTTTTATTCAATTTAAGCTTTCCTGTCCCTCATTTCAATGTTTTTTTGTGCCTTTTATAACTAAGGAAATCCCAATAAATTTTCTGCGTTTTCAACTAACCAAAACGACCGCTGCCTCAAACATCTAAAAATAGCCTCCACTATTGGACTAAGAAGAACAGACAACAACGAACTTATAAGACAAAGCAATAAACTAAAATAGCAGTACGGGTATATTCCTATACGTCAACTGAAAACTATATAAGTAAAGTCATTTCTACTCCCAGGTAGGATACACCACGGCCCGCTAATATATACGACCCCATATGTCACCTAAACAGGCAGAATTTTAACGGGCCGATTCGTTTTGTAATCAATTTATGTCTATTTAAAAAAATGTTAAAAATATATAAATTTGTCTTTTTTCTTCAGAAATGTAATAATAAAAGATTGTAAACTAACAAAAAAAATTTAATTATGCAGTTATAGAAAACAAACACACCAACAATTTATCTATGATTTCAGGTTATATCAGAAAAAAATTAAACCTTTTCAATGTGAAATGTATTCCCTGGTCATTGTAGGCAATAATAGTGATGATACTACAAAGAAACAGTATTTCTCGAGGAGAACTTACGGTTCAAGCTAAATGTTTGTGCTTTAAGATTTTTCAAAACGGACATAAATTGACTATTAAACAAAAAGGCCTGTTATAATTCTGCCTGCTTAGGTGACATGTGAGGTCGTATATATGAGTACGGTGTGGATAGCCAAAAACTAAAACCAAAAGGAAAGCTAAATCGCATCCCCTCGACACAATATTCACCAACACTCTTCTAACACTAGCTCAAATAATCGGGAACGGTTATATCCTATAACTCCAACATAAACAAAAGGGAACCACTCTTGACTGATAAATTATTTGTTTATTCATTGATCTACTAGGAAAAAGAAGACGGGGTTAGGGTTAGGGTTAGGGTTAGGGCTAGTTTAATGGGAAAATAAATAATTTATCAGTCAAGAGTGGTTTCCCTTTATTTATGTTGGAGTTATAGGGAATAACCCGAGAACTGTTAGGAGATTTTTAAAGTTCCTACCAAAGAGATATTTTTTCAAAAACCAGGCACACTGTCCTATTATCATCTAAATAACCCCAGAGAAATTATAAAAAGTCGTCGGGGTGGCCTGAAGTCGGTATCAACCAGACAGCGAGGGAGTCTATCCCCCTTTTCACTGGCGCTAGACCAAGAAGATTGTTTTTTAGCTTCTGAGGTGAAACTCCACACAATCCAGCACGTTAGCCACTACTAGGTGGGAGGGGACTTATTCTGTCTAGAAGAGGATTTGAGCCTAAATAGAATTCCCTGAAGAAAATAAGTTCCAAAATGAATGGTCAGAGTTGGGGTCCAAATACAGACACGAAAACAACTTTTTAAATGTTGCTGCCTGGCTCGTTTAAATCGGATGATGAATATTTGAAATAACTTAAATCTAAAGAGGGGAACAAAAATGTACATCGCAAGACTAGATTAGATCAGATGACATGAAAAAAGAAATATTTTTGTTTAGATATTGGGTGTCATTTTATGTAAACAGAAATGTGGAACGTATATACGTTCCACATTTCTAAACCACGTGTCGCTTCTATCTACCTAATATATGATAGATAGATAGATAGATAGATAGATAGATAGATAGATAGGTAGATACATACATACATACATACATATGAACATCCTGAGATAGATAGATAGATAGATATGGATATACTAAGATAGATAGATAGATAGATAGATAGATAGATAGATAGATATGAATATACTGGTAGATAGATAGATAGATAGATAGATATTAACATCCTGAGATAGATAGATAGATAGATAGATAGATAGATAGATATGAATACACAAGTAGATAGATAGATATGAATATACTAATATAGATAGATATATAGATAGAGAGATATAAATATACTGGTAGATAGATAGATAAATATGAATATACTAATATAGATAGATAGATAGATATGAATATCCTGAGATAGATAGATAGATAGATAGATATGAATATACTAATATAGATAGATAGATAGATAGATAGATAGATAGATATGAACATCCTGAGATAGATAGATAGATAGATAGATAGATAGATAGATATTTGTTTCACTTTTGTATGAACTTCATTTTTTATGTCAAACAGAAAGTTTCTTAGTGTTTCATTTATTATTTATTATTTATTACATTTTTCGATTATTTTCCACGTGGAGCCCCGCTTGAACTAACGTGACAACACGTATGGCATACGTGTTGTCAAAAACATACGTCGTATGTATTTACCCAACCTCTCCATACGAGCAGGATGTGACACAATGTCTATTTTAAGCGAACAGGCTGGAATTCAGAGATTTCCTTCTCTCAGGCGGGTTGTTATACCAAGGTTAAGGAGCCCGTATGGCATTTTCTAATGTTTTGCAATACTAGATAGATAGATAAATAGATGTGAATTGAGATAGATAGATAGATAGATAGATAGATAGATAGATAGATCCCTTATGGCATTTTCTAATGTTTTGTAATACTAGATAGATAGATAAATAGACGGGAATTGAGATAGATAGATAGATAGATAGATAGATAGATAGATAGATAGATCCCTTATGGCATTTTCTAATGTTTGTAATACTAGATAGATAGATAAATAGACGGGAATTGAGATAGATAGATAGATAGATAGATAGATAGATAGATAGATAGATCCCTTATGGCATTTTCTAATGTTTTGTAATACTAGATAGATAGATAAATAGACGGGAATTGAGATAGATAGATAGATAGATAGATAGATAGATAGATAGATAGATAGATAGATAGATCCCTTATGGCATTTTCTAATGTTTTGTAATACTAGATAGATAGATAAATAGACGGGAATTGAGATAGATAGATAGATAGATAGATAGATAGATAGATAGATAGATAGATAGATAGATCCCTTATGGCATTTTCTAATGTTTTGTAATACTAGATAGATAGATAAATAGACGGGAATTGAGATAGATAGATAGATAGATAGATAGATAGATAGATAGATCCCGTATGGCATTTTCTAATGTTTTGTAATACTAGATAGATAGATAAATAGATGTGAATTGAGATAGATAGATAGATAGATAGATAGATAGATCCCTTATGGCATTTTCTAATGTTTTGTAATACTAGATAGATAGATAAATAGACGGGAATTGAGATAGATAGATAGATAGATAGATAGATAGATAGATAGATAGATCCCTTATGGCATTTTCTAATGTTTTGTAATACTAGATAGATAGATAAATAGACGGGAATTGAGATAGATAGATAGATAGATAGATAGATAGATAGATAGATAGATAGATTCCCTTATGGCATTTTCTAATGTTTTGTAATACTAGATAGATAGATAAATAGACGGGAATTGAGAGATAGATAGATAGATAGATAGATAGATAGATAGATAGATCCCTTATGGCATTTTCTAATGTTTTGTAATACTAGATAGATAGATAAATAGATGTGAATTGAATAGATAGATAGATAGATAGATAGATAGATAGATAGATCCCTTATGGCATTTTCTAATGTTTTGTAATACTAGATAGATAGATAAATAGACGGGAATTGAGATAGATAGATAGATAGATAGATAGATAGATAGATAGATCCCTTATGGCATTTTCTAATGTTTTGTAATACTAGATAGATAGATAAATAGACGGGAATTGAGATAGATAGATAGATAGATAGATAGATAGATCCCTTATGGCATTTTCTAAATGTTTTGTAATACTAGATAGATAGATAAATAGACGGGAATTGAGATAGATAGATAGATAGATAGATAGATAGATAGATAGATAGATCCCTTATGGCATTTTCTAATGTTTTGTAATACTAGATAGATAGATAAATAGACGGGAATTGAGATAGATAGATAGATAGATAGATAGATAGATAGATAGATCCCTTATGGCATTTTCTAATGTTTTGTAATACTAGATAGATAGATAAATAGACGGGAATTGAGATAGATAGATAGATAGATAGATAGATAGATAGATAGATAGATAGATAGATCCCTTATGGCATTTTCTAATTTTGTAATACTAGATAGATAGATAAATAGACGGGAATTGAGATAGATAGATAGATAGATAGATAGATAGATAGATAGATCCCTTATGGCATTTTCTAATGTTTGTAATACTAGATAGATAGATAAATAGACTAGGTAATACTAGATAGATAGATAAATAGACAGATAGATAGATAGATAGATAGATAGATAGATCCCTTATGGCATTTTCTAATGTTTTGTAATACTAGATAGATAGATAAATAGACTAGATAGATAGATAGATAGATAGATAGATAGATCCCTTATGGCATTTTCTAATGTTTTGTAATACTAGATAGATAGATAAATAGACGGGAATGAGATAGAGATAGATAGATAGATAGATAGATAGATAGATAGATCCCTTATGGCATTTTCTAATGTTTTGTAATACTAGATAGATAGATAAATAGAGAATTGAGATAGATAGATAGATAGATAGATAGATAGATAGATCCCTTATGGCATTTTCTAATGTTTTGTAATACTAGATAGATAGATAAATAGACGGGAATTGAGATAGATAGATAGATAGATAGATAGATAGATAGATCCCTTATGGCATTTTCTAATGTTTTGTAATACTAGATAGATAGATAAATAGACGGGAATTGAGATAGATAGATAGATAGATAGATAGATAGATAGATCCCTTATGGCATTTTCTAATGTTTTGTAATACTAGATAGATAGATAAATAGACGGGAATTGAGATAGATAGATAGATAGATAGATAGATAGATAGATAGATCCCTTATGGCATTTTCTAATGTTTGTAATACTAGATAGATAGATAAATAGACGGGAATTGAGATAGATAGATAGATAGATAGATAGATAGATAGATAGATAGATAGATCCCTTATGGCATTTTCTAATGTTTTGTAATACTAGATAGATAGATAAATAGACGGGAATTGAGATAGATAGATAGATAGATAGATAGATAGATAGATATGGCATTTTCTAATGTTTTGCAATACTAGATAGATAGATAAATAGACGGAATTGAGATAGATAGATAGATAGATAGATAGATAGATAGATAGATAGATCCGTATGGCATTTTCTAATGTTTTGCAATACTAGATAGATAGATAAATAGACGGGAATTGAGATAGATAGATAGATAGATAGATAGATCCCGTATGGCATTTTCTAATGTTTTGCAATACTAGATAGATAGATAAATAGACGGGAATTGAGATAGATAGATAGATAGATAGATAGATAGATCCCGTATGGCATTTTCTAATGTTTTGCAATACTAGATAGATAGATAAATAGATGTGAATTGAGATAGATAGATAGATAGATAGATCCCGTATGGCATTTTCTAATGTTTTGTAATACTAGATAGATAGATAAATAGACGGGAATTGAGATAGATAGATAGATAGATAGATAGATAGATAGATCCCTTATGGCATTTTCTAATGTTTTGCAATACTAGATAGATAGATAAATAGATGTGAATTGAGATAGATAGATATGTCATAGATATAGATTAGAAGACCGTGAGACAACAAATGATTATCCCCCTTAGAGATTGGGCGTGTCCGTTGGGTGCCGCATTGGGTGTCATTTTGCTCGTTATAAACCCGGCCCTGGCATCAAATTCAGCAACAAAAAGACAATGGGGTTCGTCCTTGGACAGAGCTCCGAGGACGAGACTGCCAAAGTAAAAATTGTTTGATGTTACCAGAAAGGTTGAATGGTTGATCGGTTGGTTGGTTGGTTGGTTGGATTTATGGCATGTCACCCCTTGGGTTATTTTATGCCGAAGACGTTTTATTTACAGTATTTGACAGCATATAGAACGCACTTTTTTTCCCAAAATTTTGTCTCAAAAAATTGCCCTGCGTCTTATACATTGTATGTAAGGTTGAGACCTCCCGTCGGCCTAGGATAATCTTCTCTATGATGCTCACAAACCCAGCTTACTCTCAGTACTTTTACCTACCCTAAACTGCCAAATTGCTTTTATACAGCTATGTTTCTGCTTGTGTAATGCACAGCTAGACTTTCAACAATATGTGCTTAAATACACTAACACTTTTTTTTCCTGAATCTGACCTGATGTAATGGGGTGCGTATTATATGCCGTCAAATACGTTAATTCATTCTTGTTTGGTATTGAGTTTTTTTCAAACTCAATTTTTTAAACACATTTTTAAAACTTGTGTTTATATATATCCTCATTTAGATGTGACCATAACAGGAGCTCCCACACTGAGTCAAAGTGGACATGGCAGTAATAGCAATGGGGAGGTACTCCACACTCCCCGAAGCTCCAGATTTTGAACTTCACCACTAGATGCAGTTTAACGTCATACCCAGGATACTAAGACCCTGAGCCACAGCTTTTTAGCACATATCTAATAAAAAAGGTCCGAGGTTTGCCATAAGGGCAATAGGATCGGGACAATCATACAGGTACTAGGACTTGACTTGACCAGCCGATTGATCGGGGGGGGGTACTCCGACCGCCCGTCTAGCAAAAGTAAGGGTCAAAGTGGAGTGTTGTATGTCAGCCACAAGGATTCCGTCCTTAAGCATCACGGGTTGGAATCTACGGCCAACCGGTGGTCCCATTGATGTGGGGGGGGGGTATTTTGACCCTCTGCAGAGGTGCAGTCGGTGTATTCAACTGTCTCAGCCAACAGGGATGTCACAAAAAGGGCAAGGCGGTGTTTCGTTACCGCTTCCCGACATTTTCTCGACATATCGGCATCTTTGTGACGTCATCGACTGATTATTTTAGTGGGTCAGTGTAACACCTTCATTGGTCCCAGTCTAAACCGGGGTGAACCTAGAAGGGATACTAACACTAAATTGAATTCAGAATATTTGTCCTTTTGTGGCGTTACCGCTTTCATGTCAGAATGGACTGATGACGTGTTAATATAGAAATAATTGTATATTCATCTTATCTTCTGTGCTACGTGGAGAGGTTCGAATCCTGTTGCTGAATTGATGTGGCAATTCTGTGGCAATTCTGTGATGTTTGGAACCTGGAAACCAACCTGGGGTGCTGGGGAACATCTTGCCGTGTGCCATTTATAGCCACTTCTTTTTCTCATGAGATTTTAAAAATTTTTCCCTCAGGTCACAATTGCCGGGTCAGAGCCACGTCTCACTCTGTCAGAGCATCTTTATAAACTCCCCGAACATTCTCACCTCTCACACTTCCTCTCTCACACTTCACCACGTCTCACATCTCGTCCAATAGAAACATGTCAAGTGACCTTATGTTGATTCATCCTTAAAAACTTTTCCTTTCGAATCTACACGTAGTTCTTATATTCCTCCTAAAAACTTTTTCCGTGATAATTTACACGTCACTTTTACATCTCTCTCTCTCTCTCTCTCTCTCTCTCTCTCGTTACATTTTGGCCCACGCGAACAAGATTTCTAATCGTCTTCAGGAATAAGTGCCTTGACAATTAGCGATGCCAAATTATCAATGAAGATTTAAAATCTTTTTAAAAAAGAAAAAAGACTTGTCAGAAGTGGGATTCGAACCCACGCCGGGAAGACCCGACTGCGACCTGAACGCAGCGCCTTAGACCGCTCGGCCATCCTGACCACTTCTGTTTAACAAACGCTTACTATTTTATAAAGAGACAATAACGGTGACGATATCAGCAATAATTCATCTCAGTTATTTCAGTGCCCATTAGCTACCACCAAAATACGCCACGTGGTCAGTTTAGGCCATATTGAAGTAAGAAATGTAAATATTTTTTTTTACTTTTTTTTTAAATCTCGCAAAAAACAAATAACGAACATAAAGTGTTCTTACAAAGAAAAAAAGTTAATTCAAAGATCAAATTATCCGATTGGAGAAAAATTAACCACTGTTATCTTGAAAAATAAGTAAAACAGTCCGTTTTTTTACGACACGGTCAGTTCCTTTATTGATAATTTTTAGCTGTATTCATGGTTCTTTTACTAAAAAAAAACAAAAAAAAAAAAAAACACTTGCATTGAAACTTATAAAAAATCTTCTGATATAATTATTCGGACTTGTATCTTTATAGAAAAAAAGGAAAAATCGGTTTTTGTCAGTTCATTTTTTCATATTTCATAAAATAAAATGGTGGGGGGTAGACCTCGTTAAAAAATATTTCCCCGAATATATTTTAGGAAAAACTATTTCAGACATATTTTCATCGAAAGGTAACCAATTATGGAAATTTTTCTGAAAATAGGACCATTAATTGATTTTTCATAGAATTTTTTTAAAAAGCCTCTAGTCATAACTTGTTTTTGGCTACGTTAAATTTCAATTGATTTAACGGTGCAAAAATGTAAACATTGTTTTTCGTTTATAATTTTCATTAATTCCATGAGCTGAATTTTTTTTTTAAATTATCATGAGTTTTTTTAATGTTTCTTCTTTCGAATGGACAAAAGATTTTCAAGATAATATTAACCTTTATGCAAGTTTCATTGTGTTAAATATAGGGGGGTAAATTTCACAGGGAAAATTGGCGGTACCTATAGATTATAAATAATTTTGTGAATTAATATTCAATTAATTTAATTGTGAGGGAAAATAAATTTGGTTACAAGAAGTTCATCAAGTAAAAAGTTTGGGAAAATATGATCTAAAGTTTAGATTTAAAAAAAAAAAAAGTCATTGTCAGGAGTGGGATTCGAACCCACGCCGGGAAGACCCGACTGCGACCTGAACGCAGCGCCTTAGACCGCTCGGCCATCCTGACTACGTATCAACCCTTAAATGGAGAGAGAATAAGACTGAGAGTATCAGCAGTAACATATCTGTTATTAATCTCTCTAGTGTCAACCAAACTATTCTGCCCATTAAAAGCTAATTCAAGAATTAAAAGGTGCGTTAGCATTTATAGTTTTTGTGGGGGATGGGGGTGGTCTCATTCAAATTGTATCAAATTATGTTTAATTTTGTAAATTAAAATTTAATTAATATATTTTCGTGGGAAAAAATTAAATTTGGTTCAAGGAATTCATCAAGTAAAAACTTTGAGAATTCCTAAGTTTAGATTTTGAATAATTAAAAAAAAAGTATATCTTGTCAGGAGTGGGATTCGAACCCACGCCGGGAAGACCCGACTGCGACCTGAACGCAGCGCCTTAGACCGCTCGGCCATCCTGACTAACAGTTTCGGTGTGAAGCGAACAGTTTTATATATAGAGATTAACAGTGATAATATCAGCAGTAACGTATACCAGTTATTGATGATAGCAAATGGCTGGCAAAGAAGACACCAACGAGGGTGTACGCTAATTACTATGAATGGTATATCTACACACCTACACACAAGTCCATGTATACTAGGTACCACCAATTTTCCCTGTGAAATTTACCCCCCCCCTATATTTAACACAATGAAACTTACAGAAAATTAATATTATCTTGAAAAAAAAATTTTCCATTCGAAAGAAGAAACATTAAACAAACTCCTGATGATTTAAAAAAAAAAAAATTTTAATGTTTCTTTTTTCGAATGCACAAACTTTTTTCAAGATTATATTAAATTTTATGCAAGTTTCATTGTGTTAAATATAGTGGTGAGTAAATTTCACAGTAAAATTGATACAATTAGTAAAATACTTATTGTCTTTGCTTCACTTACACTATAAGTTCAACTAAAATAATTTTTTCCGGAGGTATTCTGAAACTACCACAAAAAAGAATATTTTAAAAATAGTTGAAAACCAATAATCAGTTATTGAATATGTACAAGAAAACAATTATGTCGAATACAGCCACCCATACATTCCTTGCCAACTCAGCGTATGAGTAGCACAGCGATCTGTGCGGTAAAATAATTAGCTGATGGTAGGTGTGGCGCTCCACCACAGACGCAAAAAACAATCTCATTAGTCTAGCGCTATTGAAAAGGGGATAGACTCCCTCGCTGATTGGCTGATACCGACTTTTGGCCACCCGACGACTTTACTTTTTTATGCCTGCTGGAACAGCTGCTGTTGAAGTCAGGGTAACTCGTTTACACGCGCGGTCCGGTTCAAATCGTAGTGTTATATACCCCATTGCTGGGTATATAATTGAGAGAGTTCTTGTATGTGTGAGAGAGAGAGAGAGAGAGAGAGAGAGAGGGGGGGAGAGAGAAACAATTGCGTCCCGGTCTCCTGTCTTAAAAAAACGCTAGGCGGTGATAGCTGAAAAATATTTTTATCGACAAGTAAATGTAAATATTTAACCCCCCTCCCACCTTAAAATATGTTAAAGAGGGGGAGGGTTGAAATATTTACATTTACTTGAGGGGGTAAAATACCGCATTATCTTAACGCCTTAAAAGCGCTGGTTGTTTTGTTTTTTCAGCGGGCACCGCTTCAGCTAGGGACTTCATTCGTAGAGCGGGTTGTCGTTTTTTGTTTTTTGTTTTTTCAGCTATCACCGCCAAGTGTTTTTTTAAGGCCGGGGACCGGGACGCAATTGCGAATAGCACCGAGACCCGTGCTGGCCAATACCAAAGGGTTGAAGAGGAGTAAAGACTAAAACACCTTCAGGTTCCTTACTTTTATGGCTGGCATCACGTAACCTCCAGGAGGGCCGTGATTGGTCTATTTGATCATTCGAACGTGCGTCCAAAATAAATTCCAATCGGGAAGATATTTAGTAGAGTCTCCACTCACTAAAAACCAATATTAACAAGAGTATATCCATACATACATGTACTTAAAGGCAGTAGTTGAGGGTCTTCGTGTCCTGGGTATGATGTTAAACTTTAAAATCATATACACGTAAAACAAGGTTTGGCTTAAATAGCCCACGAGGGTTGATATGCCATAAAACAAAATAACCAAATAAAGTTTTTTTTTAAAATCAAACAGACAATTTACCTCCAAACTATTGCTGTTATGGCAAATCCCCAACCCCTTTTTATCATATGGGTGCTAGAAGGCGGTGGCTGCGGGTCTACATGTCCTGGGAATGACGTTAAACTCTATCTGATGCTGAGGTTCCAGTTCTGGAGGTTTGGGGAATGTGGAGCACCCCTTCATCACCATTGCTCCCTGGACCACTCTGACCCGGAGTGGTAGTACCTGTTAGGGTCCCATCTATGGGTTAAATAGAAAAACATGTTTATAAAAAAAATTGTATTATCCATTAAGAATTGATTTATTTCAAAACTTTATCGGCATTAAATGACCCACTGAGGTTGATATGCCGTAAAAAAAAAAAACCAAACCCTCCGACTCCAAACTATTCACTTACAAATCATATACCGTATTTTACGGCACATAGGACGCACTTTTCTTCCAAAATTTTGGCTCAAAAAATTGCCCTGCGTCTTATACATTGTAGGTGAAGTGAAACCAATGATAAGAATCCCATTGGACTTTACAGTCACAGGAGGTGCTGTAACTTCAGGGGCACAAAAACTATATTATAGTCTTCCGAGACTGAAATGCCAAGGATAAGAAATAATGCTAGATTGTTTTCAACAATATATGCTTAAATACACTAAAAACTTTTTTTTCCTGAATCTGACCTGCTGAAATGGGGGTGCGTATTATATACCCGTGCGTCTTTTATATACCGTCAAATACGGTATATAAAAAATAGGCATTAAATAGTCCACAAGTTTTGATATGTCATTAAGCAAAATAACTAACTAACCAACTGATCTAAAGTTTAAAAGAAATAATTGTTTAAAGACAGCTTGTGATAAATGAGTAATGTTTTGTAAATTGATACAGAATCAATTTATTTGGTAGTAAATGAAAATAAAATTTGGTTACAAGGTGTGTATGAAAGCAAAAAGTCTGAGAAAACCTAATCTAAAGTTTAAATTTTAGAAATTTTAGAAATTTTCACTAGCGATAGACCTAGAAGATTGTTTTTGCGTCTGAGGTGGAGCGCCACACCTAACATCACTTCCTTACTTTACCGCACAGGTCTCTGTGCTACTCATACGCTAAGTTGGCGAGGGCCGGTATCAAACTAGGAACCTTGTGGTTTATAGACGAACACTCTACTGACTGAGCTAATCCGGCCCTGTGTTAATTCCCGCGTATGCTGTTAGAAGCATATTATATTAAAGTTTAAGAAGACCTGTCTGAAGTTTAAATTTTTTAAGATAAAAAAAATTAGAACAATATAAAAGCACTTAGTAAGAAACGAATTCCCTACACAAGTGAGAACAAGACAATTGTCGATCTACAGTGTTTTGAAAATAAAATATAATTTTTTTAAAAAAACTCCTTGTCAGAAGTGGGATTCGAACCCACGCCGGGAAGACCCGACTGCGACCTGAACGCAGCGCCTTAGACCGCTCGGCCATCCTGACTAGCTACATAGGTAAACTGCTTACGATTTTATATATAGAAAATAACTCTGACTATATCAACAGTAATGTATTTGTTATTGGTCTCCTCAGTGCCCAAACCCATTCTTCTCATTAAATAAATAATTCAAGAATTACTGGGTGTTTTCCAGTTGTATTGTATTATTTAAGTTTTGTAATATGATATTCAATTAATTTGTGTGGGAATTAAAAGTAATTAAATTTTGTTATAAGGAGTTCAAGTAAAATGTTTAAGAACACCTGATAAGTTTAAAATTTTAAAAATAAAAATTATTGTCAGAAGTGGGATTCGAACCCACGCCGGGAAGACCCGACTGCGACCTGAACGCAGCGCCTTAGACCGCTCGGCCATCCTGACTACATGTCAGTAAAATAAGCTAGCGCTTTTATATAGAGATAATAACGGTGACGATATCAGCAGTAACCTATCCTTGATGATAGTGACTGACTGACAAGACAGTGACAAAAAAGACACCAACGAAAGTGCTTGGAATCATATATCCACACACACGCACTCGCCCTCGCATACATGTGTAGGTGTGTGTGTGTGGGGGGGGGCAATGTTTCAAGCATTTAGAGAGTTATTTCATTGGTGTCTTGGCAATGTTTGGTTGGTCACTCCTCTTGATGATTTCACTGCTATGCTTGTACGACTTGGAATTACTGAATAGCGAGTTCGATCCTCACTGGATGCCCCATACGTGTAACCTAGAGTCACATCCAAAACCGTGGCGGGCGGATAGGTTAACACCTACTTGTACGATTCTGTGCAACATTTTCATACACACAGTTCTTATCTTTCTTTTCTTTTCTTTTTTTTTTTTTTTTTTTGTAAATACCTTCTTCTGGGACCAATAAGTCAAATTTGGCTTCTTAGAGAGGAGTTAAAAACATACTTTCCCAATCCGGAATTTACTTGCAATGCTTCCTCAGTAATATATATATATATATATATATATATATATATATATATATATATATATATATATATATATATATATATATATATATATATATATATATATATTTATTTATTTATTTAAGTCACCAATACAAAGTTCGTCTTACCAATAGTTTCAGATGTTTATCCGTCATCAGAGACGTTGACTTTTTGACAAAATTGAAAAAATTGGACAGTTTTTAAAACTCGTGCCTCGTGTGAACGTGATCCGTTATTCGTTCTTGCTTTTGCGTTCTTCATTCACCGGCGTTCCTATTTGTCGTCATTGAGTCTCGGGTTTTAATGATGATTTTGTTTTTTTTTAGTTTTTTTATTTTATTTTGTGTGCGTTTATATATATGTGTGAATTCCTAAATTATGGCGGTCTGAGGTTTTGGTTAGTCCAATTCCATATCAAAAATATTTTTCGGTGTGGGCATGCTCTAAATATTTCCATTTTATTCATGAGAAAAACATGTTCTGAGCTTAATCCTTGCAGAATACGCAATTTTTCAGTCGTGCACAATGAGCATTTTTTGGATCCATTTACGTCTGGTTTCGATTGGTCCAGTATTTTCCATTCTATTTTAAATTGTTTTTCCTGTTTTTTATATACCCATACTTTGTTGGATAACGCTGTCACATTCCTTTTGTTTTCGTATTTGAAGGATGTTAAATGGTTGTAGTAGCGTTGTTTAAAACTACCTTGTACCATCCCTACGTAGTTTTCGTTGGTCACCGGTTGGTTTGTGTTGTTTGTCTTAATTGTTGCATTGTATATTATTATATATATATATGATAAGTTAAGATTCGCATCTGATTAGTCGGGAGATTTAGACTATTTGTCTAAGCTCCTTGAAATAGACTATAATGCTAAATCTTTTGTTATTTCTTTACTCATATATTTGCTCTGTGACTCTAACATTAAGAGCACACATTGAGCTCTCAAACTGCGACTTGGTTTTGTTTAAATAAAACTCTTGTGTCGTAAGGAAGATTTCTTCTCTGGACTTTTGGATTATATATAATAAGTTATATATATATATCGAACTCAGTAGTTTTCAGTAGTAACAATTACACCGTTACTTTTACCAAAAGCAGGTTCTTTTTAAATATCGTTCTCTAAAATTTCAGATGACCCGAGGGGAAGTTTAAATTTCTAAAAATTGATAAAAAATATAGGGGAGTAAATTTCACAGGGAAAATTGGCGGTACCTATAGATTATAAATAATTTTGTGAATTAATATTCAATTAATTTAATTGTGAGGGAAAATAAATTTGGTTACAAGAAGTTCATCAAGTAAAAAGATTGGAAAAATAAGAATCGGAAGTTTAGATTTAAAAAAAAAAAGATATCTCTGTCAGGAGTGGGATTCGAACCCACGCCGGGAAGACCCGACTGCGACCTGAACGCAGCGCCTTAGACCTCTCGGCCATCCTGACTACGTATCCACCATTCAGTGGAGATAGAATAAGACTGATAATATAAAGAGTAACATATCTGTTATTTATCTCTTTAGTGTCAACCAAACTATTCTGCCCATTAAAAGCTAATTCAAGAATTAAAAGGTGCGTTTGCATTTATAGTTTTCGGGGGGGGGGGGGTCTCATTCAAATTGTATCAAATTATGTTTAATTTTGTAAATTAAAATTTTTTTTATTTATTTGGTGGGAAAAATAAATTTGGTTCAAGGAATTCATCAAGTAAAAACTTTGAGAATTCCTCAGAGGAAGTTTAGATTTCGAATAATTAAAAAAAAAAAGTATATCTTGTCAGGAGTGGGATTCGAACCCACGCCGGGAAGACCCGACTGCGACCTGAACGCAGCGCCTTAGACCGCTCGGCCATCCTGACTAGCTGCTTGCCTACGAAGCTAGCTGTTTTATATAGATATAATAACGCTGACGATATCAGCAGTTAGGTAACTACTGATATTGTCATGGTCACATTCTCTTCGCAATAACACGCGACTCTATTCTAAAAATAGACTTAAATCAGATTAACCGACACCAAACTTACAATCCTGATTCAAAAATCCTACAATTAACTTAGAATTAGAGGGATAGAAATTAACAAATTGTATTGTGTTAATTAAGTTTTGTAATATGATATTCAATTAATTTGTGTGGGAATTAAAAGTAATTAAATTTGGTTATAAGGAGTTCAAGTAAAAAAGTTTAAGAACACCTGATAAGTTTAAAATTTAAAAAATAAAAATTCATGTCAGGAAGCGAGGTTACTTTCATTTACGTAGCTCATGTTCAGATTACCCGAAATCGTTCATTTACAGTGTCTTGAAAATGCTCAATCTTCAATAAAGATCTTAAATTCTAAAAAAGAATTCTTGTCAGGAGTGGGATTCGAACCCACGCCGGGAAGACCCGACTGCGACCTGAACGCAGCGCCTTAGACCGCTCGGCCATCCTGACTAGCTGACGGTTAAATAAGCTAGCGCTTTAATATAGAGATAATAACGCTGACGATATCAGCAGTAACCTACCGTTGATGATAGTGACTGACTGACAAGACAGTGACAAAGAAGACACCAACTGTCCACACACACGCACTCGCCCACGCATAATATACGAATTATAGAAGAAGAGAGGGAGATAAGGGGGTAAGTCAAAAGATCCCTGACAGGACAAGACAAGATAGTAGCAGCCAGATCATCATTGACCGCACACGAAAAGCATTAGTCTAGAGAACATTATGACGGCAACTAAGCTTTATCCTCTAAGGAACTTTGGGACTGGTAAGCAATTCTGAATAATATCAAAGCATTTACATTTACGTTAACTCTTCAGGGTATAAAACTCCTCAAGGTCCGCCACATGGTTTGCTTGCTGTTAAGATCTCGTTACCTGACCAGAAGCTTGGTGCCTGATTGACACTTGCTGGATAACCCAGGTGAAGGTGCATGATGTTGTAAGACCTGAAATGTGTAATGATCCTGGGATAGCATCACTGACAATCTGGTCTCAAGTATTATTTGGTAAATAATATCGAATCTTTGATGAGGAGGGATCTTGAAACACTAAGAGGTACAAGTTGATAACTACTACATCAGTAAAAAAAAATAAAGTCTTCGGGGTGGCCTAAAGTCGGTATCATCTTGGGAGTCTATCCCCTTTTCACTAGCGATAGACCAAGGAGATTGTTTTTGCGTCTGAGATGGAGCGCCACACCTAACATCACCTCCTTACTTTACCGCACAGGTCTATGTGCTACCAATGCGCTAAATTGGCGAGGGCCGGTATCAAACTAGGAACCTTGTGGTTTATAGACGAACACTCTACTGACTGAGCTAATCCGGCCCTGTGCGCATTCCCGCGTATGCTGTTAGAAGCATATTATATTAAAGTTTGAGAAGACCTGTCTGAAGTTTAAGTTTTTTAAGATAAAAAAAAAACTAGAACAATATAAAAGCACTCAGTAAGAAACGAATTCCCTACACAAGTGAGAACAAGACAATTGTCTATTTACAGTGTTTTGAAAATAAAATAGAATAATAAGTTAAAAAAAACAAAAAGACTTGTCAGAAGTGGGATTCGAACCCACGCCGGGAAGACCCGACTGCGACCTGAACGCAGCGCCTTAGACCGCTCGGCCATCCTGACTATCTGTTGCTACTGAAAGCACGCCGTTTTATATACATAGCCGATATCCGCTGTCATGTATTACAGTTTTGCTTATAGATAATAGCATCTGGCAGATCAACCCCGTGGATTATTTAATGCTAAAACTGTTAGAGTATGAGATGAAAGTCGGTACTCAAGCTTCCTTTACAGGTGTATTTTCGTAAATAGTTTCGTGAATGTATTTTATTATATCTGATTCATAATTTTTTTTTCTCTCAAGAAGGATGAAATGTCATTCATGTTAATGGTCTCAAACTGATCCCGCATATTATTTGCGTTGAAATATTTCTTTCTGATTGTAGCGAAAGCTCCACACTCCGAGAGGAAATGTTTGACAGTGCAGGGTGTTTGACATGTCCCGTACCTTAGTTGATCCTCCTGCTTGAGCCTAAAAGAGTGTCTAAGTCTTGTATGGCCAAGGCGCAGCCGAGCCAGTATTACTTATTCTTCTCTGGATTATCGATATCCCGGCTTCTCCTACCGTTAGCTTAATTGATAATAATTTCTTCGGTGTACTACACGACCTACTAATATATACGGCCCTCTATGTCACCTAAACAGGCCGATTCGTTTTGTAATCAATTTATGTCTGCGAGGATACTAGATGCTGTGTGGAGGACTTCCCTGGGACAATGAATGATAGAGAAGGTTGGCGAGAGATTGTCATGGATATCTGTGTTAATTGCGCGACACGATGATGATGATGATGATGATGATGATGATGATGATGATGGATGCCTGAAGAATCTCCAGCACAAAATCCCTGGGATTTGCTGTAACATTGTCAAAAAAACCCGGACACGCAGGGGTTGCCACTGCACACATACTTGGTAGGCTGAGGCATGGCCCACTAATATATACGACCCCATATGTCACCTAAGCAGGCAGAATTATAACAGGCCGATTCGTTTTGTAATCAATTTATGTCTGTTCAAAAAAAAAGAAAGTTAAAAATACACAAACTTGTCTTTTTTCTTCAGAAATGTAATATTGTGTTAGTATAACATTCAATTCTAAGACTAACAACAACAAGAAAGGAATTAATATATCCTTTAATTCAAACAATTTATTTGCTAGGCATAAAACACAAACAACAATATAAAGTCCTTCCTGTATATAAAGTTGAGTTTAAGGGACTTACCGGCGCGTTGGAGAAGAGTTATTAGGGTGGTTTCCTGGAGCCCCTGAATTCGTTGCCTCGTGGCACCGCGAGTGTATTCTGTCTGACTACTTTTTGGATATTGCGCCAAAACTCTGGGCTATCACGTGATTGGTAAATCCAATCACAGAGCCTCTCCCTCATTCACTCTATATACAGGAATAACCATTTTACTGACCCAACAGTAATAATAAAAGATTGTAAACTAACAAAAAAATAAAAATAATAAAAATGATGCAGTTATAGAAAACAAACACACCAACAATTTATCAATGATTTCAGGTTATATATATAAAAAAAAACCTTTTCAATGTGAAATGTATTCCCATGTCATGGTAGTCAATGATAGTGATGATACTACAGAGAAACAGTATTTCTCGAGGAGAACTTACGGTTCCATCTAGCCAAATGTTTGTGCTTTTTTCGAAACAGACATAAATTGATAATAAAACAAATCGGCCTGTTATAAATCTGCCTGCTCTGGTGACATGTGAGGCCGTATATATTAGTAGGCCGTGGTGTACTACTATTCCAACGTTTTTGTCATTTTTTGCTTGATAAATCTTTTTATTTGATTCTTTAGATCTCTATATGGGATCTTGAAGTTTTCATCAATTTCTTTATTCATGATATATTTGGCAGCTGAATCAGCTTTGTTATTTACTGTTATTCCAACATGACTTACGATCCAAAACATCTCAACGACTTTTGACTCAGATAGTGAATTGGGTTTACGTAGCTAATGTTCAGATTACCCGAAATCGTCCATTTACAGTGTCTTGAAATGCTCAATCTTCAATAAAGATCTTACATTCTAAAAAAAATTTATTGTCAGGAGTGGGATTCGAACCCACGCCGGGAAGACCCGACTGCGACCTGAACGCAGCGCCTTAGACCGCTCGGCCATCCTGACTAGCTATATTTATATATAACCCGCACAAAACTTAGTTGTTTATGGTTCACTCATAAATCTGCAACCTAATATTCGTAATCTCCTGAATGCCCACTAAACCCACCATTCTCATTTTTTAAAATTCAAGAATTAAATGTGCGTTTGCATTTTGTAGCTAACAGATTTTTTTTTTTAAGTAAATTATATTAACTTCTGCTAAATTAGTAAAGTTTTATAAATTGATATTCAATTAATTTTTTGTTAGTGAAAAGGAATTAAATTTGGTTACAAGATGTGTATCAAGTAAAAAAGTTAGAGAAAATCCGATCTCAAGATTTAAAAAAAAATTTAAAATTTCCATTGTCAGGAGTGGGATTCGAACCCACGCCGGGAAGACCCGACTGCGACCTGAACGCAGCGCCTTAGACCGCTCGGCCATCCTGACTAACTATAAGTAATAAAAGCAAGCCGTTTTATAAAGAGAGAATAACAGTGATGATATCAGCAGTAATGTATCACAGTTTTACGCATAGATAATAACGTCTGGCTGACAAGGCAGTCTGAAAGGAGACACCAGACAGAGAGCATTCTAACAGCTTAGAAGGATATATCCACACACACACAATTACACACGAACACATACATACACATACACACACGCGAACACACACATGGACCCACACACATATATTAGATGTATGTTCACTGGGTACCACCAAATTAGAACACGTGATCAGTTTAGGCCATATAGAAGGAAGAAATTTTTTTTTTGTTTTAAATCTCGCAAAAAAGAAATAACGAACATAAAGAGTTGTTACAAAGAAAAACTGTTTATTCAAAGATCAAATTATCCGATTGGGGGAAAATAACTCATCGTTATAGTGAAAAATAAGTAAAACAGTACGTTTATTTACAACACGGTCAGTTTCTTTATTGATATTTGTTTAGCAGAATTCTGTATTCATGGTTCTTTTACGAAAAAGCTCTCGACTTGAGACTTATAAAAATTTTCTGATATAATTATTCAGACTCTTATCTTTATAGAAAAAAAGTAAAAAAACGTTTTTTATCGATTCATTTTTTCATATTTCATAAAATAATATGGGGGAGGTAGACCTCGTAAAAAATATTTCCCCTAATATATTTTAGGAAAAAAACTATTTCAGACATATTTTCATCAAAAGATAAGTAATTCTGGAAATTTTCGTGAAAATCGGACCATTAATTGATTTTTCATAGACTTTTAAAAAAGCCTATCGTCATAATTTGTTTTTGGCTACGTTAAATTTCAATTGATTTAACGGTATAAAAATGTAAACATTGTTTTTCGTTTATAATTTTCATTATTTCCGTAAACTGAAAATATATTTTTATAATCATCAGGAGATTGTTTAATGTTTCTTCTTTCGAATGAACCAAACATTTTCAAGATAATATTAATATTCATCTAAGTTTTATTGTGTTAAATATAGGGGGGGGGGGTAAATTTCACAGGGAAAATTGGTGGTACTTAATGTTCAAATGTATTTTGGATTTAACCATGATCCATCAAAAACGGCACGTCATAGCGAAATTTTTATTAGAGTAATAAATACACTCTTATGGTCTAGCTTGAAATAATAAATCGATTTACAACTGGGTGATAATTTTGTGGTGTCTTTGTTCGCGCTGAACCTCGGTTCTTTAACCGTCACATTTCCCGCCGCAAGGGAAAAAGAGGAGCACGCGATTTACTGCATATAGACCAATACATTCTTAAAGAAGTAAAAGAATAGACGGAAAATATTGCAATGGCGTGGATCGATTACAGAAAAGCCTATGACATGGTCCCACATACCTGGATTTTAGAATGTCTAAAAATGTACAAAATGTCCAACAACATCATAAACTTCATTGAAAAAGCAATGGAAAACTGGCGAATTCAATTAAAAGCCGGAGGGCAATCCCTGGCAGAAGTAAACATCCAAAGAGGTAATTTCCAAGGAGACTAGTTATCACCACTACTATTTATTATAGCAATGATGCCACTCAATCATATACTTAAAAAATGTACAGGGGGATACAAATTCACTAATGCACAAGAAAAGATAAACCACAGATAACATAAAAAAATTGGCAAAAAATGAAAAAGAATTAGAAACCCTAGTACAAACTATTAGAATATATAGCCAGGATATAGGGATGAAATTAGGAATTGAAAATGTGCTATGCTAGTAATAAAACGGGATGAAAGAAAATTAATATAGAATGCAACTGCCAAATCAGGACACTATAAAAATACTTGATGAAATGAAAGTTACAAATACTTAGGAATTTTAGAAGCAGACAATATCAAGCTAGCAGAAATGAAAGTAAAAGTTTTTATTGAGTAAATACATAAAAATTCATTAAACAGGTGGTAAAATTTACATAAGGAAGTGTATGTTAAAATATCAACCAATGATAGTTGGTAGAAGAAATGGCTTTATTTTTACGGTGGGATTGTAGTGGCTGGAGAGCCACTGTGACCTATTTAAAATAGGCAAAGAGGTAAACATATTTGTCTACCAAATTTTCCCCATGGCTGTATCAAATTTTCTTGGTATTTTGTTACCTGTATAATAGGATATGGTTTCCTTAACTATTCAACCCAGAACTCATTCTATTCAAATAAAGTCCTATTATTGTAATCAGAGTCCAGCTCAATTATAAGGAACAAAACATAAGTTTTTGTTCTTTGTTTAGGTGTGGTGGGAGAGCTGCTGTGGGTGGTTTAAAGTAAGCAAAGTGCTAAGTGGAGTTACTATAAATTTATATAAATGAAAGCGCGTGGTCTAATGTAGAAAGCGCGTGGTGTAATGGTTAAAGTCATAGGAAATGGAATTACTCAGGAGAACAAGAAACTCATAGAAACCAAACTCAACAGCAGAAATCTGATCAAAGCAAATAATATCTGTTCTGTCTCCATTATAAGATGCTCTGGGCCATTCTTAAAATGGACAAAAGAAGAACTCAGAAAGATTGACCAAAGGACGAGAAAATTAATGACCATGCACAAGGCGCTGTACCATAGAGACGATAGAGATAGATTATATGTATCCAGAAAGGAAGGGGGAAGAGGGCTTGCCAACATAGAGGACGGCGTAGAAGCCACAATCCAACAACTCGAAGACTACACAAAAAAGAGCAAAGACAGATTACTTATGGCAGCCAACAATAGCAGATGTAACATATGGACAAATAGAAAAAACAACAAAAACTAGAAAACAAAAATGTGAAGAAAAACAATTATATGGACACTTCAAACGACAAATTGGAGAGGTCGTACATGAAAAGACTTGGATATGGTTAAGAAAAGGAAACCTCAAAAGAGAAACTGAATCACTAATAATTGCTTCACAAAATAATGCCATAAGGACAAACTATATCAAAGCAAAAATTGATAAGACCCAACAAAATAGTAAATGTAGATTATGCGGTAATAGAGATGAGAATGTAAACCATGTACTCGAATGTAGCAAACTAGCACAACGGAAATACAAAACTAGGCACGATTGAGTTGAGAAGGTGATCCACTGGCAATTATGCAAAAAATTAAATTTTGACCATACAACAAAATGGTATATGCATAACCCAGAATCTGTTCTTGAGAATGAAACGCATAAAATTATCTGGGACTTCGAGATAAAAACGGATCAGCTTATCCCAGCAAGAAGACCAAGACCTAGTACTGATTAACAAAAAAGAAAGAACTTGACAATTGGTGGATTTTGCAGTTCTAGCAGATCACAAGGTGAAGCTGAAGGAAAACGAAAAGATGGACAAATCCATGGACATTGTCAGAGAACTGAAAAAAATATGGAATATGAAAGTCAAAGTGATACCAATTGTAGCTGGTGCACTTGGAACGGTGCCAAAAAGACTGGAAAAAGTTTGGAAAATCTGGAAATCAAAGGGAGAATTGAGACCATCCAGAATACTGCACTGCTGCAATCTGCCAGAATACTCAAAAGAGTCCTGGAGACCTGAGGAGACTTGGTGTCACTCAGACTCCAGGGAGATACCATCAGCTAATGCTGGTGTTAAAAACTAAGAACTATAATAATAATAATAATAATAATAATAATAATAATAATAATAATAGAAGACCAGACCTAGTGTTGATTAACAACAACAACAAAAAGAGAACGTGTCAACTGGTGGACTTTGCGGTTCCAGCAGATCACAGGGTGAAGTTATCCCTTTTCTTCTCTTTTTGCTATCTTATAATACGTATCTTTGAGACGCGTGGTCTAATAGTCAAGTGAAATGGACTCATCGAGCCGAGTTCATTTCCTGGATGAAGTTGTTTGCAATTCCCATAACGCTAATGCAATTGGGAAAGGTATGAATCCAATTCTCCCTCCAGCTATGGGTAAATAGCAGGGCAGACGGGGCTCTTTATCTATGGCTATGTAAACAGTCTGAATTCAAACCTATTAAACTCCGCTTAAGAAATTGACCTTGTGTCGCATCCTGCTCGTGCGGAGGGGTTGGTAAATATATATAATACGTATCTTCTTTGTGGTTTATGACTCACTCACAAACCTGCAACTTAATATTCATGATCTAGTGCTATTCGCAGAATTCCGTTCCGGCCTCCTGCCTTAAAAAAAACGCTAGGCGGTGATAGCTGAAAAAACAACCCTCTCTACGAATGAAGTCCCTAGCTGAAGCGGTGCCTGCTGAAGTATTTAAGGCGTTTTTCCCGAAAAGTTAATGCGATATTTTACACCCCCGCCCCCAGTCTTTTTCCGACAAGTAAATGTAAATATTTTAACATATTTTAATATATATATTTACTTGTCGATAAAAAAAATATGGCTTACTTTTAATGCCTTCAAACCACTAAAAAAAAATGTCGATAAAAACACCTTCAATCCGATAAAAAAAAATCGTTTTTTTTTCGGTATTTTCATTTTATTTTAATTTTTTTCGACAATCAATTACAAATAAAAAATCAAAACATTTTTTTCGGTATTTTTATTCTATTTAGGGAGGGTTGATTTTTCAGCTATCACCGCCTAGCGTTTTTTGTAGGCAGGGGACCGGGACGGAATTCTGAAAATAGCACCCATGATCTCCTCGACGCCCACCAAACCCATCATTCTCATTTTTTTTTTTTTTTTTTTTTAATTTAAGAATTAAAGGTGCGTTTGCATTTATAGTTTACGGATTCGTTTCCATGTAAATTATATTAAATTGTGGTAAATCATATTAAATTGTGAGTTAGTACTCACAAGATTTGTGAATTGATATTCAATTAATTTATTTGGGTTTGAATGGAAATTAAATTTGGTTACAAGAGTTTCAGAAGACCTGATGTTTGAATTTAAAAAAAAAAAAAAAAAAAAAAAAAAAGAAATCATGTCAGAAGTGGGATTCGAACCCACGCCGGGAAGACCCGACTGCGACCTGAACGCAGCGCCTTAGACCGCTCGGCCATCCTGACTAGCTACATATACAAACTGCTTGCGATTTTATATATAGAAAATAACGCTGACTATATCAACAATAACATATTTGTTATTGGTCCTCTCAGTCAAGACCGGCTAGAAACCGGCTATATCGGTGGCCTCGCCTCAGTGCCCTGACCCATTCTTCTCATTAAATAAATAATTCAAGAATTACTGGGTGTTTTCCAGTTGTATTGTATTATTTATGTTTTGTAATATAATATTCAATTAATTTGTGTGGGAATTAAAAATAATTAAATTTGGTTATAAGGAGTTCAAGTAAAAAATGTAAGAACACTTGATAAGCTTAAAATTTTAAGAATAAAATATCTTGTCAGGAGTGGGATTCGAACCCACGCCGGGAAGACCCGACTGCGACCTGAACGCAGCGCCTTAGACCGCTCGGCCATCCTGACTAGCTGCTTGCACTAAAAGCAAGCTGTTTTATAAAGAGAGAATAATGGTGACGATATCAGCAGTAACGTATCACAGTTTTACTCATAGATGATAGCATCTGGCTGACAATACCTAATTGTATATTCTTGTGCTATTTGTACGGTAAATTTATTGTAGTGGCGAAATGTGTTTCCTTTCTTCAAAATGTTGTGTATCCTTTTTGTACTCTTCTTACCATCTTATATAATACGTATCTTCTTCTAAGCTGGCTAATTGGGCTCTATTCGCAGAATTGCGCCCGGCCTCCTGCCTTAAAAATGCAAGGCGGTGATAGCTGAAAAAAAAAAAAAAAAACAACCCCACCTACGAATAAAGTCTATAGTTGAAGCGCTGTCTGCTGAAAAAAAACAACAACCAGCGCTTAAAGCGTTTTCCCGAAAAGTTAGATTTTTTTTCAGTCTTTTTTCGACAAGTAAATGTAAATATTTTAACCATCTCCCTCTTTAACATATTTTTTTTTGGGGGGGGGGGGCTAGATATTTACATTTACTTATCGATAAAAAATATGGCTTACTTTTAACACCTTCAAACCACTAAAAAAAATAATTTGTCGATTAAAAAAGGTGTTTTTCCCGAAAAGTTAATGCGATATTTTACCCCCCCCCCAGTCTTTTTTCGATAAGTAAGCGCTGGATGGTTGTTTTTTTTTTATGTTTTTGTTTTTTTCAGCAGGCACCGCTTCAGCTAGAGACTTCATTCGAATGTGGGGTTGTTTTTGTTGTGTTGTTTTTTTCAGGTATCACTGCCTAGCGTTTTTTTAAGGCAGGGGACCGGGACGCAATTCTGCGAATAGCACCGTCAATTACGGGTCGTCTATCTCGGCATCTGGGCTGGCGTCTCTCTGTTCTTCGGATCTTCATTCTTGGGCTTTCTTGGGACTTCTAATCTTTGTGTCCGTTGCTATTTTTAGTGACGAACACAAGACTCGATATTGTTTTTTAGACGTCTTTATTCAACCTAAGTAAGAACAACACGCGTGGAGACATAACCTACGGACGGCTGACGCCATTTGCATCAGTTCCGTTCAGTCACTCAGCCAAAACTGGTAATCTAACAATCTATTCTCATGTTTGGCTCTAGCCAATAAGAGTCTAACTACAAGGTTGGTAAAAGGCTAAGTCCTGTCAATTACTTATACGGTTTTTTTCCATGATTCAGAATTACCGTTGTTTTTAATTTCTACACTACCGTATATAATTTATAGGTAACCTATCAATTATGTGACATAAAGCATCGTTTATTTTTCTCTGAACAGTATGTTCGGTTTATTCCCCTCCAAAAATTAGCGATCTAAACAATGTTTTTTAAGGAGACAAAATTCCCCACTGTAAAATAATGAAAGTGTAAGACAGTGTGTGACGTCAACGGTGGGTTGACGTGTGATACAAGTGTAAGTGATAATGAATAAAAAACAGAATTAGACGTGTTAGTGTTGAAGTGGAAGTAATTGACATTGGATTCTGATTAGCCGAACCGGGACAACAGAGCGAAGAATGAAAGATATAGTGAGAAAGTAGGGAGTCTAACATAGATATCGAGAGGAGATGTACGGAGAGAGTTGGCTGGTTGTTTGGAGTAGATGGGCCGCATCTTTCTCGATGGTTAACTTGGGACTGGAAAATAAAGAGATCTGGAAAAAAAACCGTCTTATGTTCGTTACAAAAAACTATCAACCGGCACAAAGAAGAAAATAAGCCAAGTACTTCCAGGTCATAGAAAGAATCTGTTGCATAATCTATGCGGTGGCATAGAATATTGGCACCCCTCCCCCCTGTAATTCTGCAGGGATAGTCTTTTTCATATCACGGGCGGCAGTTTTCCGTGGAATAATACAAGACCGGAAATCCCGCACGTCACGTGATTTTGAATTAGTTAGTCAGTTGCAGCCGGGACGTAACCCAGAATAGACGTATTCTGGGGGAGGGGGCTGGACTCATCTCATTGCGCGCTACGTTAGTCAGAAAAGTTAGCTAAGTAAATAATGGTTTTTAAAAAGACAACAGACGTTGTGAAATGATTGTGAATGCCTTAGTTAGAGACCAACCGAGAAAGAAGAATCAGACGTAGAAGAATAGAAGAACGACTAGACGATCACAAATGGCCAATGAAGTAAAAGAAAGTGCAAGTAAGTTATGCATCATCAAATGACTGGGTGACTGAATGGAACTGATGCAAATGGCGTCAGTCGTCCGTCGTCCGTAGGTTATTTTTCCAGGTGTGTTGTTCTTACTTAGGTTGAATAAAGACGTCTAAAAACAATATCAAGTCTTGTGTTCGTTAATAAAAATAGCGACGGGCACAACGATGAGAAGTAAAAGAAAGTACAAGTTGTGCAAATATGCATTATCTTGTCAACGTTACCATTCTTAAAACCCTACGATGTATATTTACAGACATGCATATTTGCACAACTTGTACTTTCTTTTACTTCTCATCGTTGTGCCCGTCGCTATTTTTATTAACGAACACAAGACTTGATATTGTTTTTAGAAGTCTTTATTCAACCTAAGTAAGAACAACACGCGTGGAGAAATAACCTACGGACGACGGACGACTGACGCCATTTGCATCAGTTCCATTCAGTCACCCAGCCTTATAAAATTGGGCTGAATGAAAGAAAAAACGTTTTTACTGTCTACATGAAAAGACGAATTCTTTTGAGTATATATTCGTTCTTTGGAAAAGGTTTGTTATATGCTGTAGTAATGTAAAAATGGACTGGCTCTTGAATAAAAAAAATTTAAAAAATCTTTCGCTTCCATTCCCACTTGTAAAAAGCAGACGACCGCTTTTTGCACGCATCATGATCGATTTGAGTGACACGGAGGTCAGTTGCGAGTCGTTGATATTTCAAAATGGTGGCCGGATTATCTTGTCAAATTTCGACTTTTCCTTTCCTTGCAAGAGAGAAGGAAAGAAAATAAAACAAAATCAAAACCATACTGGATGTCGGTTAGAGACAACAGAATATGGCAGAGTCTTGGAGATAGTATAGCAGAAGCAATTAACTTGTCAAAGTTACTGTAGCGTTAGTTGTGTTCGCCTGGTGGAGTTGTCTGCCCCTTTTAATTCGTTGGTGCCCGCTAGGGCACCATAGTATTTAAGCGCCGGTTTCAAACACTTTCGCTCTCTTTTCCTGTTTCAGCAACTACGAGCCACATGGGGTAGATTCTATCTAAACCCTCTCGTTGGGGCTCCGCCCCCCTTACATTACTGTAAGTCCTCACAGCATGGACTATTCCTAGTCTCATGTCTGTACTCATATATGTATATCTGTATCATTCATGAATGTGTCTTTATCTTTATTTGTGTACCCCTTTTTATATGTACTCTTTACTATGAACGTTGTACCAACTGTTATCCATGTGCTGTGTATATTAAATGTTTGTCCGTTAACCTTCGTCGGAGTTATTTGTATCCAAAGTATGTATAACTTTAAACCATCCTTATATTACCATTCTTAAAACCCTACCACCACCACCACCACCATCTCCCCCCCCTCTCTCTCTCTCTCTCTCTATATATATATATATATATAATATATATATATATATATATCAATGGAAGATAATAAATTGAGTAAAGAGCAATCACACGAGACTGGGCTCATTATTGGAGTTACCGGCCGAAATAAATTTGTAACAGCCAAATGACGGTTTGTTGAGTTTTTCTTTCCTATTGAAAGTATATATATATATATATATATATATATATATATATATATATATATATATATATATATATATTCAGGGCCATAAAACGAGACAACCCCTCCATACAAATCACCACACTACAGTATATATGGGAGAACATAAAGCAAACACTGCCATTTGGTTTGAAAATCGCATCTTTTCATTATGTTCGATTGAAACAGATTAGCATTATCGCCCTCTCTCTCTCTCTCTCTCTCTCTCTCTCTCTCTCTCTCTCTCTCTCTCTCTCTCTCTCTCTCTCTCTCTCTCTCTCTCAGAGCCATTCAATTTAGGGTTCTTTTTTTTTTAAAGAAAAATAATTCTTTTCAGAATTTTCCCGAGCTCACGATTTTTGATAGCACAAGGCATTTTGAGATGATTGGTTAGGTTTGTCACTAAAATGCTACACAGGACCAAATGCTCTGTTTAAATTAAGGAAAATAGACAAAAAAAATTAACAATTTAATACAGGCTTATTGAAAGAAAGTTCTAATCCTGGCACACGATGCTAAATATCACAAGACATTTTTAGATGACTGGCTACACGAGTCTTGAAAATACTACACAAGATCAAATGCTTTGACGAAATTAAAGAAATATGCGCACCATATTACCTTTAGGCACCCCTTTTTTATCTCGATTAAGAAAGGACATGTTTTTCATTTACACTGTATATATATCCGGTTATTTGTTAGGGAGTAGGGTTAGGGGTTAGGATTAGGGGTAAGTTTTATAATTTTTAATCTAAAAATCGTATGTTAAAACAACCGGATATTGACGGTGTAAATGATAAACATGTCCTTTCTTAATTAAGATCAAAAAGGGTGCCTAAAGGTAATATGGTCCGCATATTTCTTTAATTTCGTCAGAGCATTTGATCTTGTGTAGTATTTTCAAGACTCATGTAGACAGTTATCTAAAAATGTCTTGTGATATTTAGCATCGTGTGCCAGGATTAGAACTTTCTTTCAATAAGCCTGTATTAAATTGTTAATTTTTTTTTTGTCCATTTTCCCTAATTTAGACAAAGCATTTGGTCCTGTGTAGCATTTTAGTGACAAACCTAACCAAAATCCCTTGTGCTATTAAAAATCGCGTGCTCGGGAAAATTCTGAAAATAATTATTTTGCTTTAAAAAAAAAAAAGAACCCTAATTTATTGAATAACCCTGAGAGAGAGAGAGAGAGAGAGAGAGAGAGAGAGAGAGAGAGAGAGAGAGAGAGAGAGGAGAGAGGGGGAGGGAGAGAGAGATGGTTGGGGCGATAATGCTAAAGGTCATATGGTCCAAATATTCAAACAAAATTAACAATTTAATAGAGGCTTGTTGAAATAGTGTTCAAACTCAGACACACAATGTTAAATAGCACAAGACTTTATTAGATGACTAGTTAGGTGTGTCAAAAAATATCCCAGATCAAATGCTCTGTCGAACAAGCATTGTTAGTACAGGCATTGTTTGCGATTGATTTATAGCAAATATCATTTCTTTAAAAAAATTATTTTTTCTTGGCAATTCAGTTAAAAAAGTAAAAGTTTGACAAAGAATAATATTATGACATTTTTTTAGCAGAATTTAGAATTCATGTTTTTTTTTACTAAAAAAAAACGTATAGAAACTTATAAAAATTTTCTGATATAATTATTCAGACTCTTATCTTTATAGAAAAAAATTAAAAATCGTTTTTTATCGGTTCATTTTTTCATTTTTCATAAAATAAAATAGGGAGTGGAGACCTCGTAAAAAAATATTTCCCTCTATATATTTTAAGAAAAACCTATTTTAAACATAATTTCATCAACAGGTGAATAATTACCGAAATTTTCGTGAAAATTTTACTCTTAATTGATTTTTCAATGAACATAGATTTTTTTTAAAGCCGGTAGTTATAATTTGTTTTTGGCTACGTTAAATTTCAATTGATTTAATGGTGCGAAAATGTAAACATTGTTTTCGTTACTTCATTTTTTTCCGTAAGCTGAAAATTATGTTTATTTTTTGAATCATCAGACTTTTTTTTTTGTAATGTTTTTTCTTTTGAATAGTCCAAAAATGTTGAGGATAATATTAACGTTTATGCAAGTTTTATTGTGTTAAATATACGGGGGTGGGGTAAATTTGACACGGCAGATTGGACATCTCTAATTAAAAGAAAGAAAAGAAAGAAAAGACAAGAAAAGACAAGACAAAAGAAAAGAAAAGAAAGAAAGAAAAGAAAAGAAAGAAAGAAAATGAATGAAAAGAAAGCAAAGAAAGAAAGAAAAGACAAGGAAAGAAAGAAAGAAAGAAAGAAAGAAAGAAAAAAAGAAAGAAAAGAAAAAAGACAGAAAAAGAAAGAAAGACAAGAAAAGAAATGAAAAGAAAAAAAGAAAGAAAGAAAGAAAGAAAGAAAGAAAGAAAGAAAGAAAGAAAAGAAAGAAAGAAAGAAAGAAAAGAAAGAAAGAAAAAAGAAAGAAAAGAAAAAGAAAAAAGAAAAGAAAAAGAAAAAAAGAATGAATGAAGAAAGAAAGAAAAGAAAGAAAGGAAGAAAGAAAAGACAAGGAAAGAAAAGAAAAGAAAAGAAAAGAAAGAATGAATGAAAAGAAAGAAAAGAAAAGAAAGAAAAGAAAGAAAAGAAAGAAAGAAAAGCAAGAAAGAAAAGAAACAAACAAACAAAAGACAAGAAAAGAAGAAAAGAAAAGAAAGAAGAGAAGGAAAAGAAAGAAAGAAAAACTCTTGAAGTGTAAACTAATATGGCGGAACGAAATGCCCCTTCTCTTTATTTATATTGGCAGCCATATTTGACGCCATTCTATTTCCGTTCTATTTTATCAATAACATCATTAAAGCAGTCAATCTCTTTTTCCGACGCCCTGTAACTTTGCAGCAGACCATCATCATCATAAAAAACTCCCGGAATATATTTTTGTAAATTCTTATGCAAAATATCCTTTGGTTCCTTGTACCTGGAAGGAAAAGAAAAATTAATGAAAGAAATTTTTTTTAAAAACCCTAAAGTGAGTCAAACATTTTGAAAAGTTCTAGCTGGTTGATTAATTAGTTGATGGATTTTAACGGCATATCAAACCGTCTGGGGTTATCTTATGCCTAGAGGTTAGGGAATTATATTACGTTGTACATCTATATTTACACTTTTGTACTTAATGGTTTTAACGATATGTTAGTATCGCCGGTGATCGTGTTAAGGGGTTACTTATGTATGATATTGAATATGTTTATGTTTATTTTTTTTTAAATAATTTGTACATGTCTTGTCCACAACAATGATGGCAGCAAACTCGTATTCAAGTATTGCCATTGCTTGATATAGTAACAATAATAACAATAAAAAAAAAAAGAAAAGCTCAATAGTTTAAACAATATAATGGTGATCTTCAAAAAAATTCAACAATGAGCTGCACGAAAGTGGCTCTTTAGTCTTGCCAAAGTCTTGCACACCTTCCCACAATTACAGGTATTTCCAGGGAGCACAGGGTATTTTATTAGTCCATCCCGCCGATGCACAGATTGGTGACTGATCAGGCCAGCTTTGCTCATACATAGCCTTCCACACTGGTCACATAGTAGACCGATTTGAAGCCCTTGATTGTCTACTTCTTTATTCTTGCGAATATCTCTCTTCAACTGCTCATGCTGTATACGGCCGGTCTCAAACCTTTCCGTGCCCTCCTGCACAGCTCTTCTTCACTGCCCACGGTCCAAAGACTTACTCTCCCAGTTCTTCACATCGATGTCACATTTTTTTTTAAGATAATCATATCACACCCAATGTGTTTGGTTTGGTTTGGTTTGTTTTGTTTTACGGTATATCAACCTCAGTGGGTCATTTAATGCCGATAAAGTTTTGAAATAAATCAATTCTTAATGGATAATACAAATTTTTTTTTATAAATACATTTTTCTATTTAACCCATAGATGGGACCCTAACAGATACTACCACTCCGGGTCATAGTGGACCAGGGAGCAATGGTGATGAAGGGGTGCTCCACATTCCCCAAACCTCCAAAACTGGAACCTCGCCATCAGATAGAGTTTAACGTCATTCCCAGGACATGTAGACCCGCAGCCACCGCCTTCTAGCACCCATATGATAAAAAGGGGTTGGTGCTTGCCATAAGGGCAATAGGGTTGGGAAAATCATATAGGTGCTAGGGCTTGACGTGACCAGCCGATTGATCGGAGGGGGCTTCTCCGACCGCCCGTCTAGCCCAAGATAGGGCCAAAGTGGAGTATTGCACGTCATGAACTGCTCATCCACCTGGGCTCTATCCTTAAGCATCACGGGTCACCACCCACGGCCAACGGGTGGCTCCATTGGGGGAGCCTTACCCCTCTGCGGAGGTGCAGTCGGAGCATTCTAACGCCTCAGCCGACAGGGCGGACCCAATGTGTATATATCCGAATGTCTATAAAATTCATAATACTATCCAATGGGAAAAATCATATTGGACATATTCGGACATTTTTACTTACACTTATACCTTATTTAACGGCATATAAGACGCATGGGCATATAAGACGCACCCCAATTTCAGCAGGTCAGATTCAGGAAAAAAGGTTTTTGTGTATTTAAGCATATATTGTTGAAAACAGTCTAGCTGTGCCTTACACAAGCAGAAACATAGCTGTATAAAAGCAATTTAGCAGTGCAGGCAAGCAATAAGCATACACAAGACAACTCAATAGCAGGAAATAATAATAATAATAATAATAATAATAACCTAGGCTTACGGGAGATCTTAAACTTCACCTACGATGTATAAGATGCAGGGCAATTTTTTGAGCCAAAATTTTTGGGAAAAAGTGCGTCCTATATGCCGTCAAATACGGTAAGTTTATCAGTCAATGGTCTTCTCTGATAATAAATGCGAATGTCAGTGTGTCACATTCTTTCAACTTTACCCCTAGATGCTGCAGCCCGACATATCATATCATTTTGGAATCAGGCTGACTCCGTGAGCAAATTTATAAAAAAAAATCGATCCGAATCTGGATCCGCAATCCTGAAATTATGGATTTACAAATTTTAATTACTGCGATTGTTTTCGGCAATTTTATTTTATTTATTTTTTTTATTTTTTTACCTGATTTTTTCGCGACGAAACTTTTTGTACAATAACAATTGTAATAACTTGGAAATAAACTTCGGAATAAAGTAAGTAAAGTCGTCGGGGTGGCCTAAAGTCGGTATCAGCCTATCAGTGAGGGTGTCTATCCCCTTTTCACTAACACTAGACCCAGGAGATTGTTTTTGCGTCTGAGGTGGAGCGCCACACCTACCTTCAGCTCCTTACTTTACCGCACAGATCCCTGTGCTACTCATAGGCTGAGTTGGCGAGGGCCGATATCGAACTAGGAACCTTGTGGTTTCTAGCCGAACGCTCTCCGACTGAGCTAACCGGCCCTAAATTTCGGAATAATCGAAACCAATTGCGAAATCCAAGCACCACCATTAAAAGTAATTTGATGAAACCCTGCTTTTTTCACGGCCAGCTCTATGTCGGTTGTTCAAATGTTGGGAATGGAATTAAATTATTTGTACTGAGCCTCAAATGGGAAAACCAAAAATGTTGTTTAACATGCTACTTGGGGGCCCAGAAGAAAGCAGCGACAAGACGCCGGCACATCAACATCTTCATGGACAGCCTTCACATTCAACATCTGTGGTCGAGAGTGTTTTTCAAACATCGGACTTCACAGTCACAGGATGTGCTGTAACTTCAGGGGCACAAAAACTATATTATAGTCTTCCGAGACTGAAATGCCAATAATAATATTGTTTAACATGTTACTTTTCAATAAGTTCCAAATAAGTTATGCCATTGTTTTGATGAAAACTGTTAATTGTTTGAAAAATATTGTTCAAATTTAATAAAATGTAAAATGTACTCAATGTATGAAATGTCATTTTTGGGCCAATGGCTAAATCAAGATTCCTCCACTGGAGCTAACTTAATTGCTGCCTGATTGGGCGACTTTTAAGCTAGTGATCATATATGTCAGCTTTGGTTATAACAAATTAAAATTTATCTACCAGATCTATGCAGGTCTCTGCAATTGGACCACCTGCTGGCCATGGTGGTGACCTATAATGTCTGAGCAAGGGATCTTGGTGGCTGAGCGGTCCATGACCAGGGTTCTAAGTGCTCATGTGACCTGCAGTATATCAAGAGCCCTCTACAGGAGCTAACTTAATTGCAACCCGATAAGGCGGTTTTTAAGCTAGTTTTGTATGAATAATTATATTTTAGCTTATTTGTGGTACAGTACGGCAGGTCGGTTTAAATGACCTCACGGACAGGATTTGACCTCGCGGGTCGGATTTGGCCTGCGGGCTGTAGTTTTGTTGGTTGGTTGGATTTTACGGCATGTCAACCCACTGGGTCATTTTATGCCGAAGATGTTTTGTTTTATTCGTTCCTAATGGATACTCAATTAGTTTTAAACACATTTTTGTTCTATTTAACCCATAGATGGAACTCTAACATGTACTACCACTCCAGGTCAGAGTGACCTGGGAGCAATGGTGATGAAGAGGTGATCTACATTCCCCAGACCCCAGAACTGGAAACTCACTATCAGATAGAGTTTAACATCATACTCAGGACACCAAGACCCTCAGCTACCGCCTTCTAGCACCCATATGATAAAAAGAGTTGGACTTGCCATAAGGGCAATATGGTTGGGATAATCATATAGGTGCTAGAGCTTGACGTTCCCAGCCGATTGATCGGAGGGGGCCTCTCCGACCGCCCGTCTAGCCTAAGTAAGGGTCAAAGTGGAGATGGAAGTCATGGACTGCTCATCCACCAGGATTTCGTCCTTAAGCATCACGGGTCGCTACTTACGGTTAACAGGGAGAGGGGGTTCTTAACCCTCTGCGGAGGTGTAGTCGGTGTGTTCTAAAGCCCCAACCGAGCTCTGTAGTTTTGTGACCCCTGAAAACTGAATGGAATAGTTAGTGAAATAGATCACTTATTAGGACTGGACATCGTTGATTGATCCCAGGGGGCCATCACCCCAGGCAACACCTGCCCTGTCGATTTAAAGGGTCAGGGCTGGGTTTATTGCCCAGTGCCTGAGGCGCCTCCCTTGTGAATGGCCGACGAAATCAACGCATTTCTTGCACCTGCCACCCATGAGTCTCGGCTTGTGGGTGGTCCCACATTGATAGGGCCTTGTGCCCAACCCGTACACGTGGGGTACGTGTTAAATATCATACCAGACTACAGAGAGAGTCGACTTACTTTTTCACGAGATACAGGAGACACGGATAGCCGAGAAGACTGCAGGGACAGAAGATGAAAAAGATACAGCACAAAGGATCCTTCCAGAGACCAACAAAAATCGTAATGGCCGCCATGATGGCCGCTAGAGTGACCATGATGTATAAAACCAGCCGTGACTGTTTCTTCTGCATAATATTCTTCGTCCTTGCAATATCCGCTTCAGACACCTGAAAAGCAGGGATATTTTTAAAATTTTTAATGGCGGACGAGTACACATTTAAAATTACGAACCAAGTAACCAATAAGCACCTCAGCTCCCGGTTGTTTGATTTTTTTTTTTTTTTGCGTTCGAATTTCACTGTAAGATTTTTTTTAAGTGTGTTCATGTATATTTACAACCCAAAGGCACGTTTTTATACTAAATTAGTTTTCGATTTTAATTTTTTTTTTTAATTAATTATTTCATGTTGTTGTTAATTCAATAGGATTTTTTAAAGTTTTAAAAAGCTTTAAAGACACGTTTTTATATTAAAGACAAATTTTCATATTAAAATAGTTTTTATTTAATCAGAAGAGAAATGCAGAAATGTTTATTTAAATGAAAATAGTTTTTATTTACAAAATATTTTTTGTTTATTTAAATAAAAGGATGTTGGGACCAAGTAACCAATAAATAACTTTTTTTAAATTAAAATCGAAAACTATTTTAGTATAAAAAAAAAAAATGCCTTTTGGTTGTAAATATACACGAACAAACTTTAAAAATAATCTTACAGTGAAATTCGAACGCAAAATAAATCAAATAACCGGGAGTTTCCGGTGAAAAGCAAAAGGTGTTCCTTTCAAAACTGCTCCAGCTGGGGTGCTTATTGGTTACTTGGTCCAAAATTACAAGGAGGACCTGTGGATATAACACAGTATGATGATTCAATTATTATAACGTTTGATATGTTGCTAAATTGCTAAATAGTTCAATATGTAAAACGTATAGTAATCTTGATTTAACTTTCTCTCTCTCTCTCTCTCTCTCTCTCTCTCTCTCTCTCTCTATATATATATATATATATATATATATATATATATATATATATATCACTCTTTTTTCTTTCTTTGATTCTTTTCATGTTTTCATTACGTTCGATTGAAATAGATTAGTGTTATCGCTTCCGTTTCTTTCTTTCTTATTATATTTTTCTGTGTAACATTCATTTTGCTTCCCTTTCTTTCTTGGGAGGTAGTTGCAAAAAATAGAGCGGCTTGGTGCCTAAATGTTAAGCAAGGCACGGAGAGTAGCCTCGACATCAAAGAGAGCCAGAAAGACGGAGAAAAGACAACAGACCCAGAAAGCATCACAGTTTGTGTGCATTCAGTGCACCAAAGACTGTCACACAAGAATTGGTCTGCAGAGTCACTTGCGCAGATGCAGATAATCTTTTTTTTTTGGGGGGGGGGGACACTACGCCATCGTCCTTAGTGGACGGAAAGTTTCCGACACTATATAGAAACCATGAGAATTTTTAATGATATAAGATCAATATCTCTGAATGTTTGAAATGAGGCTTGAAGATTAGTATTATCTGCATTATTCGGACTATTGTCCCCATCTTCATTGTTATTTGTACAACGTTTCGGCCTTCTTCAGGTATTTCTTGTCGGACTCGGGAACCTTCGTTTCGAACTCGGGAACTTTCGTATTCGGGAGCCATCACGGAACTTTGAACTTAACCCTTTATTTATTCCACGGGGGTATACTGTTCTCATTCCGCTAACCATAGCTGGGGTAGGAGTTGTGTTAATGAATTATTTTTCTAACTGCTTTCACTCAGGATTGAACTCGGGTTCCAGAGATAACTGTCACTTAGAACTGTCTTAAGCTAACTGCCTTATCCACTCGGCCATGTATCCAAGAAAGTTCCCGAGTTCGAAAAGAAGGTTCCCGAGTCCGACAAGAAATACCTGAAGAAGGCCGGAGGGTATATCGGCCGAAACGTTGTATAGATAACAATGAAGATGAGGACAATAGTCCGAATAACGCAGATAATACTAATCTCAATAGTTTGTTTCTTTGTTGATTTGTTTGTTTGTTACCTTGAATTCTTGTCTGTTTTGTTGACTTCGATTGTTGGATATATTGGATTGGTCCGGTCGTCGTCTCCGTTCCAGGATTGAATAAAGGGGGCGTTTTTCAAATTGTCACTCCCAGCTGGGAATTTACGAAATGAAATCAGTATAATGAAAGAAAATGAATGAAAAGAATAAAAGAACAAAAAGATGAAATAAGGAAAGAAAAAAAGAAATGAAAAAGAAAAAAAGAAAAAGGGAAGAAAGAAAAACAAATGAGACAGAATGGAGGCGTTATTGAAAAGAAAGAAAAAAAAGAAAGAAAAAAGAAAGAAAAAAGAAGAAACGAAGAAGAATTGAACAAAAGAGAGGAATGAAAAGAAAAGATAAAGAAATGACAAAGCGTTTAAACGATAGGACCATTTGACCTTTAGGCACCCCTTTTGCGATCTCGTTTCATAAGGACATTTTTTCATTTACACCGTCAACAACCGGTTGTTTGTTAACAGACGATTTTAGAGAGTTTTTTTTTAATTATAAAACTAACCCCCTAACCCTAAGCCTAACCCCTAAAAACAACCAGATTTAGACGGTGTACATGAAAAAATGTCCTTTTGAAACGAGATCGCAAAAGGGGTGCCTAAAGGTCATATGGTCCAAACGATATTATATGAAAAAGAAGAGAAAGATTGAAAAAAATTGAAAAATGAAAGAAGGAATAAACCAAATGAATGAAAATGGAAGAAAAAGGAAGAAAGGAAAAAAAATAAGTGATTTTTCTCTTTTTAGATTTAAGATTTTAAAAATCTTATGTAATGAAAAAGAAAGAAAGAAGAAATTATAAAAGAAAGAAAGAAAGAAAGAAAGAAAGAAAGAAAAAGAAACAGGGAAGAAATGAAATTAAATGAAAACGAATGAAAAGGAAAGAAAAAAACAGAAAAACAAGTGGAAAAGAAAGAATAAAAGGAATTGAAATTGTGAAAGAAAAACTGAAAGAAAAAAGAAAGAAAAAACTAGAGATGGCCAAATATGGTCATTTAGGATGTATCCAAGAAACAGGGTACTCAGATAGAAATAACTAAATATGGTCATCTAAGAAGTAGGCTATAAAGAGGGAGCCCAGAAGTAGGTAACCAAATATAATCTAGAAACAGGATACCAAGATAGAAAGAACCAAATATAACCATTTACAAAGTAGCTTAGAAAGTTGGGATTAAGAAAAAATAACCAAATGTGTGTTGCATAATCTATGGGTAACATAGATTATTGTAGGAATTCTGCGGGTCCAGTTTTTACATATCGCGAAGTGGAAAACTACTGGACAGTTGAAATCTTGCACGTCGCGTGATTTTGACTTAGTCAGTTGCAGCCGAGACGTAGCCCAGGATAGACGTTATCCTGCGGTGGCTGGACTCAATTCCGCGCGATGAACCAAATATAGTAATTTAGAAAATAGCTTTGAAAGTGAGGATTGGGAGAGAAATAACCAAATATGGTCATCTATAAATTAGCCTAAAACAGGGGTCTCTAAAATAAGTAAATGCGGTCATCTATGAAGTAGTTTATAAACAGGGGGCCCAGTAAGAAATGACCAAATATTGTCATCTATGAAGTAGCCTAGAAACAGGGGTCTCAGTAAGAAATGATCAAATATGGTCATCTATGAAGTAGCCTAGAAACAGGACCCCAGTAAAAAATGACCAAATATGGTCATTTATGAAGTAGCCTAGAAACAGGACCCCAGTAAAAAAAAATGACCAAATATGGTCATCTATGAAGTAGCCTAGAAACAGGGGTTTCAATAAGAAATGACGAAATATGGCCATCTATGAAGTAGCCTAGAAACAGGGGTCCCAGTAAGAAATGACCAAATATGGCCATCTATGAAGTAGCCTAGAAACAGGGGTCCCAGTAAGAAATGACCAAATATGGTCATCTATAAATTAGCCTAAAACAGGGGTCTCTAAAATAAGTAAATGTGGTCATCTATGAAGTAGCCTAGAAACAGGACCCCAGTAAAAATGACCAAATATGGTTATCTATGAAGTAGCCTAGAAACAGGGGTCTCAGAAAGAAATTACCAAAATATGGTCATTTTAAAAAGTAGATTAGAATCAGAGGATGGAGAGTTAAATATCCAAATATGATCATTTATGAAGTAAGCTAGAATCAGAGGTCTCTGAAAGAAATAACAGACCATATGACCTTTAGGCACCCCTTTTGCTTTGCTGATTCATAAGTACATTTTTTTTCATTTACACCGGTTGTTTGTTAGGGGTTAGGGTTAGGGGTTAGGGTCAGGGGTTAGTTCTATAATTTAAATCAAAACTCTAAAAATCGTCTATTAACAAACAACCGGATGTTGACAGTGTAAATGAAAAAATGTACTTATGAATCACCAAAGCAAAAGGGGTACCTAAAGGCCATATGGTCCGAAATAACAAATTATCGTCATGTATAAACTAGCTTACAAATATGATATCAAGATAGAAATAACCAAATATGGTCATCTATGAATTAGCTTAGAAACAAGGGTCTCAGAAAGAAAGAGCCAAAAGTAGATTCGAATCAGGGGACAAAGGGAGAAACATCCAAATATGGTCATCAATGAAGCAGCCTTGAAACTAAAAAGCGAGAGATAAATAACTAAAAATGACCAAATATGGGTTTTCCGGTCAAGCCGGGGGTCCAGTGATCATCGGCCGCTGGACCTACAGAGTAAATTAACATCGTTGATCCAAGGAGACCATCCCTCCAGTCAACATCTGCCCCCTCGATTTAAAGGGGTAGGGTTGGGTTTATTACCCAGTGCCTGAGGCGCCCTTCTTGAGGCGGAATGCCGACATGATCAACGCATTTTTGCACCCGCCACACCATGAACTTCGGTTTGTGGGTGGTCCCACATTAATAGGGCCTTGAGCCTAACCCGTACACGTGGGGTACGTGGTAAATAACTGATTGGTGAGTTGTTTTTTACAACATGTTAACCCTTGTTGGGTTATTTTATGCTGAAAACGTTATGTTTTATTCATTCTTGTTGGGTATTCAATTTCTTTCTTTTTTTTTTTTCAAACTCATTTTTTAAATACATCTGATGTAAACTCATTTTTATCCATTTAACCCATAGACGGAACTCTAACAGGTACTACCACTCCGAGTCAGGGTGGACCTGGGAGTAATGGCACATTTCTCAAAACTCCTAATTGGAACCTCACCAATAGATGCAGTTTCACGTCATACCCAGGACACCAAGACTCTCAGCCACTACCTTCAAGCATGTATATGATAAAAGAGGTTGGGGTTGCCATAAGGGCAATGGGATCGGGGCAATCATAGAGGTGCTAGGGCTTGACATTGACTGATTGGAGAGGTCTCTCCAATCACCCGTCTAGCCTAAGGACCAAAGTGGAGTGTTGCATGTCATAGACTTCACACCCACCAGCATTCCGTCATAAGCATCACGGATAGCTACCCACAGTCAACAGGTGGCCCTATTGAGGGGGTCTTACCCCTCTGCAGAGGTGCAGTCGGTGTATTCAACTGCTGTCGGTGTATAATGAATACGATTTGTACTTATAGACTGTTCCAAACCAGCTGAATCAGCCAATCAGCTGAATCGGTTGAATCAACCAATCAAAACGCCAAAACATGTATTTAAATTTACTATTTAAAGGCGTTGATAAATTGTCTTACAATTGCCCGTTAGATGTACGGAACAATTGACGAGGATTATACAACTCCTTAACACGGATCAGCTGACAAGGATTAAAACTGATACTACATCTCTCTAATTAAAAGAAAGGATCAAACTTTATGTCTCAAGGGATCTCCACTGCTTCACCTACAGCACTAAAAATGGTAACACGAATCGTAACAACTTCACCAGCCGACAAGGCGATAAACTAAACAAATTATCTTATACTATATATTTACCACGTACCCCACGTGTACGGGTTAGGCACAAGGTCCCATTAATGTGGGACCACCCACGAGAAGACATGGGTGGTGGTGCAAAAAAATGCGTTGACCCTGTCGGCATTGCCCCTCAAGGGGGCGCCTCAGACAATGAGCAATAAACCCAGCCCTGCCCCTTTAAATCAAGGGGGTATGTGTTGCCTAGGGGGTGGCCCCCTGGGATCAACGATGTTAGCTTGTAAGGTCCAGGGCCGAAGCCGCTCGACCCCAGCCCCGAGAGGTGGGTACTATATTTGTGGTGTCTCTGTTTGTCTATCTGTCTATCTGTCTGGGAATGCAATTGAAAACAAAGCCCTGTACCAAGATCAAACAGGGTAGAACTTTCCGAAGAATCCGTGGCGTAATTGATAACGTAATGGACAGCGACATCGTAGTCAGCGAGTTCGTACTCCAGGCGCGGTATTAGGTTCACTTTCGGACTTAGGAAAATACATTCATCCATCTAGTGGCGTGCCACGTCGAGATCCAAGGTGGGAGGAGGGAGTTTTGAAGAGCTCAGTCCAGTACCCCATCCAGTGGCCAATAAATACTTATTCCGTCAGTGTTAGGGTTAGGGTTAGGGTTAGGCTACTTCGGGAGTTTCCCTAATCTAATGTTATTTATACGTAAAATGCGATTCTAATTATATTATCTCTTGGGCCCTATTCTGCATGTATACTCTGAAATATTACAAAACTTTTCACTTTGCATTCCGAGGCCGAGCTCCAAGTCAGAAGCAAATTCAGTGAGTAGCAGTAAGAATATCGAGCGAGCTAGATATCTCACAGCCCAGTGTGATTCGTCACCTGGTTCTAATGCAGAATAGCGCGCAAGAGATAATACTACGTATAAAAAGCATTACATTTCAATACATTTTTCAGAAATACCCGAAACCTTTGAGACGCTAGGATTAGGGTTAGGGTAAGGGTTAAGTTTAGGGTTAGGGTAAGGGTTAGGTTTAGTGTTAGGGTTAGTGATAGGACTAGTATTAGGGTTAGAGTTAGGGTTAGGGTTAGGCTACTTCGGGGTTCCGACATCCAAAGCTATTTATACGTAAAATGCGATTCTAATGATATTATCTCTTACGCGCTATTCTACAATTGTGCATCAAATATTGCAAAATGTTTTACTCACCCTAGTAACTGAATATAAATGCGTAGATAATTCTGTTTTCGAAATTAAATATACATAGAAACATTCAATGGAGAAATTACGATTGGGTCGTTTAAAATATAGAGAAGTAATCAAATACCAACCAAAAAGAGACCCAGTCTCTACTGTATATCTAAAATTAATAACCTTTATTCTTTAAAGAAGTACTTATATCTGTTAAAATATCTAAAACCTGAAAACTAGGCATACCCAATTTTTCGTGTGCTTTTCATTTAAAAAAAACGAATTAAAATTAATTAAATCGATTATTTAAGGTCAAATTTTTGTTTAAATCGAAAATAGTAGCAGGAAAAAAAAAGAAAAAGAAAAATAATATTACACATGTCATTTATTTTTAATACACTTAAAACTATTTTCCGATCAATTTTGCTCAAATATGGCCGTAAACGCTGTCTAAAGATGGGGTAAAATCTGTGTTACAAAATAAATTTAACTCTCCAGATTGAAAAAAAATTGAAAATATCAGAAAGTTTTGAAATAAAATAACTGATGCATTATAAAATTCATTCATTGATAAATCAACACTGAAAATTTCATTAAAATCGGATAATTCCCTGATTTTTGGTAAAAAAAATTTAACGGGGGGGGGGTTGTTTTGTAAAAACACGAATTTTTCGACAAATTGGGTATACCTTCTGAAAATCTATTTAAAAAAAAGCAGATGTGGTCAGTATTAGAATATACTAAGTGTTAATTAGTGATCATCATCCACACACTGATTAATCAATCATTTGTTGTGTTTTTTTGTAAAGAAAAATGTAAATAAATACATTTCTTCATCTTTGTCTTCTTTCTTTTCTTCTAATGAATTTTGTTGGAGTAACATGACAAGTGATTAAGACTTTTTTTTCTGTGAGTGTTTTATACGGAGAGTGACCAGATGTCAACAACGAAGCCCAACTAAACAAAATGTCAATCTGTTTAAAAACAATTAGTGCAAATAATCAGATTGGAATAGCGAAAATCTTACCAGTTATAAAAGTTATAAAAGAAACGGCAAAAACAACCAAACGCAAAAAGATGACACATGCGGCGTTCCTCATAATTAGACGCGTTCCTCGTAATCGCTCTGACGTTTAACAATTTAAAAGAAGAGAAAAAAAATGTTCTCATTCTAAACGCAGTTTAACCTTTTTTTTCCCAAATAAGCCCCAACCCATCTGGCCACGGCCTACTAATATTATACGGCCCCATATGATACAGTAAGAGGCAAAAAATAACAGGCCGATTATATTTTAACTCATTCTGGGTCGCTTATAAACTTGACGCAGAAAGGAAGGTAACTTTAAAAATTTAACAGAAAATAATAAAATAATTAAAATACGTTATTTATACTTTGTCTTTCACTAATCTACGAATTATAAACGGCTATGATTTACCTTGTTTTTATGCTTTTCAATCACGTATACGGTCTGTTTTGCCTAAGACGCTAGTTTGGTAAAATTACTAACGCATAACTTTTTGCATTTAAATATTGATTTTTTAAAAGTTTTTCGCGATAATTTGTTTACAAAAATGGTTAATCTTTTCATATTACATTTCTGAAGAAAAAAAAGAAAACAGTTTGTGTATATTTGTATACGTTTAACATTTTCCAGCCTAAACCTACAGATTGACTATCAGGCCAATCGGCCTGTTATTTTTTGCCTCTTAATGTATCATGTCGGGCCATATAATATTAGTAGGCCGTGATCCGGCCTACAGACAATCTCAATTTTTTCGCCAAATTCCCCACTAAGAACCACCCACTCCCGTTTTAGAGGAACTGACCGTCTTGTTTTCGGACCTATAAGATCGGGAAACAGTCGGCGTTCCTATGTATTAATCGAGGGAAAGGGGGTAATCAAAATTGCCCACAATTTTATTTTGGTTTGGTTTGGTTTGGTTTATTGATTTTAACGGCATATCAACCCGTCTGGGGTTATGTCATGCCTAACGGTTGAGAAGTAATACATATCGTGTATTTATATTTATACTTTTTAGTAATTGGTTTTAACAATGTGTTAGAATTATTGGGGATTATGTTGTATAGTATAGATTAAGTTCATGTCTATATTCTATGGTATAATTTTATTTCCCTCAAAAAGGAGAGAATATCCTCCATGTTGACATTTTCAAACAGATCTTTCATATTGTTTGCTTTAAAATAACGGTTTCTGATGTGAGCAAAATAATAATGAATTAGTGTTTAACTGTCAAAGATGTTTGACATGTTTCACATTGTGGTTGTTGTTCTTGTTTGAGTATATAGGAGTGCGTTAGTCTTGTATGGCCAATGAGTAATCAGGACACAATGACTTGTTCCTTTCTAGACTTCCTTAAAGTTGGAATTTTATTTTGTTATATATCTTCAGCTTCTTGGGGTTTTTTTGCTTTGATTTTACCCTACCCCCCTCCATCTCCAAAAATTCATTCGGAGCACGAGTTATGTTCTAATCAAAAAACATTCGAAATTGGGATCTTTTAAGTAGCATAAAGCCATAGAGAGACTGAGGTATTTTTGTGAAAGTAGGCTGCGCAAGGAGAAGAATGTAAGTATTTGTTTTTACATGGATCGGTCGGCAAGTGTACCTAGCTAGCTAGAACCGTATAGCTGTATGACCAGTTTTGACATCCTTCCCGCTAAACAAAACTTCCGGCTATATACCGAGGTGTATTGTATACCATCTTAATTGAATAAATATGTTCCTTTAGGTGGGTGCACAATGTAGCCGCATCAAATAAACAATTTGGCTTTTTTCCTCTTTTTTTATTTTATTTCTTAAAGATTTGATATATACATATATCATGAAAACTGGAAATGTATCTGACGTCATGTAAGTATATAAAAAAATTGAAAAAAAACATGGATGATATTATAAAGTAGGAGCCGATGTTATAGCGTTACTGGTTGTTAAGCAAACCATCACCAGGGCATTCATTTATATGAAAAGAAAAAAAACTATGTCCAATTTTAATAAAGGGTGATAATAAAAACAATTTTATGCCACATATTTTCCGAGATTTTTATATATTTAAAAATTATTACTAACGATTGTTCTTTTTCGCTTATGGAAGACTTAAGTGATTAAGAAAAAAATGAGTTTCCTTCTTTTTACTTCAAAATACTCGGATTTTCCCTCTGAGGACAACAACAACTGTTGCGTGTACTTGTTGAGCTATTATTTTTTTCTTACATTTTTTTTTTTTTTTTTTTTTTTTGTGGCAGTGGGGATTTTTTGGCTACGCAGTGAAATTGAAATTTTATACATGTAGGCCTCGTATGTTTTTGTTTTTTTTCCTAATTTTAAGCTGTTTTTGTTTCGGTTTTTTTTCTTTCTTCTTTTTTATTTGTTTCAAATAAAAAACATTACTCATTTCCCTTTAACTCTGCATTTTGCACATACCTATATATATATATATATATATATATATATATATATATATATATATATATATATATATACTAAACGCCCTGTATATGATTTCTTTAGTTACCACCAAAATACGTCACGTAATCAGTTTAGGCCATATTGAAGGAAGAAACGTAGATATTTTTTAACTTATATTTTTAATCTCGCAAAAAAAGAAATAACGAACATAAAGAGTTGTTACAAAGAAAAACACTTAATTCAAAGATCAAATTATCCGATTGGGAAAAATTACTCACTGTTATCTTGCAAAATAAGTAAAACAGTCTGTTTTTTTACAACACGATCAGTTTCTTTATTGATATTTTTCTGTATTCATGGTTCTTTTACTAAAAAAAACTCCCGTACCGAAACTTATAAAAATCTTCTGATATGATTATTCAGACTCTTATCTTTATAGAAAAAAAGTAAAAATCGTTTATTGTCGATTCATTTTTTTCATATTTCATAAAATAAAATAGGGTGGTTAGACCTCGTAAAAAAATATTTCCTCTAATATATTTTAGAAAAACTATTTTAGACATATTTTCATCGAAAGGTAAGCAATTATGGAATTTTTTCTGAAAATCGGACCATTATTGATTTTTCATAGAATTTTTTCAAAAAGCCTCTAGTCATAACTTGTTTTTGGCTACGTTAAATTTCAATTGATTTAACGGTACGAAAATGTAAACATTGTTTTTCGTTAATAATTTTCATTATTTCCGTAAGCTGAAAAAATTATTTAAAACTAATCAGGAGTTTTTTTAATGTTTCTTCTTTCGAATGAACAAAAAAAATTTCAAGATAATATTAACCTTTATGCAAGTTTCATTGTGTTAAATATAGGGGTGTATATTTCACAGGGGAAATTGGTGGTACCTAGTTTTCTTGTGTATTTTTCGTGTGTTAACTCTATCGCATATTAAATGCGATAGAGTTAAATTTTGAAGATATGCTCTCTTTAACGCGATTTACTAAATTACTTAATTAAAAAATTCATAGAATTTTGTATATGAAGTTTAGGTTATATTCTTAATGAAGAAAATCAACATAAGTGAAAATTTCTAATTTTCAATTTTTTATAAAAATTTGAAGAAGGTGTGGGGACTCTCATACCGAAATGTTGTACATACCTAATGTATTAGAGCGTTAAAAAAATTTCGTAATCTAATAACTTAACCTATATTCATTTAAAGGATCTCACATTTTAACTGCATAATTTAAAATCCTATGATTCATGGGCTTTTCTTTTCTTTTCAGGTATAGAAATACCATTCACTGAAAAAGGAAAGTCATTTAAAATTTAAACATATCATTTTGATTACGCATGCTGTTAAAATTTGTGATCATTTGAATGATAATTGTTGTAGATATTAGGGCTATACTTGCAAATCGGTCGGAAAATTAAAACATATTACAGGGTAACCCAGAAAAAACAGAACCCAAATTATTTATTTATTTTCCCATTAAACTAACCCTAAACCTAACCCAAACCCGAAATCCTAACCTTAAACCCCCTAGTTAAAATTAACAGTTTTATTACAAAATTTATGGGTTCTGTTTTTTCTGGGTCACCCTAATTTTCCGACCGATTTGCAAGTTTAGCCGATATTAAATTACGAAATAGAATACATTTTGCTAAAACACATTGTACATCTACAATTATTTTTATTTTTTTAAAACAATTGTATATAAACACACCCACACATACTTATATACATACATATATATACAAGGTGTGTCAAAAAAGTGACGAGATTTTTTGTACTTTTTAACACACCTTGTATTCTGAAAAAAATAACGTTCCATTCATTATTCATTTCTATCTTGGTAAATACAGCTTCCATTTCGATACTTTTATGACAGAACCTTATATATATATATATATATATATATATATATATATATATAGAGAGAGAGAGAGAGAGAGAGAGAGAGAGAGAAGTTGGGGATGATTCTATTTGGGATCATCTAATGCATGCCCATGTAGAAGCACACATATAGATTTATACAAGGATTATTTCTAATCCCCAAGAGAGCTCAATGTAAGATAATTAATAAATTGATTAAATACAGAGCAATCACACGAGACTGGGCTCATTCTTGGACTTACCGGCCGAAATAAATTTGTAACAGCCAAATGACGCTTTGTTGGGTTTTTCTTTCCTATTGAAAGTATATATATATATATATATATATATATATATATATATATATATATACCCTCAGAGCCATAAAATGAGACTCCCCCCCCTATAAATCACCACACTACAGTATATATGGGAGAACATAAAGCAAACACTGCCACTTGGTTTGAAAATCGCACCTTTTCATTATGTTCGATTGAAACAGATTAGCGTTATCGACCCCTCTCTCTATCATCACCCTACCCTCTCTCCCTCTCTTTCCCTTTCACCCCCTTCCCCCCTCTCTCTCTCTCTCTCTCTCTCTCTCTCTCTCTCTCTCTCTCTCTCGGTCTCTCTTTCCTTGCTTCTTTCTTTCTTACTATATGTTTTCTGTGTAACATGTCCGTTTTCTTCCCTTTATTTCTTTATAATAAAAACGAAATGATCAATTATTTAGCTGAGATGACGATACTCATAAGAAATAAGAATTCAGCAGATAAGCAACACGAGATAATCAGGATTTACATGTTTGCATTTCATCTTGGACGATTTAGACGGTCTCATTTTTAGCCAGAGGGTGCTGCAAAACGATGACGGTCGGAAGATTAAGGAACAAGCGTATTGATATATAGATTGGTGTTTTCCGAATTTGAACTGCTGTTTGCTCAACAGGCATAAACCGACATTATCTCTCAAAGTCCGTCTCCCTGGTCTCTCCCATCAACAAAGCTTAACTTAGTTTGACACAATGCCATAAGAATGGGGCACCCAGTGAGAATCGAACTCATTAACAATCGACCCTAACCAAGCTCGCTATACAGTAATCATTCTTAATTTTGTCCCATTCTTATGGCCTCAAGTGGTGTAACAGTTAGCAATTCAGATAAGAGGATTATGTGTAAGTTAATGAGTTCGATTCTCACTGGGTGCCCCATTCATCTGGCCTTGTATCAAACTATACCAACCCCAATAAAAAGGGTGTCTGACACAGTGCAATGGGTAGTGAACTAGGCTGGAGGACCATTGTTTATGAGTTAATGAGTTCGATTCTCACTGGGTGCTCTATAATTTTGTCCTTGTGTATTTTTGTTTTATTTGCTGTAATATTTGTTAGGCCTTTAATTTTGATTACGTCATATGACATGTTTTATGCATTTGGTGACTCAGAAAAAAAAAACAAAGTTTATATATATATATATATATATATATATATATATATATATATATATATATATATATATATATAAGCAGAAGTTGTTAAACCACTATTATCACTTTGTATTTGCCTTTCTTTTATTTTAAATACTTAACAGTTCACGTCTCCTAGGTATGATGTTAAACTGTATGTAATGCTGAAATTCCAAATTTCGAGCTCTGGGGTGCGTGGAGTACCCCTTCATCACCATTACTTCCAGGTCCACTCTAATCTGGAGTGGTAGTACCTGTTAGAGTCCCATCTATGGGTTAAATATATTTTTTTAAATTGGTTTAAAAGAACGTGTTTAAAAAAAATTGAGTTAAAAAATTGTTTAATACTAATCAAGAATAAAAAAAGAAAACGTCTTCGGCATAAAATAACCCAACAAGGATTGACATGCCGTAAAACCCAACCAACCTAACAAACCAAAAGTTCACTTATATATGTATTTCCCATGACGAGAAAGTTATATTGACATTCCTTGAATTGGCATATGTGGCGTTGAATAGGTATGTGGCGTTGCGGGGTTTTTTGGGGGTTTTTTTTCTGAGTATTCTAGTCGAACTTAACAATGCTGTTGTATTGGTGGTCTCGATTCGGTAATAAAGGACTATTTGCTCGTAAATTCCTACCATAAAATAAACTGAACCTCCATTTTATGTCCGTGTTTTTGTATTAAATGTTTTATTTTTCTTGCACCCGTTATGTTACAATACAAAATATATTTTATTTATTTATTTTAATATTTACTTCAATTTGTATATTCTAAAAGTTTTTATTTTGTGAGAATGTTTAGTTTTAAAGCCGTTTTACAATTTAGGCATGAATTGGATTCTCCTTTTATGACCGTAATTTTGTTTTTTCGTCGACGATGATTAAAATCTGACGTTTTTATTTTAGAGAAACAAAGCCAAAAAGAAAAGAAATAAGAACAACAAAAAGTAATATTCAACTTTTTACTCGTAAATTCCTACCATAAAATGGGCATTTTATGGTAGGAATTTACGAGTAAAAAGTTGAATATTACTAATAATTATTAAGTGTAAAAACGAACCTCCACTTTAAAACTAACCATTCTCACAAAATAAAAACTTTTAGAATATACACATTGAAGTGAATATTAAAATAAATAAAGAAAATATATTCAGTATTGTAAAATAACGGGTGCAAGAAAAATGAAACATTTAATACAAAAACACGGACATAAAATGGGGGTTCAGTTTATTTTATGGTATGAATTTACGAGCAAATAGTCCTTTATTACCTTCGATTCTTCCTTTGATTTCCATTTTCTCCAGTCTTTTTTCAAAACCCTTGGGGGCCGTTTCAAGGACACCACTTACAATTGGTATCGTTTTCATCCTCGTATTCCACAGTTTTTGTTTTTTGTAGTTGTTTTTGTTTTTTCGGTTTTCTGTCAAGGTGCAGATATTTTTCCGACTTTTCGTTTTCTTTCACCTTTACCCTTTCATTTACTGGTACAGCAAAATCTACCAGGTGACTAGTTCTCTTTTTCTTGTTAATCAATAGTAGGACTGTCCTTTTGTCTGGGATAAGGTGGGCCGTATTTATGTCAAAGTCCCCGAGAATTTTATGCGTTTCATTCTCAAGAGCGGATTCTAGATTATACATATACCATTTTGTTGTATGCCCCCCAAAATTATTATTATTACTAGCAAATATATGCACCTTCCGGGTGCAAGTATTTAAGTTTTAATATAATAAAATATCATATTAAATTAGAAAGGCTAATGAAACTGAATAAGAATTCAGATAAAAAGATTTGGAACAGAGGGGGTATAATCGAAAAATAGAACAACTTTGAAACTAACTCTTCCATCATTTTCCATTACTCTCGTCTTTCATTGGAAATTTTCCTAGTTTAACTTTTTAGTTAAAATAGGAAGTAAAGAATAAAATTACAGTTATTTCTTTTTGTTTATGGATTTCTTTTAACATTTATCCCCGGGATTTTTGCTCATATTCAATAAGATAAAACCAAACGATTAGAAATCAATAATACTAAGCAAATATTTATTAAAATCAAATTTTTAATATCAATATACAAATTAGCCATCCCGTTCACACTGTAATCCGCTATTTTGTTGTATATATAGATACAATTGCATGTTATTAGTATGTCAACAGTCTTAATGATGTAAAACAATTTTATTAATAATTGAGGTTTAAATAAAAAATAAAATCATGGAAAATGTGATGTAAATAACAAAGGGAATTGTGACTTGTATAGTAATATACTTTTGGTTACAGACAAACACACAATCTCCATTATAATAAGAAGATTTACTCCTTTTGAGTTTTCACATCAGCATTAGCTGATGGTCTTTCACTGGAGTCTGAGTGACAGCAAGTCTCCTCAGGTCTCCAGGACTCTTCTGAGTATTCTGGCAGATTGCAGCAGTGCAGTGTTCTGAATGGTATCAATCCTTCCTCTGATTTCCAGACTTTCCAAACCCTTTTCCAATCCTTTTGGGACCGTTCCAAGTGCACCAACTACAATTGGTATCACTTTCACTTTCATATTCCATAACTTTTTTCAGTTCTCTGGCAAGGTCCAGATATTTGTCCATTTTTTCATTTTCCTTTAGCTTCACCCTGTGATCTGCTGGAACTGCAAAATCCAAAAGTTGACAAGTTCTTTCTTTTTTGTTTATCAACACTGGGTCTGGTCTTCTTGCTGGGATAAGGTCATCCGTTTTTATTTCAAAGTCCCAGAGAATTTATGCGTTTCGTTCTCAAGAACAGATTCTGGTTTATACATATACCATTTTGTTGTATGGTCAACATTTTTTGCATAATTCCCAGTGGATCACCTTCCCAACCCAGTCGTGTCTAGTTTTGTACTCCCGTTGTGCTAGTTTGCTACATTATTATTATTATTACTACTACTACTACTACTACTACTACAACTACTACTACTAGCAAGAATATGTTCTCTCCACGAGTAAGTATCTAAGTTTTAATGTAATTAAATATATTAAATTAGAAAGACTAATAACATTTTAAAAGAACGCATATAAAAAGATTACACTTATTTTGATTATATTTTAATTGGTTTCAATATAAAATTATTCATAGGATTGGTTTTAATGCATTGGACGATAAATCCCGAGTGTAAATTAAGCACACCATTATGTAAAACTTTATTTCTTAGTGATATATAAGACACGTTGCAGGATTTTAAACGCACTAATAACATGGGTCGTTTTGAGGCAAATCTAACTCAGATTTTGATAAAGATCTCGTTAATAAATCAGATTTATTCTATGTATAAATGGCTGGTTCAGCTCAGTCGGTAGAGCGTCCACCTAGGAACCACAAAGTTACTGGTTCGATACCGGCCCTCGCCAATTCTGTGGATGAGTAGCACAGGGATCCGTGCGGTAAAATAAGGAGCTGATGGTAGGTGTAGCGTTCTACCTCAGACGCCAAAACAATCTCCTTGGTCTTGCGTTAGTGAAAAGAGGATAGATAGACTCTCGCTGTCAGGCTGATACCGATTTTAGGCCACCACCTTATTCTATGTATTAACGATTTTGAGTAAAAATTACTCAGTGATAAACTTACGTAATTCCTGCAGTTATTGTGACGTAAGCAGTGACGTAGTTTCTGTTACAGACAGTGACTCTTCATTATAATAAAGTAAATAAGTCGTCGGGGTGGCCTAAAGTCGGTATCAGCCAGTCAGCGAGGGAGTCTATCCCCTTTTCACTAGCGCTAGACGGAGATTGTTTTTGAGTTTGAGATGGAGCACCACACCTACTATCAGCTCCTTACTTTACCGCACAGATCCCTGTGCTACTCATATACTGAGTTGGCGAGGGCCGGTATCAAACTAGGGAACCTTGTGGTTTCTAGCCGAACGCTCTACCGACTGAGCTAACCTGGCCATTATAATAAAATTAAATAATCTTTTTTTTCCTCGAAATAACCGGTTTTTTTGGGGGTTTTTTTTTTTTGTTTTTTTTCAAAATTTCATTGTTTTACAAATATTTCGTTATTGATTGATAAATTCCAGTGAATATTTCAATAAAATTCCAAATATGCCGACATATGCCGATTTCATTATTACAATTGAATGCAACATTTTGTTTCGGGAATTGGAAAATTCCTATTTTCGCATTAGAACTTGAAGAATTTTCACGTACGCATTTTTTTTCTTCGTATATCAAATCAATTTTCCCTATTGAAATAAACTGAAATGCCATTAATCCGTTCCAGCACACTTTAAAAATACACCCTAATTTTTTTGTTATGTTTTCTTAAGAAAAATACTACTGTATTGATTTACGTGTTTAATTTTATCCGCTCTTAACTCAATTTCCTCGTATATCAAATCAATTTTCCCTATAGAAATAAACTGAAATGCTATTAATCCGTTCCAACCCTCCCAGTGGTACCTTGGTTTACGAGTTTAATTTGTTCCACTCTTAACTCAATTTCCTCGTATATCAAATCAATTTCCCTATTGAAATAACCTGAAATGCTATTAATCCGTTCCAGCCCTCCCAATGGTACCTTGGCTTACGAGTTTAATTTGATCCATTCAACTCAATTTACTCGTATATCAAATCAATTTTCTCTATTGAAATAAACTGAAATGTTATTAATCCGTTCCAACCCTCCCAGTGGTACCTTGGCTTACGAGTTTAATTTGATCTGCTCTTAACTCTATTTCTTCGTATATCAAATCAATTTTCCCCATTGAAATAAACTGAAACGACATTAATCTGTTACAGTCCACCCAACCCGCCGCTAAAACACCTTAATTTTTTGTCGCTTTTTTTAATAAGAAGAATATCACTCTTTTGTGAAGAATGTAATGAATTATGTGCTGTAGTAAAGTCGACAGGCTGGCCTAACGTCGTTATCAGCAAGACAGCAAAGGAGTCTATCCCCTTATCACTAGCGCTAGACCAAGGAGATTTTTTAAGTATCTGAGGTGGAGCGCCACTCCTACCATCAGTTCCTCACTTTACTGCACAGACCCCTCTGCTACTCATATGCTGAGTTGGTGAGGGCGAGTATCAAACCAGGAACCTTGCGATTTCTAGGCAAGTGCTCTACCGACTGAGCTAAACCAGCTTGTTTATGTGCTGTAATATGTTTTAATGTTTATGTTTTTATGAATAATATTTGGTAAAACTTGCAAATCATACTCAAAATTCCAAGACCCAGAAAAAAGAGAACCCACAAATTTTGTAATAAAACTGTTAATTTTAACTAGGGTGGTTTAGGGTTAGGGTTTAGGGTTAGGGTTTAGGGTTAGTTTAATGGGAAAATAAATAAATAATTTGGGTTCCGTTTTTTTCTGGGTTACCCTGTAATATCGGGATTTTGAGTATGATTTGCAAGTTTTACCTAATATTTTTCTTTGGCATGATAAATTTGGAAATTTAAATGTTATTAATGAACTTATTAATATAAGCGTATCTGAAGCTTGCTTGTACCTCAAATTTTAGCTCATAACAAAAAGCAAAAAACCGATTGAGTTACAACTTGTAACTCAGAAAGCTCATAAGTTGGGACACGTAAACCAAGATACCACTGCATATCTAATTTTAAAAGGTATTGCTACCTAGGTATGTGAACCGGTCTACTAATTTCAGAGGCTTACCATCCAGCATAGAAATATATTTTTGTTTAAAACACATAAAATACATTTTATTTAAGTTCACATAGAGGCCAATGCTTCTTGCTTCCTTCCACAGGATACGCAACAGTGATTTGGTGGGAGCAGAGGTATTTGCGAGAAGCACTAGATCATCAGTGTAGTTTGCATTAATTTCAAAGGTATTGCTACCTAGGTATGTGAACCGGTCTACTAATTTCAGAGGCTTATCATCCAGTGTAGAGATATCTTCTTGTTTAAAACACATAAAATACATTTTATTTGAGTTCACATAGAGGCCAATGCTTCTTGCTTCCTTCCACAGGATATGTAACAGTGATTTGGCAGGAGCAGAGGTATTTGCAAGAAGCACTTGTTTCATTTCTGTGGAGGGTTGACTAATCTTTAAGGGTTGATTTTCTTCTGTTCTGAGCTGTTTTGTATTTTTAAAAAACAGAAGAATGTAATGAATTATGTGCTGTAAGTAAAGTCGACAGGGTGGCCTAATGTCGGTATCTGCCAGACAGCAAAGGAGTCTATGCCCTTATCACTAGCACTAGACCAAGGAGATTTTTTAAGTATCTGAGGTGGAGCGCCACTCCTACCATCAGTTCCTCTCTTTACTGCACAGACCTCTCTGCTACTCATACGCTGAGTTGGCAAAGGCGAGTATCGAACCAGGAACCTTGCGATTTCTAGGCAAGTGCTCTACCGACTGAGCTAAACCAGCTGTAAAATGTTTTAATGTTTATGTTTTTATGAATAATATTTGGTAAAACTTGCAAATCATACTCAAAATTCCATGACCCAGAAAAAACAGAACCCACAAATAAATTCTGAGCTGTGCATTGCTTGTTTTTGATAATTAATTAATATAACTTGGGTTTGCTTGATCAAGCTTTATTTTCTTCTAGCCCATATTGACTGATTTCCCCATGGGAGACCAACCCTAGAGCACATCTAAGCTCTCTGAAAGCTGGGTTGAATTTAATCTCAACTATCATGTGACTGTCATGGCACCCAAAAATCGCACGCCTCTAAGGGATCAAAGGGTTATAACAGTTAGGAAGACCTAACAAAAATAGAGCTGCTCCCCTTTTATCAGTAGGGGGACAGACAGGAACTCGATGTGGGGTTTCTGCCATGTTACTTTTGGACTGGGATTTGGACTGTGTGGACACAGCTGACCATGTGATCAGCACAGTTGGGCTAGTGTTGCATACCCTTCTCATTACTTACTTCTTACGACTTAGGTTCTTCTTCTTGGGGACTTCGTCTTGGTTGTCGGTCGCACTTAACTCATTTCTTCTATATCAGTCTTGTAACCAAGACATCCATTAATCACAAGACCATGTTATTTGCTTAAGCTTTTATTTCTTTAACTAAACATTTCATGTAACTAATTATCTGACTAACATAGCGCGCGTATACAGTGAGCTTCAGCTGAGGCAGAAAGACCTTATCTGCCCGACGTCTAACTGAAAACTGAGGAGCCAACCAGGTCCCACGTGACTTCACGTATTTTCGCGGGCTTTCTGTACTATTCCATGGAAAGTCCCGCCCATGGTATGAAAAGGGCCATCCCTTTAGGATTACAGGGGATTGACAATAATCTTATGCAACTGCATAGATTATGTAACACTAGTTAAGTCACTTTTAGGATAGAAGCATTCTCTACCCTGTGTTAAATAAAACCTTGTTAATTTTCCAACTCCCCTTGATCAGTAGGGGGCTGATGGGAACCTGGAAGTGGGGTTTCCGCCATGACACTTTTGAATTAGGGTTCGTACTGAGTGGACGCAGCTCACAACACGTGTGAGCTAGTTAAGTCACTTTTAGGGAAAAGCATTCTCTACCCTGTGTTAAATAAAACCTTGTTAATTTTCCAACAACCTGTCGCCATGTTTCATCTTTACTTCTTTTGGCCAGTCGTTGTCTAGTCTCTTCTTGTCTTCTTACTAAGTTCTTGTCTGGCTGTTTCTAACTATATATATACCTATACATATGAAATTAAACAAATCTATCTATCTATACATATATAAAGGACAGTTGTGTGTATATGTATGTCCAGAGGAAACTGCGAAAATAAAACAATTAACGACAAAGTAAATATATATACACATTAAATATCACCAGGGCTTGGTTTTTGAGCAAAAATAATGGAGATTTGATTTATATTTGGGAAGATATTTAAAAATTCAAATTTGAAAAGTAAAAAGGGAAAGTCATTTGCATGTTATTTTGTTAATCTATTTTTAATGTTTTTTTGTTTTTTTTCGCTTTGAAATATAATGTTTTGAAATTTGTACCAATTTAATTTTAAAAATTGGGAAAATATTTTTTAGAATTAACTTTTTTAAGTCATGCATTAATTAACTACAAACTTTGTTTTTCTTCAATCAAAGATTTATTTCTGCATTGCCCATTTTCACCGCACGGGAGTTAACAGCCTGAAGCAGAGAGATAGACATCCTCCCTGCCTGATGTCCAGTTGAGAAACTGACTTCCTAACTAATGATATCATATGACTCACAAGATTCACACCTATGGGGTCAATTGGAACCATAACAATTACTGGTATTTTTCCATGCCCTGACCTGAAAAATTCCCCTGAGAATTCTCACTACAGGGCTTGTCAAAAACCGATGCCACTACACAATTGTGCAACAAATAAAGAAACTCATATTAATCAATTAAATAAAAACACATTAATAAGAAATTGACAAGAATACAAAATAATTTTCTTTAATCAGATATCTTCATTTTTTTTTTTTGACAAAGTTTAAAAAAAAAAAAAAAAATATACAAAAATGTTAAAAAAAAAATTTATAATATATATATATATATATAATATCGGCACATCAATAGATTGGCAGTGACTGCTTTTAATTCTGCTTCTTTTTTCTTTTCTTTTTTTTTTTATAAAGAGTAAAGAGTACTTATAAAACTCTTTGAAAATATATATTCAAATTTATATAAATATATCTACAAATATCTTTCTGTACATAATCAGTAATAAAAGTCATAGTTTTTCTTTTTTTTTTTTTTTTTCCAATGTAATACGCGAATCAGAAAGAAAATATATCAAAACATCATTTATATTCAATAATTCAGCACATCTGAATGATCCTGGGACCAGTCATTAAAAAAAAAAAAAATTTTAATTTTTTTTTTTTAACTTATTTTGATTAGCACACAGAAGATCTACCCCACCTCAACAGCAGCAATTTTTCTAAAAAAAAAAAAAAAAAAAAAAAAAAAAAAAAATAAAAGGTAATCCTTAACTATTTCCTCGTAAATTCCTACCATAAGATAAACTGAACCCTCATTTTATGTCTGTATTTTTGCAATAAATGTTTTATTTTTCTTGCACCCGTTATTTTACAATACTAAATATATTTTCTTTATTTATTCTAATATTCACTTCAATTTCACTTTTGTTGTTGTTATTTCTTTTCTTTTTTTTTCTTTTTTTTGGCTTTGGTTCTCTAAAACAAAAACGTCAAATTTTAATCATCGTCGACGAAAAAATAAAATTACGGTCATAAAAGGAGAATCCAATTTATGGCTAAATTGTAAAAACGAACCCCCACTTTAAAACTAACCATTCTCACAAAATAAAAACTTTTAGAATATACACATTGAAATGAATATCAAAATAAATAAATAAAATATATTTAGTATTGTAAAATAACGGGTGCAAGAAAAATAAAATATTTATTGCAAAAACAAGGACATAAAATGAGGGTTCAGTTTATTTTATGGTAGGAATTTACGAGGAAATAGTTAAGGATTACCAAATAAAAAATATTGATTTTTCTCAATTTTAGGAGTGGTATTCTTTGCAGTCCTATCACAAGCACTAGACCAGGGTGATTGTTTTTGTATCTGAGATGGATTGCCACACCTACTACCAGCTCACCATTTTACCACACAGATCCAAGCCGTGTTACTCATGCACTAAGTAAATGAAGGATGGTATCAAACCTGGAACCTTGTAGTTTCTACATGGAGACGCGTGGCCTAATGGTTAGAGTCGTAGGAAATGGACTCATCAACCAGAATTCAATTCCTAGACGAAGCTGTTAGCATTTCACATGGTGCTAATACCCTTGGGAAAGGTATGAATCCAATTCTCCCTCCATCTATGGGTAAATAGCAGGGTAGACTGGACTCGTTAACCATGGCTAGGTAACCAGTCTAGGAGAAGGAAAACTCTTAATTCAAACCTGTAAAACTCCACTTAAGAAATTGACCTTGTGTTGCATCCTGCTCGGTTGGTAAATATATATATATAGTTTCTATGTGGATGCTCTACTAACTGAGCTAAACCAGCCACTTGTTTGATAGTAAGTATAACTATTCATATTTGGTTTGTTTTATTTCTACAAAATATTATACCAAGAATGCTAACTAAACGATTACTAATACACATGAAGTTAAATCAATTATATATTTAAAGAAGAAAAAAGATTTGGCATTAGATAAACCACAGAGATTAACCTGCCATTAAACCCAAACCAACTGAATAAGAGAATTGGCCGTCATATGAGGTTGATAAAGATCACACCACAAAATATAGATATAGTGTCACTTCACCGATGCTTTCTGTGCCCACGTTGTGTTTTCCTTAGATCCGCAGATCCAAGATCAACACAACTTTATCAGTGTGTCTTTGTGACTGGAGGTTAGCAAAAATGAGCTTTCACATTTGTTGGAAACACCAGAGACAAAATTCCACCAATTTTAATAAATTTATCAACTGCAGTGACCTTTGATTGAATTTGCAAACTCAGTCAGGAAAATTAACCTTTATACAATATTTTGGTTTTAATATTTTCCATTTAAACTAGAGCTTATAGTGAAGTCACATTGAAAGTAGTGTTTCCTGCTTGATCATCAAACTTAAGCAATGATGATCCAGTTTAATACTTAGATGAGTGACCATTTAAGCAATAGAAGGTACTGTAAAAAAATTACTTGATTCAGCATTAAATAACCCATAAAGGTTTGATAGGCAGTAATACAAAACGAAGCAAACATTTTAAATAAAAATTATTTCTTCTGACTTACAAAAAGAAAAATTAGATTTTCTTTTCTCGTTAATGAATAATAAATGCTAGCAGAAACACTGATCGTGTCATATATGTGTACAATATAAATACTTTGTCAAAAACGATCTCTGACTTATCAACATGCATTTATACCGGTTATCCTCCCCTTAGCTTATTTACAAATGTCAACTTTAAGATGGTTTAAACTTGGCTCCTAATAGTTTTTTTGGCCACATGGGCATACCAGACTGGACTGATCAGCAAATATTTACATTGATCAGCTCTGTGCAGATACTGGATGTCGTGAGGAAGACTTGTTAGCAGTGATAACTGATAGGGATGGGTGGCGAGAGAAAAGCCATGGAAATCCATGCTATCAGTGTGACACGATGATGATGATGATGATGATGATGATTCCTTCATTCCATATTGATTTGAGATTGTAAAGTAAGTAAGTAAAGTCGTCGGGGCGGCCTAATGTCGGTATGAGCCGGACAGCGAGGGAGGCTATCCCCTTTTCACTAGCGCTAGACCAAGGAGATTATTTTAGCATCTGAGGTGGAGCGCCACACCTACCATCAGCTCCTCACTTTACCGCACAGATCCCTGTGCTACTCATACGCCGAGTTGGCGAGGGCCGGTATCGAACCTTGCGATTCCTAGCCAGACACTCTACCAACTGAGCTATGTTAATAAAAGCCATACCAAGAACTAGTAACAAATTTTAATATCTGCTCCACCTCAGATGCTAAAATAATCTCCTTGGTCTAGCGCTAGTTAAAAGGGGATAGACTCCCTCGCTGTCTGGCTGATATATTTATGGGAGTTACAAAATATATCATATATCTGTGGGAGAGTAAAAAATTATCTGCACTTTCGTCGTCATCGGGGTGGCTTAAAGTCGGTATCAGCCAGAAAGCGAGGGAATCTATTCCCTTTTCACTAACAGCCACACAGAGACTTGCTCGGTACATCTATAAAATAGAAGATTGAAGGAAAAACTTAACTAAAAAATTAACCTTTAAATATACACTCCTTACTACATTTTGGAGGGTGTCACCAGTGATGTCATTGCTTGGGTTGCATACCTCAATAAATATGAGGACAACCGTTAAAAAAAATGTTTTTAAATTATAAAAAAATAAAAATTATTCACATCAAGTCTCACCTCAAAAATACAGACAAATAACCGTAGACGGGTTGACATGCTGTTAAAATCTATTAATCAATCTATTAGACCATATGACCTTTAGGCACCCCTTTTTGATCTCGATTAAGAAAGGACATGTTTTTCAATATCCGGTTGTTTTAACAGACGATTTTTAGATTTTTTTTTTTTAATTATAAAACTAACCCCCAACCCTAACCCCTAACAAACAACCGGATGTTGACGGTGTAAATGAAAAACATGTCCTTTCTTAATCGAGATCAAAAAGAGGTGCCTAAAGGTAATATGGTCCAATCTATTTAATAATCTTGTTAAACATCACCAAAATGCACTAAAGGAGGTCATCAGTGATGTTACTCCAGTATACTTA
>CM042157.1:62742617-62810898 GCA_023376005.1 Doryteuthis pealeii
TTCTTTTTTTTTTTTTTCATTTTCTTTCATTTAAGAAAGAAAAGAAGAGAAAAGGAAAGAAAGGATGAAAAAGGAAAAAGAAAGAAATTGAATGTAAAAGAAGAGGGAAAGGAAAAGAAAGAAAGAGAAATGAAAGAAAAGGAAAAAGAAAGGAAAAAGGGAAGAAAAAAGAAAGAGAAGTAAAAAGAAAGAAACAGAAAGAGAAGGAAAAAAAGAAAGAAAGAAAGAAAGGAAAGAAAAAGAAGAAAGAAAGAAAGAAAGAAAGAAAGAAAGAAAGAAAGAAAAAGGAAAGAAGGAAAAAGAAAAAAAAAATGAAAAAGAAAGAAGAAAATCAAGAAAAATTAGTCCAGCATATATGGCTTGTTTTTTTACATATGTATGTATGTCCGTGTATGCATGTGTGTTCATGCATGCATACACGTATGTGTATGTCCATGTATGCACATGCGTATGTACATGTGCATCTACATGTGCGTATGTCACTTTTGTACCAGAGAGGATATGTACGTAGCAGTTTCAAGGTTGATCACAATACGCTGTCAACTATTTCATAATTCTATTGTACAAATAGAAAAATGAAAAATCGTTTGGTTTTTGTTTTTTCTCAATTCGGTTTCAGTATCACAATTTTCCCACAGAGTTCATTTTCAATACCATTTGGTGGAATCACATACGTTTCATTGTTGCGGCCAGGGCTGACCGCAAACAGGTTCTGATTGCTTGTAATGAGGTCCTTAAGGGACCAGACTCCTGGGCGTCGACTCTTGCCCTGCATAGTATACACAAACGCATTGTCCACATTGCTAAGTAGCTTGTTGCTGAGGACATTATCCACCGGGCCATCAACTTCAGCATGGAACAGAGGCGGAAGATCTGTATCTCGTTCAAAGTACTTCTCGAGAAAGGTTTCTGCAGACTCCTTTAGCACCAGAAAGCAACCTGAAAGGCATGAAATAAAAACCTGAGTGAATGCTATTTTATGTATTTAATGTTGGGATTAAAGAATTTAAATGTAAAAATTTTAATTAAATTTTTTTAGATTTTTAAAATTAAATTTTTAGATTTAAAATATTTGCAAATGTAATTTTTAAAATTCTAATTTTTTTAATTAATTTAATGTAGGCAACAAATTCTAATAAAGTTTTTTTTTTTTTTTTAAATAAAACAAGTTATAAAATACAGAAATAAAAAATAAAACAAATTATATGAATTATCCTATGATAAGCCACCCAGTCAGCTGGGACAGTAGAATACGCCAACTGCACCTCTGTAATTACAATTATATAACACTAACCATTAAATTCAAATCTTTTACAAAAATGCAACATTAGAACTGGTATGTACTTACCGGTTAACAGTGCCCAGTGAGCTTTATGTCCGTTCTTAAGGCAGGGTTGGTAGTTCTTATCAGAATCATAACTAAAAAGTCTGTCAAGGAACGCAAGAAAATAAATAAGGAAACATTGTATTAGGTCAGAGTTTCTCAAAGTGGTTTACATAAACCTCCTGGGGTCTATATAACAACTCAGAGGTCTGTAAGTATTCGGGGGTTACAAGGGGGTCTATGGAAACTACTAAGCCTTCTTAGTAATTAGAAAAAATTAATTCCACAAGAATCCTGGAGAACATGCTCATGTTGATATATTTTCAAAAGTTTATACCCAATATTCATGAACTTACCAAAAGCCATCAGCTTCATCCATCACAGGAAATGTGTTTCCTTGGTAAGTTATTAAGTCAGTATTAAATATTTGCAGCTTTTTTACATGTTATGCTTACTTTACTGTTCATTTTATGGTTATTTTACAATTAACAGTTTTACATAAACGTTTGTGTAGAATTCATTAATTACATAATTGGTTGCAACAAAACAACTGGGGTATATAAGGAGGGGGTCCATGATAAGTCAATCAAATTTTTGTAGAGGTCTACAGACTTAAAAGTTTGAGAACCCCTGTATTATGTTAAAAGTTACTGAGCTGGTATCATAATTCACCAAAATGTATGTCCGTCCATATAGCTAAGGCTTTACTTTTTATGGCCTAATTTCAACTAAACTTTCATGAAATATTAGATTCATGTCTGCAAAGGTTTTAAACTATTGGAAAACGGGTTGCTTTTCCTTTTTTTATATAGGATCTATCTCTCACCCCTTATGTCTTACAGCCCACATTTCATATTTTATAATATATTATATTCCACAATTAATCTCCGCCCTGTCAGCTGAAACTGTAGAATATGCCGACTGTGCTTCTGTAGTGGGGTAAAGACTCCACCAAATGTGACCACCTATTGGTCGTGAGTGGCAACCCATGATGTTTAAGGATGAAACTTTGGTGGCTGAGCAGTCCATGACATGCAACACTCCACTTTTGGTTATCATCATAGGAAATGGACATGGTAAACCGAGTGCACATCCTGGATAAAGCTGTTAGCATTTAAAATAGCATGAATACCCCTAGGTATGAATCCAACCATTCTCCATCCAGCTATGGGTAAATAGTAGGGCAGACTGGAGCTCTTTAGCTTTGGTATGGCAACCGGTCTAGGAGAACAAAAACTCTGAATTCAAACCTATTTTTTGCTGATTAGCCTTTAGTTGTTTAGTTGTTTGTTTAGTGTAACGTAAAAATAAATCAAAATATCACTTCATCGGATGAAATCAACAAGTACCCACCCAATCAGAATCATTTTTACCATTTAATTCATGACTAATTTGGGAAATCTTGGGTAGATTCGGTGAACGTTAAAAATAAAAACACTGTCCTTGTTATTTTACTAGTTATATTTGTTAACTGTAACAATAACATTAATTTTGTCTCAGATAATTCTAATTTTCCAGGACAAAGTACAAATTTTTTCCAAGATTTTTGACAAAAACCACCCCTTTTTCCAGGTTTTCCAGTACTGGAAAATTTACATTTTATTTTCCAGGTATTCCAGTTTTCCAGGATTTTTGACAAAAACCACCCTTTTTCCAGATCTTCCAGTACTGGTAATCCAGGTTTTCTAGGACCGTGGGAAACCTGCTAGTCCATTATTCTATGTCCATAGAAGAAAGTGGCATATGAGTTTGTCCTTACTTCTCCAGCAGTACCCAACATATCTTGCTACTCTTACTTGGATGGTTTGTGGGATAGGAAGTAAGTGGCCATACACCTTTTCATATAGCCTTTTCTTCAGGCAAGTGGTACAACCATACAGTAGTACTGACACAGCTTCTCACTTTATTTTAACAAAGATCAGATATGACCATTAACCAGTCAATTAACATAACTCAACTGTGGAATTTTCATCATCTGTCACTATTGAATAAAAAGGATACGGCACAAGGAGGAGATATCCCTGCAACAAACATTCCCAGATCACGTTCGGACAAAGGTGAGCACTGTCAACCACTTGCGCAGTACAGAATTCTTGGGCGAGATCTTCCATGAAGTATGCTGAAAAACAAAAAAAAAAAAAATGAAATAAGAAAATTTCCTGTTAGGGGAGATAACGCTTCCTAACAAGCAATATCACTCATTAGTAAAAGGGGTTAGTCAGTTGGTTGAAAAAAAAATTTTTTAATTAAAAATTAAAACTAGTGAAATAGATCACTAATTAGAACTGAGTCTATTCTAGTAGTGACCAAGGGCTCTTTAGCCCAGGGAAATAGATCACTAATTAGGACTGAGTCTATTCTAGTAGTGACCAAGGTTTAACAGGTTTGAATTCAGTTTTCCCTTTCCTAGACTGGTTGCCTAACTAAGGTTAAAAAGCCCAGTGTGTCCTACTATTTAACCATAGCTGGAGGGAAAGTTGCTGCATGAATATGCACATGTAGATAGTTAATGTCTAATCCATATCAATCCTCCTGTACCTGTCAGTGAGAAATAACAAATATTGTTGAGAAACATTTTGATGTTTTGGACTGTTGTCCTCATCTTTATTGTGGTATGTATAAACACAACGTTTCAGCTCGTGTATTCTCCAACCTTCCTCAGGTGTTCCCTGTGTATTCGAGCATAGTAATGATCTGAACTGGGAAATCATTATTAATAGTCTTACTGTTGACCAAACAGGCATCGAAGAACTTTGAAGATCTCATCGCTTCCGGTTTTTGTCTGTAACAAAAACTGCGTCATTGCTTATGTCACATTACCCAACACATAATCCAATGTCATTAGAAATAATATACTCAAAATGTGAGCATGCAACGTTAGACAATCCTCATTGTCAATAAATAGTTGCCCGGCGTTATATATTTATATATGATTGTTTTATTCAATATAATATTTAAAGTTATTTGAACTGTTTCCATTTCAAATTGTCTTTCTTTTTTTTTTTTTTTACTCCTTTAATAAATTTGACGATTTTACATACTTATGGTACACACTCTATGACATTGAATTTTCAGCTCCCATCCCTCAGGCAATATCTTTCAAAAAATTATTTACATCACCCGGAGGGTGTCTTTTTATTTGCTAGTTCAAATAATGATGTCTTCATGATCATTCAAATGTAAGAATCACAATCTTTAAAAAAATATTGAGTGTGTTTATGTGTGTGTGTTCAACAATGTCTGACTATCAGACAACACACACACACACACACAAAAAGAGAATCAGATGGGCCTGGAAATAAACAAACAGGGCTTAATAATAAAACAAAAAGGTAGGCCAAACCTGGAATGATAATCAGACATTGTTGAACAGACACACAAACATAAACACACACACAGAATTTGGAAGATATGAGACACAAAACTAAATGGACAGTCACTAACAACAGCTTCTGTCAAAGAGATTTTATCTCGAAATATTAAGAATAAATCACAGGTTAACAAACAACACCATAGTTACCTTATTTTTCTTTACACTTGCATTTTGATAGCCTTCAAAACCAACCACCAAACCAATATAAAACAATGCTTCAAGCAAATTATAAAACCCTTTTAAAAACAATTTGATTCAATGATCTTCAAAAGTTCTTTGACGGCTGTTTCATCGACTGTCAAACTATTAAAAATGATTTCCCAGGTTGGGTCATTACTATACTTGGATACACAGGGAACACCTGAGGAAGGCCGGAGGATAGAGTGACCGAAATGTTGTGTTTATACATATCACAATAAAGATGATGGCAACAGTCTAAAACATCAAAATTATTCACTTCAAATTATTCTCAAAAATACAGACACAAAAATCTTGTTGTGTACATTTAACTGTTTTGCATTATTATTTGGGTAATCTGAACATTAGCTACATAAATGAGAGTAACCTCCCATTGTATGTTTCACTTTGAAGAAGCTGTTTGTTTTGGTCGGCCATTTTCATTTCCCCATAAATCTACACTGAAAATATGAATTTGTTTGAATCAATACAACTGCATGTTTTAACATGAAAATATCATAAAATGTGTTCTTAATAATAATTAAGTTCATTTCAAATAATGCGCAAGCACAATTAATTTGTGGTTCCCAGGTGATGAATATGTATACACATACATATATATGCACACATATGTACACACAAACATACACACAAACATATATATATATATATATATATATATTTATGAATCTATGTATACATATATTTGTGTGTATAACACTTTTTTGACATCACCCTATTATTTCATTACGAAGAGATGGGCAATGAAAGTAATGGGAAAATCTGTCGTCATGGCAACCTAAAGTATGCACAGTGTCACTGGAAGCAGGCAAATGTCATGTCACCATAACAACAAGAAAGTTCAAATTGCTGCAGTAAATATATGCAAATTTATGCAAATATGCTAATTAGTTTCTTTCCTGAAAAAAATAAAAATAAAAAAAAAAAATAAAACACACCCACAAATATTTTTCCGGGATAATAACTTTTCATTATGTAGATGTTAATGCAAAAAGGTTTGGTAATCCTTAACTTGTTCCTCGTAAATTCCTACTATAAAATAAATTGAACCCTCATTTTATGTCTGTGTTTTTGCAATAAATGTTTTATTTTTCTTGCACCGGTTATTTTACAAAATAATTTCATAAAATAAATAAAGAAAAAGAAAATAAATAAATAAAATATATTTAGTATTGTAAAATAATGGGTGCAAGAAAAATAAAACATTTATTGCAAAAACACGGATATAAAATGAGGGTTCAGTTTATCTTATGGTAGAAATTTACGAGGAACAAGTTAAGGATTACCAAAGGTTTTATAAAAATAATGATAATAACTAGTGTTGCATAGGGCCAAACTCAAGTTGTAATAAAAAGTTGTTAGTTGTTGTCATTAGTTCAGAAACAACATACACAAGTCGTATAGTCATAAGGGGGCTGTTTATTTCTTTCTAGGCTCATGGGTTTCTTTTCTTGAACTAAGATTTTCTCTATGCATTTCGTTAAAGTCCAAGTGGTACAGTTGTACAGTAACACTGACATGGTTATGGCTTGGAAGAATTCTTGCTTGATTATATTAGAGAGATCAGATTTCCATAACGAGTAGAAAAAAACATTAATTAATGTCTTTTGGCACTGAGTGTGTTAATGTCATTTTCAAGATCCAAATATTGATTGAAAATGGATATTCATATATGTTTTATGTATCATTGAAAAATATATTCTTCTATGATCCTGTTTACTTTGTAATGTTGATAGGTTCCGTTGTTCTAATTAATCAATACTGGGTCTGGTTTCTGCCTGGGGGATGACATAATCCGTCTGTATCTGAAAGTCCCTGAGAATTTTATGCGTTTCATTTTCAAGAACGGATTTTTGTTTGTGCCTACACCATTTTTAGTACGGTCAAAGTTTAGTTTCTTGCACAATTATTATGAGTTTTTCACACCAGCGTTAGCTGATGGTCTTTCACTGGAGTTTAAGTGACAACAAGTCTCCTCAGGTCTCCAGGACCCTTCTGAGTATTCTCACTGATTTCAGCAATGCTGTTTTCTGGATGGTCTCCATTCTTCCTCTGATTTCCAGTACATCCAGTCTTTTTTTCCAAGCTTCTTGGGACTATTCCTAGTGCACCAGTTACAATTGATATCACTTTCACCCTTTATTCCACAGCATTTTCGATTCTCTAGCAAAGTTATTATTATTATTATTATTATTATTATTTATGAGTTTTTCACACCTGTCGTAGCTGGTGGATCACTGTAATATAAGACAATCAAAAATTTCCCAACATTTGTCATATATATATATTTACCAACCCCTCCGCACGAGCAGGATGTGACACAAGGTCAATTTCTTAAGCGGAATTCAACAGGTTTGAATTCAGAGTTTTCCTTCTCCTAGACTGGTTGCCTAACCAAGGTTAAAGAGCCCAGTCTGCCCTACTATTTACCCAGAGCTGGAAGGAGAGTAGAATTCATACCTTTCCCAAGGGTATTAGCACTAAGTGAAATGTAATTTCCACGTCCCGGATTTGAACTCGGGGCGACGAGTCCATTTCCCATGACTTTAACCATTACACCATGTGCTTCCTTCGTCATATATATCTACAAAGAAGCATATGTGGACTACCAAACAACATCATATATATATATATATTATGTAATTTTGGTAAATATATCCGATAAATTGAGATGTCAGCGTTATTTTCATTTTTTCATAATTTAGATGACAATTTACTCATCACTTTCTCTCTCTCTCTCTCTCTATATATATATATATATATATATGTATATATTACAGTGCACTACTACCCACGTAGGTCAAGATAGGAGGAGTTTAACCTCAACTACAAAGTAGCAGCCTACTAAGATTAAATTCAGGAAGAATTAAAGAGATATCAGTCTAGCTATATAAAGTAACCGAAAAAATTCCACTCAATCCCCCTGATGAAGGTGTTAGAGTAACACCGAAACCGCGGTCGGGAAATAACTTCTTCTACGACTATATATATATATATATATATATATATATATATATGAAGTCTTAGATGGGAGACAGAAATTGTAGTATAAGGGAAAAATTGTGAGTATTGAGTCAGAGAGAAAAATGTTTATATTGAGAAAAGAAATATAAATAATATGAGAGTAAATAATAAAAAAATTATAGTGCCAAATAGTAAAAGTAAAGTAAAGTCGATGGGGCGGCCTAAAGTCAGTATCAGCCAGACAGCGAGGGAGTCTATCCCCTTTTCAATAGCGCTAGACCAAGGAGATTGTTTTAGCATCTGAGGTGGAGTACCACACGTACCATCAGCTCCTCACTTTACCGCACAGATCCCTGTGCTACTTATACGCTGAGTTGGCAAGGACTGGTATCGAACTAGGAACCTTGTGGTTTCTAGCCGAACACTCTACCGACTGAGCTATCTTAAATCTTAAAATTTAGAAAAAATGAATAGTTATTTGAATTATCTAATTTTTTTTATCTGCAAGGTTTTTTTTTTATTCTATAAAAAAATTTTTTTTATAAAAAATTTATAAAAATAAATTTTATAAAAATTTTATTTTATAAAAAAAAGTATATCAGCCATTAAATCTGTTGGCAGTTTGTTTTTTTTGTTTTGTTTTCGTTTTTGTTTTTTTGTTTTCTTTTTCTGCTGTGTGTTTTTCTGAGGAAAGTGCGTAGGGTTAAAGATGGAGTTGACTCACCAGAAAAGAGTTCCCCTTGAATCGTGTAGCCTTTCTGCTTTCCAATCTTCACTAGCATATCAAGGGTGAGGTCGTCTTTTTTCCAAATTTGGGCGGCCATGATGAGAGCAGCAAAACCACACCTTCAATTGTCAGGGGTGGGAGAAGTAAGAAATTTTAAAAAATGAATACTGAACAAAAACAAAACAAAAAAAACAAAAAATGAAAGAAACAAATTAATAAAGAAAGGGAAATTATATGATACAAGAGTGAGTAAACATTTTTACAGTAATAATCTTCATACAATGACTGCTATTTACACAGTAACATTGCAACCAACAAAGCCTTCATCAGATGATGACTCTGGGTTCAGGCATGATTTCGGGGACGAAGCATCATTACCACTAACCCAGAACACCCCAGCAGTATCTCACGATACCACCAGACTTTGTCGGTTTGATGTCACAATATAGGACAGCCATATCCACGCTGATGCGGTTAGAGCTTTCTCCTGAATCTTTTTTAAGTATTTCCTCTTGTCTGGTGGAGAAAGTCCAAGTTTAGACAAAAATGCCGAGATTGAGTTGGTAATAAATCCCTGGTATCCAACTTCAATGGGAAATACATCTGTTATCCATCCGTTTCTGATGCATTGTTCACGTAGGTCTTCATATTTTTCCAACAAGATTTTCTTCAAATGGAACTGTCAATTCAACGATAAAAACTTTCTTTTGATTAACAGACCAAATGACAATATCAGGACGCTGGGCCATTAAAGTTATTTCAGTTGGAAAAACAAGTTGATGTTCCAAGTTGCACGCAATGCGCCAGCCCGTGGAGCCGTCAAATATAGAAGGCACGTGCCTATTTTTACGCGAAGATTTCAAAATGTTTCCTTCTTTAACAAAATGTATTGCTTGTTGGTGTTATTAACAGCTTTATTTACAGTATTTTGGTATGTGCTAGTTTGCAGTATATCTATCTATTATTATACTAAAGCTGAGATAATCACCTTTTATTTCCTAAAGGCTTTTTTCCTGTTTAGTTTAATGACACAAAATTCATACTATAATATACCTTGTTTTTAGTGTTACATTATGTTTGGAAAAAATTCCATTTTAATTGGTTCTAATTAGTCATAATTACAAATTAAGTCAAAAATTGACCCGTCTCTCTCTCTCTCTCTCTCTCTCTCTCACACATTCTGCATATTACTTTTACCCTCTTTGTATATCTTGATTACCTCCTCCTTATATAAATATTAGTCTTTCTGTGTGAGTAAGAGGGAGAATGAAGGGTTATTGTGTTAGAGACATTTAACTATGTTAAAATTAATTTGAAGATATGGGTGAGCAGGTAGTGGTGTAGCTACCATGGGCGTGTAGTGGACTTGCCCTTCCTAGAACACTACACTCTAGTAGGGATGAAAAGGAAATTTTTTGCTGGTATGTCAGGGGAGGGAGAAGGAGTTTATAACTCGGTACTTTTGTGTAATGAAATCTGTCCTATTCGGGCTAACATTTCTTTTGGGGAAAATGAATTTGTAACTCATAACTACAGTGTAGTAAAATTTTGTGTTTTGCTTGACTGATGTGCGAGCCAACGTTTTTTTTTTTTTTTTTTTCTGTTTTCTAAGTTTCAGTTCCCAAGGTTTGTTGCAATCTACTGTTACCTTTCTGTAGTCGGTTGACCCTGTTAAGAGTTATTGTGAGAATTTGCAATAACTACTCACTTTAGTTGTATGTTACGAATCAGTGATGAAAACGTAACTTAATAAAATTCCAAGAACCATTTTAATTTGGGCAAACATTTTCTTTCTTAAAATTCTTAAAGGATTTTAATGTTTTTTTTTTTTTAACTCTCTGGTCGTATTTTTTTTTTTTTTTTAATTTAATTCACTTCACAAACTCTTTTCCCTAATCCTAGGGACCACCAAGATGTTGTCTCATTTTCATTTTAAAAACGAATTAAAATTAATTAAATCGATTATTTAGGGTCAAATTTTTTTGTCAGTGCATATCGGATAAATGCATCCTTGTTTCCTGCCCTAAAAAACGCTAAGTGGTGCCTGCTGAAAATCTGAGCCATGCTACTTATCAACTCCCTAGTTGCTTGAAGGCATTTTTCCCCGAAAAGTTAATGTGATTGAAAGCGATATTTTAGCCCCACCAAGTCTTTTCTCAACAAATAAATATAGATATTTACAATTTGTTTTTGTTTAATAATGTTTTGATTGTTTTTATTTTCAAAACTCGGTCGTATTTATTTTAAAATTGGTGACAGTTGTTTTGAATTAAAATAGATTGAAAAAGAGAAAAATTTAACAAACCGTCATTTGGCTATGATAAATTTCTGGTTGAAATAAATTTATCATGATATAAATGATGGTTTGTTAAATTTTTCTTTCTTTGAAAATTATATATATATATATATATATATATATATATATTTATTATGGATTACTGTATTGAGTTCTTCTTTATTGATAAATATGTATATAATCTAAAAGGTTATTTACATTGAGCTTCTTTAGTGATTTAATGATTCACTGTATTTATACATACTGGATCATCAATATTAGTACAGTGGATCTTGAAATCACATATAGAATCATCCCTTACTACCAAGTTTTGGATAAATCTCATATATATATATATATATATATATATATATATATATATATATATTCCTTATATTCCTATATATTCCTTTTCTAAAAATCTTTTGAATACCAACCGTCACAGAATAATTTAATTCGTCTTCTTCCAACATCTCAAAATCTGCTACAATAAAAAAGGTATACACATCGTCGTGACTGACAAAAATATGGCGCGAATGCCCACATTGGAATAATGTAACATCTTTCGTTCTTTTTGCAAAATCAAGGTTTTTTATGTTTTTGAACTGATTTGACATTTATCTCCAGTAAATGAGCTCTGATGATGATTTTTGTAAAATCGAATATTAAAATCAATATTAGCTATGATTATGTTATAAATTGTTTCTCTTTAACAGCATTGTGATGTTTTCATTCCACTTTTTCATACTTATATATATATATATATATATATATATATATATATAATTTCAAAGATGGAAAAACTTAACAAACCATCATTTTATATCATGATAAACTTATTTATCATAGCCAAATGACAGTTTGTTAAGTTTTTCTTTCTTTGAAAGTTTATATATATATATATATATATATATATATATATATATACACACAAGTCATCCACAGACACGTGTTTCAGCATTTCACGCCTCTTCAGTGTGGCTAGACACAACAACTACCTCTGGCCAAGAGCAAAATCTGATTTTTACCAGCCCAATTTCTTAACCTCTCAGCCATTTGACAGCTGCCTTAACAGGGTTGTATTTAAATTATTAGATACATACGTTTGTTTATATATTTTTTACGATCACCAGAGAGATCCAGTCTTTATATATATATATATATATATATAACTTTCAAAGAAAGAAAAACTTAACAAACCGTCATGAACTCCTGGTAGAAATAAATTTATCATAATTAAATGAGAGACTGTTAAGTTTTTCTTTCCTTGAAAGTTTATATATAAAAAATGGATAAAAATGAATAAAAAGTAATTATATAAATAAATATAAATATAATATATAAATAAAAAGTAATGATGGGGAAAATATGAAAGAATAGAATAAATGGCTGAAAAGGGAAAAAATTAATGAAGACAAAGAAGATGGGGGAAAAAAGAAATTTTGTGTAAATAAATGGGTAGAGGAATTATAATAATCATACAGTAAAATACTTGGAGTAGCGTCTTCATCTTGGTTGATATAATGACAGTGTCTGAAAAGATTATGACTATAATAACAACCGAGAGGAAGGTATGATTGCGTGTATATCAGTAAAATAATTAGGAAAAGAGAAGAACAAATTATGGGTTTTTCTTTTTAATAAGAAATGAAAGGAAAAAAAATGAAAGAAAACTGAAAAGCAGAAATCATTGAAGAAAAATAGTGAGGTTAGAAATAAAAAGGAATGATAAAGAAAAGAAAGAAAAAAGAAATTCTTATTGAAAAAAATCAATGAATGAAAGAAAATATAGGAAAAATAAAAATAATTGATAAAAGAAAGATAAAAAAGAAATTATATTGAAAAAAATGAATGAAAGAAAATATAGGAAAAATAAAAGGAATGATAAAGAAAAAGAAAAAGAAATTATTATTGAAAAAAAAATGAATGAAAGAAATATAGGAAAAATAAAAAGGAATGATAAAAGAAAAAAGAAATTATTATTGAAAAAAAAAAATGAATGAAAGAAAATATAGGAAAAATAAAAAGGAATGATAAAGAAAAGAAAAAAGAAATTATTATTGAAAAAAATGAATGAAAGAAAATATAGGAAAATAAAAAGGAATGATAAAGAAAAAGAAAAAAGAAATTATTATTGAAAAAAAAAATGAATGAAAAATATAAGAAAAATAAAAAAATGAAAAAAGAAATTGTTATTGAAAAAAAAATGAATGAAAGAAAATATAGGAAAAATAAAAAGGAATGAAAAAGAAAAAAGAAATTATTATTGAAAAAAAATGAATGAAAGAAAATATAGGAAAAATAAAAGAATGAAAAAGAAATTATTATTGAAAAAAAATAAATGAAAGAAAATATAGGAAAAATAAAAATAAATGAAAAAGAAAGAAAAAAAAAGAAATTATTATTGAAAAAAATTAAATGAAAGAAAATATAGGGAAAATAAAAAGGAATGATAAAGAAAAGAAAGAAAAATACACTGAGTTGGCCAGGGCCTGTATTGAACCCGGAACCTTGTAGTTCCTAATAAAATAGTGAAATCCAAGATGACTACAAATCTAATAACCTCAGATGATAGGAGTTCCCAGCACATGCCAAATCATTAAACAATACAAATGATAAAAAAGACAGTAGGTGATACTCACTGAGGTCCTTTTTGCAATACTCCTTCCACACAATGTCCGAATGATAAACATGGTGGGGCCAGGTCTGTTGTCCATCGTTTAGAACTGAAAACAATCAAGAAGCCTGTTATGTTTTTACATAAAGATAAAATAAGGAAGACTGAAATGATAATGCAAGACCAGGTTGTTAGAAAATTAACAAGGTTTTATTTAACACAGGTTAGAGAATGCTTCTACCCTAAAAGTGACTTAACTAGATCACTCAGTACAAACCCTAATCCAAAAGTGTCATGGCGGAAACCTCACTTCCGAGTTCTCATCAGCCCCTACTGATCAAGGGGAGTTGGAAATTAACAAGGTTTTATTAAACACAGTAAAAATGCTTCTACCCTAAAAATGACTTAACTAGCTCAACTGTGCTGTGCACGTGCTTCCACTTAGAATGAACCCTAATCCAAAAGTGACATGATGGAAACCCCACTTTCAGGTTCCTAACAGCCCCTACTGATCAAGGGGAGCAACTCTATTTTCGTTTGGTCTTCCTAACAATAGCTCAGATAAAGAAAATGATTGGTTGATTGAATGATTGATTTTAATGGCATATCAATCCATCTAGGGTTATTTCATGACTAGAGGTTAAGGAATTGCATTCATTGTAAATATACTTTTTTGGTTTGGTTGTTTCGTTGTTTCATTTTACGGCATATCAAACTTTTTCGGGTCATTTAATGCCAAATCAAGTCATTCTGATAAACAAAGGATTCAGGTTACTTACAGTAACAGCCATTGGTTAAGTGGTCACCCAATTAGGTAGTGGATAGGCTTTTTGATGCTTAACTGTGGGATGTTCCAAACTACTACAGTGGCAGAATACAGTAAATCATTATCATGTGCCCCTAGGATTAGAAGAGCTTACAGGGACGTGGAGTCAAAGTTTAGGTATTGAACATGTATGCCAAGAGAGTCCCCTTGGGAAAAAATGTGATATTTAAAAAGTTTCTTGGTACCTTTAAAAGGAGGATGCATTCCTAAAATGGGGTAACTAAGCTAGTACCCATTTAGCGATTGTCTGCCCCTGTTTGGATTGATGTGGGGTCTAGAAGAGTTATCTTCTGCCAATAGGGGGCTAGAGTATTTAGGCAGCAAGCGGGGAATTTTGAATCCTCTTTCTCTGGGATAGTCAAACACTTCACATGGGTTAGACGCTTGTGCCTCTACCTTAATTGGGGGCTTTATCCCCAGCCTGCTATATGTAAGTTACATTTCTTCAGGAACTCTTTATCACTTCTTTAGGACGAAGTCCTACCTTCTTTATACATGTTTGTATATTTGTTAACTATGTATTGCTGTATCATTTGTAATTAGTATATGTATTACTGTCCTAAATGTATCTCCGTTGTTCATGGAATAATTAGTCTTATTATTTTATACAATTGCTACACCATTACTATTAGTATTTTTGTAATTTATCCATTGTTCTTTTAGACAATAACAAAATAAATTATTCTAATTAATTATTATTCTGATAACTCCATTGCAATCTATTAGATTTCCATTTGCCGCAATTGAATGAGCCTTCTATCTTTATAAAATGATATGATTAGTTAAGTCTTTTAAAAATGACATTTTGACATGAAAAAAAATTGAAATAATTTATTATAATTTATTTTAATTCATAACTTAGATATATAAATAAATTATTTATATTATATCTACTTATTGTAATGCAAATTCGGTGTCTGCAACCGAAACTATATAATTGCTTACGTCACAATACCCACAGGAATATGCGTAAGTTTATCAATGAGTATTTAATTTACAGTAAAAATCATTAAGTCATAATAGAATAAATCTTATTTGATAACAACGTCTATGAAAATCTGAGTTAGATTTGCCTCAAAACAGCCCATGTTATTAGTGTGTTTAAAATCCTGCAATGTGTCTTTGTTGAAATTTTGGATATAAGGTGTGTGGCAAATGGTCACTTCTACTTATAGACTTGCCGATTATCATGTGACCAGCCTTGTTGTCCAATCACTGGCAGTACTCTGCTGCTGCTGTTGTTATTTATACTGGCTGATTCTAGCTCACTACTACTTGGATCTTCTTGGATGACAGACCTAAAGGATTCACCTAAAGGATTCTCTACCACAGGACTTATTCACTTACCAAAGGATTCTCTATCACGGGACTTACTTATTTACTTTGAGTTCTTTCCAACTGGCCAAGGATGGCGGCCAGATACTTAACACTATCATATATCACTAAGAAATTAACGTTTACATAATATAAGGTGTGGTTAATTTGCATTCTGGTTTTAACAAAAGCAGGCTTGATAAATAATTACTTGGTGTTATAGATCTTTAATATTATTGTTTTATTCTCCAACATATTAAAATCTATGATTCTATGTAGAAACCAATTAAGATATAATTAAAATGATTGTAATCTTTTTATATGCGTTCTTATTTTGTTAGTCTTACTAATTTAAAATATTTCATTACATTAAAACTTAAATACTTATGCCCAGAGGGTGCATATTCTTGCTAGTATAGATAATAAATGTTATACTTAAGTAATAGGTACTTTTTACACAGGGTCGGGTTAGTGTGTTCGGCTAGAAACCACAAGGTTCCTAGTTCAATACCGGCCCTCGCCAACTCAGCATATGAGTAGCACGGGATCTGTGCTGATGGCAGGTGTGGCGCTCCACCTCAGACGCAAAAACAATCTCCCTGGTCTAGTGCTAGTGAAAAGGGGGATAGACTCCCTTGCTGATTGGCTGATACTGACTTTAGGCCACCTTGACGACTTACTTACTTTTTACACTATCACAATTTTTCCTTAAGGAACAACACTTTTTGGCATACATGTCAATTACCCAAACTTTTACCAACCACTCTGGGTCATACACTTTTCCTTTGATGACCACTCATGCTTGCACAAGCAAAAGTACAAAAGAGGTTTCTCTTACTTGCATTTGACTATACAGTCATAAGCCTTGTATCCCAAGGACCTGCTGTCATCTTCTGGATAAGTGCCGGACACAGGAGACGTCTGGAGAGAAAACCGGGAACTGATATTGTTCATCTGTGGTGGAGGTGGGGGGACACTGAAATATGTTCGACCACTGACAACCTCTGACATAACCTACAAATATAAAAAAAAAAGTCAAATGAAAAAATAAAATCATTGTAAAATTGGTTGGTTGGTTGGTTGGTTGGTTGGTTTTTGACATAAAAATCCTTGGGTTATTTTATACTGAAGTCGGTTTAACAATTATGGTCTCCAATTATATTCAATACAAAAATGTATCCTATCAACCTTTGTTGGGTTATTTTATGCCAAAGTCAATTTAATAATTATGGTCTCCAATTATATACAATAAAAAATGTATCATGTCAACTCTTGTTGGGTTATTTTATGCCAAAGTCGATTTAATAATTATGGTCTCCAATTATATTCAATATAAAAATGTATCCTATCAACCCTTGTAGTGTTATTTTATGCTAAAGTCGATTTAACAATTATGGTCTCCAATCATATACAATACAAAAATGTATCATGTCAACCCTTGTTGAGTTATTTTATGCCAAAGTCGATTTAATAATTATGGTCTCCAATCATATACAATACAAAAATGTATCCTATCAACCCTTGTTGGGTTATTTTATGCCAAAGTCGATTTAATAATTATGGTCTCCAATCATATACAATACAAAAATGTATCATGTCAACCCTTGTTGAGTTATTTTATGCCAAAGTCAGTTTAACAATTATGGTCTCCAATTATATTCAATACAAAAATGTATCCTATCAACCCTTGTTGGGTTATTTTATGCCAAAGTCAGTTTAACAATTATGGTCTCCAATTATATTCAATACAAAAATATATCATGTCAACCCTTGTTGGGTTATTTTATGCCAAAGTCAGTTTAACAATTATGGTCTCCAATTATATTCAATACAAAAATATATCCTATCAACCCTTGTTGGGTTATTTTATGCCAAAGTCAGTTTAACAATTATGGTCTCCAATTATATACAGTCCAAAAATGTATAATGTCAGCCTTTGTTGGGTTATTTTATGCCAAAATCAGTTTAATAATTATGGTCTCCAATTATATACAATACAAAAATGTATCATGTCAACCCTTGTTGGGTTATTTTATAAACAATTTAAACAAGTAAACACTTCCTACTTTGTTGCAATATCAATGTTTTAAGAGCCAAGGTTATCAATAAAGTCCTCAATCATTTTAACAATTATGGTCTCCAATTATATACAGTCAAAAACTGTATCTTCATGATCATGTTACACAGGTAAACACTTCAAACTTAGTTGCAGTATCAATGTCTTAAGAGCCAATGAATTAATCAAGTTCAAAATGATTTTAAACAGGTAAACAACTCAAACTTATTTGCAATATCAATGTTTTAAGATCAAATGCATTAATATAATTCACAAACAATTAAAACAAGTAAACACTTAATACTTTGTTGCAATATCAATGTTTTAAGAGCCAAAGTTATCAATAAAGTCCTCAATCATTTTAAAAGTAAACACTTCATACCGAATTCCGAGTTTTCCCTCTCCTGGACTGGTTGCCTTCTTACCATGGCTAAAAAGCCCACTACTATCCTTATTATTTACTCCTACCCCAGATGGTTTCATGCCTTTCCCCATGGGCATAGAGCACAAAGTGAAACACAATCAACCTCCTCTAGGATTTGAAACTTGGTCATTGAGTGCATTTCCTATGATAATAACCGTTACATAAATAACACTCCTTAAAAAATGCCAATAAAAAATGAATAAATAAAATGAGTGTTGAAGAAAGATTAAAGTTTGTAGTATCAGAATTTTTTTTTTTTTTAATGGGTTGGGCTAGAGTTTACCACATAACACTACTTTGTCATATATATATATATATATATATATATATATATATGGAAGTGGAATAAATAGGTGTATATGCACTTGTGTATGTGGTCTAATAACTGCAAATGTGTTATGCTCTATATCATATCTAAGTTTTACAAAATGATACAAGTACAGATATTCAATTTTATTTCTAATATAAACTTATATATATGTATATACATACATATATCTATAAATTCCTAACATGCAATTGTTTGTGTGTATATATATATATATATATATAAATTCCTAACATGCAATTGTTGTGTGTATATATATATATAAATTCCTTGCAATTGTTTGTGTGTAATATAATATATATATAAATTCCTAACATGCAATTGTTTGTGTGTATATATATATATATATATATAAATTTCTAACATGCAATTGTTTGTGTGTATATATAATATATATATATATACATTCTAACATCAATTGTTTGTGTGTGTATATATATATATATATATATATATATAATAAATGGAATCTCTCATCGTTTTTTCGACGCATGAGTGTTCATCTAGTGAACAACCAACACAGTGATTTGTTTATAGTGGTGAAGGCTTGTGTAGGACCATTCCACACTTTTTGGTACAGCTGATAGGAAAGAATTGGTGCATCAAGGAATGCCACGAACCCAATCAATGACTGACCTCAGGAATTTTGAATTCAGAGTTATCCCATCTCCTAGACTGGTTACCTACCCAAGGTTAAAGAGCCCAGTCTGCCCTACTATTTAACCCATAGCTGGAGGGAGAATATATGGATTCATACCTTTCCCAAGGGTATTAGCGCTATATGAAATGCCAACAGCTTCGTCTAGGAATTGAGCTCGAACCGACGAGTCCATTTTCCACGACTCTAACCACTAGCCCACACACACACACACACATATATATATACCTAAGATGCAATTGTTTTGTGGTATATATATATATATTAATATATATATATATATGTATAGATTCCTAACATGCAATTGTTTGTATATATATATATATATATTATATATATATATATATATATGTATGTATAAATTCCTAACATGCAATTGTTTGTATATATATATATATATATATATATATGTAAATTCCTAACATGCAATTGTTTGTATATATATATATATATATATATATATATATATGTATAAATTCCTAACATGCAATTGTTATATATAATATATATATATATATATATATGTGTGTGTGTGTGTGTGTGTGTGTGTGTGTGTGTGTGTATAAAACCAAATACCAGTTTACAATGTGAACCAGAAGGTTCAATTACATATGGATCTTAATTGATTTTTATTTTAATGAATATTTGTTTGGTATTATTTATTTCTAAATTGTTTAGTTTTATTTTAATAGATATGAGCAAAATTCATATCAATAAATCTTAAAAGAAATCCATTAACAAAAATAGATAAATAATTTTATTCTTTACTGACTAATTTAGTTAAATAAAGAAAATTTAGCAATGAAAACCAGTAGTGATGGAAAGGAGCTAGTGTCCAAGCTATTCTATTCTTCAATTAAACCCCTGGTTTCAAATCTTTTTATATGCATTCTTATTTAGTTTTGTTAGCATTTCTAATCTCTATATTAATACACTTGTTCCTTAATCTTCCGACCGTTATCATCCTGCAACAGCCTCTGGTTAAAAATTAGACCATCCAAGATGCTATGCAAAACTGTAAATCAGGATTTCTGAATGTCACTTATCTGCTGAATTCTTACTTTTTATGCTTGTTGTCACCTCAGCTAAGTAATGGACCATTCCGTTTTTATTAACAAACTAAGTAATGGGTCATTCCATTTTTATTATAAAGAAAGAAAGGGTAAAAAAAAAAAAAAAGGAATGCAACGCAAAAATCCTCCAAGATTAAATGCAAAAATGTAAATCCTGATTATGTGGTGTCACTTAATCGCCAAATTCATATCAAGGATGTAAGTTCATAGACCTACAAAAATCACCCATTCACTCTCTTGATGTTAAAATTCTCAACAGAAAACTTGATTACAGCAAATAAACCCCTATACATTTTTGAATACCTAATTACCAATAGAAGTATTCGGCATAAAATAACCCAAGGGGTGGACATGCCGTAAAACCCAACCAACCAACCAAATTCATATTTCTTATGAGTATGACACTCATAAGAAATATAGATAATGGACCATTCAGTTTTTATTATAAAGAAAGAAAGGGAAGAAAAAGGATATGCTACATAGAAAAATATAAGAAGAAAAAAGAGAGTAGGAGGAAAAATAGAGAGAGAGGGTGAGCGCGCAGAAGAGATAACACAAATATGTTTCAATCGAACATAATGAAAAGAGGAAAAGAAGAAAAGAAAGAGAGAGTTAAATCAAGATTATTATACTTTTTACATATTGAACTATTTCACAATAGCTCTAAAGTAAACGTATCAAATGTTGTAATAATTAAATTATCATATTGTGGTATATCCACAGGTCCTGCTAGTTTATTTTATTATATCAAAACTTTAATCTTGCACTCGGAGGGTGCATATTTTTGCTTGTATATGATCATCAAAGTACGACAAAAATCACCTGAAGAAGCCTGGAGAGTATAGCTGCCGAAACGTTGTGAATATAGCAGTCCACAATGTGTAGACAATAATCAAAAAGCACACATTTAATTCAGTCTTTTTATTGTTGCTAACAAAAAATAAGAAGAATTGTTTTACAGAAATAATTACGGTCCTTTAGATAAATATTCTCTCGGGTAAGAGAGACGTGGTTGCATTCATATTTGGACTGAAGTAATTGCTATTTTTTTTCTTTTACAATTAGTTTTAAGTGTACAGTTGGAACGGTGAGGACAATAGTTGTTTAGTATATTTAAAAATAAATGAATAAACGTATGATAAACACCACTTGTAGTTGGTGACTTGGTACAGTTGAACAACGAGCAAAGTTTGAAAAACCAGGGACTTTTTTTTCTTCATGGTGTCTCTTTACTTCTCAGCCTGACTTTTTTTTTTCTCTCTCCAACCATTCATGTTTTCTTCCTCCTCTCTGTCAATTCTTCTTCTTCCTTGACTCCCCTTTTTCATTCCTCCCCTTTCTCGACAATCGACAATTTTTTTTCCTTCCTCTTTCTCGACAATCTTCTTTTTTTTTTTCCTTCCTCTTTCTCGACAATCTCTTTTTTTTCCTTCCTCTTCTCGACAATCTTCTTTTTTTTTTCCTTCCTCTTTCTCGACAATCTTCTTTTTTTTTTTCTTCTCTTTCTCGACAATCTTTTTTTTTTTCCTTCCTCTTTCTCGACAATCTTCTTTTTTTTTCTTCCTCTTTCTCGACAATCTTCTTTTTTTTCCTTCCTCTTTCTTGACAACCCTATTTTTTCCTTCTTCCTCGACAATCCTTCTTTTTTCCTCTCCTCTTTCTCGACAATCTTTTCTTTTTTTCCTTCCTCTTTCTCGACAATCATTTTTTTTCTTATTTCTCGACAATCCTATTTTTTCCTTCTTCCTTGACAATCCCTTTCTTTTTCCTTCTTCCTCGACAATCCCTTTCTTTTTCCTTCTTCCTCGACAATCCCTTCTTTTTCCTTCTTCCTCGACAATCCTTTCTTTTTTTTCCTCGCTTTCTTTTCCTTCTTTCTCGACAATCCCTTTCTTTTCCTTCTTCTCGACAATCCCTTTCTTTTTCCTTCTCCTCGTCAATCCCTTTCTTTTCCTTCTTCCTCGACAATCCCTTTTTTTTCCTTCTTTCTCGACAATCCCTTTCTTTTTCCTTCTTTCTCGACAATCCCTTTTTTTTCCTTCTTCCTCGACAATCCCTTTTTCCTTTTCCCCTTCTTTCCTTCTTCCTCAACAATCCCTTCTTTTTCCTTCTTTCTCGACAATCCCTTCTTTTTCCTTCTTTCTCGACAATCCCTTCTTTTTCCTTCTTTCTCGACAATCTTTTTTGTTCCTTCTCTCTCAACAATCTTTTTTTTTCCTTCTTTCTCGACAATCTTTTTTTCCTTCTTCCTCTTTCTCGACAATCCTTTTTTTTTCCTTCTTCCTCTTTCTCGACAATCCTTTTTTTTTTCCTTCCTCCTCTTTCTCGACAATCTTTTTTTTCCTTCTCCTCTTTCTCGACAAATCTTTTTTTTCTTCCTCCTCTTTCTCGACAATCTTTTTTTTTACTTCCTCCTCTTTCTCGACTATTAATTCTTGATGGGTACAATTTTTTTCTTTTTAAACACATTTTTTAGACTCATTTTTGTCTATTTAACCCATTGTTGGGACCCTAATAGGTACTACCACTCCGGGTCAGAATGGACCTCAGAGTAATGGGGATGAAGGGGTACTCTATATTCCCCAAAGCTCCAGAATTGGAACCTCACCATCATACCCAGGACACTAAGACACTCAACCACTGCTTTCTAGAACATATATGATAAAAAGGGTTGGGGGTTGCTATAAGGGCAATAGGGTTGGGACAATCATATAGATGCTAGGGCTTGATGTGACCAGCCAATTGATTGGAGGGGGCCTCTAGCCTAAGTAAGGGTCAAAGTGGACACAACCAAAATATGCAGAAGAAGCCACAGGAAAAAGACGAGAATGTGCACTAACCCCCAATTGTCACATATATTCAGATATATTTGCGTGGTGTAAATGGTTAGCAAGTTAGATTCACAGACCATTGTTAATGAGTTTGATTCTCATTGGGCGCCCCATACTTCTGGCCTTGTGCCACATCTAAGCTACACTTAGTAAATAACTATACCTATAGATAATGGGCACCTCATGTGGTGTAGTGGTTAGCAAGCTAGATTAGCCGACCATTGATAGTGAGTTAGATTCTCATTGGGCGCCCCATACTTCTGGCCTTGTGCCACATCTAAGATAATCTTAGTAAATGAATATATTCACAGAGGAGGGTCTTACCTCTCTGGAGAAGATGCAGTCGGTGCATTCTAAGCTCTGACGACAGTGGTGTAAATGATTAGCAAGTTAGATTCACAGACCATTGTTAATGAGTTTGATTCTCATTGGGCGCCCCATACTTCTGGCCTTGTGCCACATCTAAGCTACACTTAGTAAATAACTATACCTATAGATAATGGGCACCTCATGTGGTGTAGTGGTTAGCAAGCTAGATTAGCCGACCATTGATAGTGAGTTAGATTCTCATTGGGCACCCCATACTTCTGGCCTTGTGCCACATCTAAGATAATCTTAGTAAATGACTATATTCACAGAGGAGGGTCTTACCTCTCTGGAGAAGATGCAGTCGGTGCATTCTAAGCTCTGACGACAGGGCGGTAATGAAAAGAGAAGTAACAAGATAATTAAACAAAGAAAGAAGAGATTAGTGTCATTTCCCTTTGTTTATTTTTTGTTTATTTATCTTTTATCTACATATTAATACAAGCAGGTACACTGTTTTTATAAGGTGTGTTGCATGTTTTGCTTCCGTAGTTTATTAGAAGATCCTATTGCCTACTATCTACCACAGAATTACACGTTAACTTTTGAATTTAAATATTTTTTACAATACATTACAAAATGAATAGGCTACCCTAACATTATGTAACTGTGGTAGCTATAAACCTTACAAATATGTGAGAGATATATTTTATGGGAAATGCTTATAAGGCTTGTTGCATATTTTTGCTTCCATAATTTACTAGAAGATCATATTGCCTACTCTCTACCACAGAATTACACGTCAACTTTTTAATTTAAATATTTTTACACTACATTACAAAATGAATAGGCTATACTAACATTATGTAACTGTGGTAGCTAAAAACCTTACAAATATGTGAGAGATATATTTTATGGGAAATGCTTATAAGGCTTGTTGCGAGTTTTGCTACTGTAGTTTACTAGAAGATCCTATTACCTACTCTCTACCACAGAATTACACGTTAACTTTTTAATTTAAATATTTTTACACTGCATTACAAAATGAATAGGCTATACTAACATTATGTAACTGTGGTAGCTAAAAACCTTACAAATATGTGAGAGATATATTTTATGGGAAATGCTTATAAGGCTTGTTGCGAGTTTTGCTACTGTAGTTTACTAGAAGATCCTATTACCTACTCTCTACCACAGAATTACACGTTAACTTTTTAATTTAAATATTTTTTACAATACTTTACAAAATGAATAGGCTACCCCATTCTTTATGTAAAGAGAAGTAATAAGATAATAAGTAATAAGTAACAAGATAACTTGCTACTGTAGAAAGATCCTATTGCCTAATTATTACCACAGAATTACATGTTAAACTTTTTAAATTTAAATATTTTTTACAATACTTACAAAATGAATAGGCGACCCTGAATTATGTAACATTGGTAGCTATTTAAGGCACACTTTTTTTTCCAAAAGATGTGGGTTTGGGTTGGCCTTTGGGGTTTTCTGATACTAAATTAGCACATAAACACTCCTGTCTGGCACACTAGTTCTTGGTGACTCCAGAATGCAGTGATGCTGATGCCTTTTCGATTTAGTGCAACCTGGAGTGCGCATATTTTTATGGGTCCCAACTAAAGCCGTCTAACTCCTACCTTGTAACCTATCCTGTGTAATTCGTTAGTTAGCTTGAAATGGTGAAGGAAGAAAAAGAAAATTACTGGGACTCATGGATACGATTTTATTGCGTCCTTTTAGATTTTTGTGGCGTCAGGGACACAGAATACCTACGTACCAGCATCTCTGAGAATGAATATGTAGATTAAAAATTATTAAATCAGGATATGAAAATGAAAATAATACTAGAATTTATTTATTTTCTATAAACCTCAAAACCCTGAATGCAATTTGCCTTCCGTAGTTTACGAGGAGATCCTATTGCCTACTATCTACCAACAGAATGACATTTTAACTTTTGAATTCAAATATTTTACACTACATTACAAAATGAATAGGCTACCCTGTCATTATGCAACAGTGATAGCTATATGATTTTTAATGATTGAATCTAGTTGAAACTTACTTCAAGTATAAACCTTACAAATATGTGAGGGATATTGGTGCCGTTATAGTAATATGGTCTAACCTTTGTGATTCTGTTTATAGTATGTGGAGCCTACCCCAGTTTGAATGTGACTTTACCTCAGTAAGAGCATATACATAGATATAGTAGTAGGCCAATTTATTGAAACTAATTATTTTTCACATATATTCAATTTTCAATGTCCTTGTGTCACACCTTTCATAAGTGGGATGAGGGGCAAATACTTAAGAATATGGGCTCTTCGGACCTGTGTTTGTTATATGCAAATTAAAGTGTTGATCCTAGCCCCTTTGATTTAAAGGGGCTGGGCTGGGTTTATTGCCCAGTGCCTGAGGCCCCCCCCCTTGAGGGGGAATGCCGATGGGATCAACGCATTTTTTGCACCTACCCACCGCATGAGTCTAGGCTCGTGGGTGGGCCTACATAAAAATGTCCTTGTGTCACGTCCTCATAAGTGGATGAGAGGCAAATACCTTAAGAATATGGGCTCTTCAGGGCCTGTGGATCCAGTGGCCTTGATTTAAGGTGGCATGGCTGAGTTTATTGCACAGTGCCTGAGGTGCCCCCCTTGGGGGGAATGCCGACGAGATCAACACATTTTTTGCACCTACCATCCCATGAGCCTCGGTTTGTGGGTGGTCCCACATTAAAAGGCCTTGTGTCAAGGTCATTTCACTTTGAGGAAGCCATATATTTTGGTCATTCATTTTCATTTCACCGTGATCAATACAACTGCATTTTTTAACACAAAAATATCATAAAATGTGTTCTTAATTAAGTTAATTTCAAATAATGTGCAAGCCCAATTAAGAACACATTTTATGATATTTTCATGTTAAAAAATGCAGTTGTATTGATTTGAACAAATTTGTATTTTCAGTGTAGATTTACGGTGAAATGAAAATGGCCGACCAAAACATATGGCTTCCACAAAGTGAAATAAACAAAGGGAGGTTACTCTCATTTATGTAGCTAATGTTCAGATTACCAAAAAAAAAATCTATCTCAATAAGACCCAGACAGGCTTCAGACCTTAACGATCGCCAAAAGAGCCAGAAATATAACCAAGGTTTCACTGCAATTTGCTTCCATTTAGTAATGATGATAATGTTGATTCAACTACACTAGGTACCACCAAAATAGGTCACATGATCAGTTTAGGCCATATTGAAGGAAGAAACGTAAATATTTTTTAACTTTATCTTTTTAAAATCTCACAAAAAAGAAATAACGAACATAAAGAGTTGTTACAAAGAAAAACAGTTAATTCAAAGATCAAATTATCCGATTGGGGAAAAATACTCAGCGTTATCCGTTTTTTTTAACAACACAGTTTCTTTATTGATATTTCTTAGCAGAATTCTGTATTCATGGTTATTTTACTAAAAAAACAAAAAATAAAAAAATAAAAAAAAACTCTGGCATTGAAACTTATAAAAATCTTCTGATATAATTATTCAGACTCTTATCTTTATAGTAAAAAAAAATAAAAATCGTTTTTTGTCGGTTCATTTTTTCATATTTCATAAAATAAAATGGGGGAGGGGTAGACTTCGTAAAAACATATTTCAGACATATTTTCATCAAAAGGTAAATAAGTATAGACATTTTCGTGAAAATTGGACCATTAATTGATTTTTCATAGAAGTTTTTTTTTAAACCTCTAGTCATAACTTATTTTTGGCTACGTTAAATTTTAATTGATTTAACGGTGCAAAAATGTAAACATTGTTTTTCGTTTATAATCTTCATTATTTCCTTAGGTTGAATTTTTTTTTTTTTTTTTTTTTTTTTTTTTTAATCACCAGGAGTTTTTTTTTTAATGTTTCTTCTTTCGAATGGACACAAATTTTTCAAGATAATATTAACGTTTATGCAAGTTTCATTGAGTAAAATATGGAGGGGGGGTAAATTTCACAGGGAAAATTGGTGGTACCTAAACTACGCAGACGACAACAACAAAAGGGAAAACGGTGAGAAGTTAATAGCAGACTTTGTACACACTAAGTGGCCTAACAAATAAACTTCACAACTACAGCCACCACCATCCCCCCGCTCGCCTACACCACCACCGCCACTTTAATTTGATAAATACATTTGATTCTCGGCTACCGCCACCACCTCTGTAAGTATACATACTTGTCACTCACCCTGACAATCCACTTGGAGGTGATTTTTCACCTGCCCGGGGCTTAAATTGGGAGATACAAAAAGAAGTAAAATACGTTCTTTCTTTCTTTTGTTCTCTTCTTTTCTTTTTCTTTTTTGTTTCGTTTATTTTTTTACGGGGAGGGGGGGTTAAGTGTTGAAAGAAGGTTGTGTTGAGAATGTAAATATATCAAGTTGCAGTTGACAGAGAGAAATTAGCCAGTAATATAAATATAATTAGATAAATATGCAGACAGGCACGTACATGCAAGGAAGAAACACTTGAAGAGGGGAAAGGGAAGAGGAGAGATAAGGGTTAGAATGGGAGTAAAAGAGAAAAGTGAGAAATAAAATAAAAAGGAGGGGGGCGAAAAAAAGGAAGGGGAGGAAGAAGGAAAATATGAAAATAAGAAAGAGTAGGGGGAGGAATGGGAAAGAAAAAGGAAGAAAGAGATGAAGATAAAGGGAGAAAAAGAAGAGGAAGAACCGGTGTAAAGGGGAAAAAAGGGAAAAGGAAAGAGAAAAGGAAAAGAAGAGGATATGAGAGGGAGAGAGAAAAAAAGGAAAAGAAGGGGAGAAAAAGGGAGAAATGCGAGAAAAATAAATAGAAACGGTAAGAAAGAAAAAGAGGTACAATGGAGAAAAAGAAAAACGAAGAAAAAAAAGGAAGAAAAAGAGGGGAAAGATGAAAAGAAAAGAGAAAAGGGAGAAAAGAAAGGAAAAAGGAAAGGAAAAAGAAGAAAAGGAAAAAAGAAGAAAACGGAGAAATAAAGAAAGAGAAAAGAGAATAAAAACAAACAGGAAGAGAGAGAGAGAAAAAAAAAAGAGAAAAGGGAATAAAAAGTAAAAAAGAAAAGCAGACAAAAAGAAGAGAAAAAAGGAGAAAAAAAAGAGAAAAAAGAAAGAAAGAGAAAGAAGGAAGTAAGATTTGATTGGTTGGATTTTACGGCATGTCCACACCTGTTATTGGAAATTCCATAGTTAATTATCTCCCCCTGCCGCTAGGGGGAAAATCGCCAACATCGTATGTTAACGCCAAAACCAAAAACTTGACTTATCGCCTAGCAGTTACTGGAGGAGAGACATAAAAACTAAAGGCCCTCATCACCAAGCCCAAACAGGGCGGACTTATCACGGAGTACCCACTGAGGGTAGTCGCGTAAATAGCGGTCCCTAAACTTCACTCATCACTTAGCCCAAAAACAGGGCTTACTTCTAAGGACCGTTGACCTGGACGGAGGCATATTTTCACAGCACACTTTCGAAGGCACAAAAGCACACTATTGAAGGCTGAAGACCAAATAGTCTACTTGAAAAGGGTTCATTCACCGTCATTTAAAGAACTGTTAACCAGGGCGAGAAGCATCTAAAATAGCATCCCCATTACTTATCACTGAACCGGTTACGAGGAAGAACGAGAAACGTCCTATCAACTTTCCAACAAGCAACAGAATACCCCTGTTATCACCATTACTCCAAGAAAATTACTTAACTCAGATAAGTCTGGTAGCAAATACCAATAAAATTTGCAACAAGTTCTTGTATTATTTGTCAATACATGTATTAAATTTCTATTGTGTGTTTGTCTTCTTTGTCCGACAATTTGCCTTCAACTACGGAGAAATAAGAGCTCCTTTGAAACCCCATAAATATTCTTTGGGTTATTTTGTGCTAATTACATTGTTTTATTCATTATTGATTTTTTAAAACTAAATATTTTTTCAAAATTATTTTTTCTATTTAATCCATAGATGGGACCCTATCAGGTACTACCACTCCAGGAGTAATGGCGATTAATGGGTACTCCACCACGACCCAGGGCTCCAGAATTGGAACCTCACCACTAGATTAGGGTTAACAGTTATTATTATAACCTTATAATATGCTTTTTATGGTAGGCTACATACTATAAGAGAGACATGATTTCGTAGGCCACATTCAAAAGGTAGGCCAATACTATAAGAGAGACATGATTTGTAGGCCACATTCAAAAGGTAGGCCACATACTATAGAGAGACATGATTTCGTAGGCCACATTCAAAAGGTAGGCCACATACTATAAGAGAGACATGATTTCGTAGGCCACATTCAAAAGGTAGGCCACATACTATAAGAGAGACATGATTTCGTAGGCCACATTCAAAAGGTAGGCCACATACTATAAGAGAGACACGATTTAGTAGGCCACATACTATAAGAGAGACACGATTAGGGCCATTCAAAAGGTAGGCCACATACTATAGAGAGACACGATTTAGTAGGCCACATTCAAAAGGTAGGCCACATACTAAAAGAGAGACACGATTTAGTAGGCCACATTCAAAAGGTAGGCCATATACTAAAAGAGAGACACGATTTAGTAGGCCACATTCAAAAGGTAGGCCACATACTATAATGGTACTGAAAATGAAATAAGGAAAAGTAAAAATAAAACGTAAAAGAAAGAGAGAAATCAAAGGAAAGGTAGAAAGGGATAAATCAGAGAAGGGAGAGGTAGGCTGAAAAAGAAAGAAGTGAAGTCAGAGAGAGAGGGTACGAAAAGAGGAGAATGAAAAGGACGATAAGAGAAAAATAAAAAGGTTGAAAAGGAAAGAAATTGAGAAAGAGAGGGGGAGAAATAGACGGAGAGAGAGGAATAAAGAGAGAGGGGAATAAAGAGAGAGAGAGAAATAAAAAGATATAAAAGACGATATAAGAAAAAATAAGAGGTTAAAAAGAAAAATAAGTCAGTGAGAGAAAGTGACAGACAGACAGAATGAGGGAGAAAAATGAAAAGATAAAAATGGTAAGATAATATAAATAGAAAAGAGAGAGAGAGAGAGAGAGAGAGAGAGAGAGAGAGTCAACGGATGAGAGAGAGGGAGAGAAATGAAAGATAAAAAAGGTAAGATGATATAAATAAAAAGTTGAAAAAGAGAGAGAGAGAGAGAGAGAGTCAATGAATGAGAGAGAGAGGGAGAGAAATGAAAAGATAAAAAAGGAAAGGCGATATAAAAAAAAGGGTTGAAAAGGAAAGAAATTAAGTCAAAGTGAGAGAGATTGAGAGAAAGAGAAAGAAAAGTAAAAAGAAGAGCCCCTCTCTCTGAGAGAGAGAGAGAGAGAGAGAGAGAGAGAGAGAGAGGGGAAAAGTTTTTTTTAAAAAGGAAAGACGGTATAATATTGAAAAGGTAAGAAATTAAGTCATAGAGAAATAAAAAGACGAAAAGGAAAAAAGAAAAAGAAAGAAAGCGAAAAAAGAATTAAGTCAGAGAGAGGGGGGAGAGAGAAATGAAAAGACGAAAAGAAAAAGAGAAGGAAATACGACAAAGAAAGAGAAAGAAAGAAAAAGAAAGAAATTAAGTCAGTGAGAGAAAGGGAGAGAAGGGGAGAGGGAGAGAGAGGGGAGAGGAGAGGGGAGAGAAATGAAAAGACGAAAAAGAAAAAGAGAAGGAAATACGACAAAGAAGAGAAAGAAAGAAAAAGAAAGAAATTAAGTCAGTGAGAGAAAGGGGGAGAGGGGAGAGGGGAGAGAGGGAGAGGGGAGAGAGAGGGGAGAGAAATGAAAAGACGAAAAGAAAAGAGAAGGAAATACGACAAAGAAAAAGAAAGAAAGAAGAAAGAAATTAAGTCAGAGTGATAGAGAGAGGGAGAGAAATGAAAAGACAAAAAAGAAAAAGAGAAGGAAATACGAGAAAGAAAAAGAAAAAGAAGAAAGATATTAAGTCAGAGTGAGAGAGGGGAGAGAGGAGAGAGAAGGAGAGAAATGAAAAGACGAAAAAGAAAAAGAGAAGGAAATACGACAAAGAAAGAGAAAGAAAGAAAAAGAAAGAAATTAAGTCAGTGAGAGAAAGGGGGAGAGGGAGGAGAGGGGAGAGGAGAGAGAGGGGAGAGAAATGAAAAGACGAAAAAAAAAGAGAAGGAAATACGACAAAGAAAAAGAAAGAAAGAAAAAGAAGAAAGATATTAAGTCAGAGAAAGGTGGGGAGAGAGAAAAATAACGACGACAAAGAAAAAGAAAGAAAGAAAAAAAAGAAATTAAGTCAGAGAGAGAGAGGGGGTAGAGGGGGGGGAAGAAATGAAAAGACGAAAAAGAAACATAAAGAAAGGAAAAAGAAAAAGAAAAATGTAAGAAAATTAAAACAAGGCGTAATAGAATAAAAAAAATAAATTGGAAAAGTCTTACTAAATAAAATAAAAAATAAAGATTCTAAATTAAAAACGTTTATGTGACAAAAAGGCGTTTAACACGAAATACAAGATTTCGACTGAACGAGTCAAATCTAAAAAAGGAAGGAATAGAAAAAAAAAAGACCCGACTTCTAAATTTATAGTCACAGACGACAACGTCAGAACATTTAAGTGCGAAAAGTAGATTATTTTAAACATGAAAGAAAGAAGAGAAGAGAAGAAGAAAACTATTAGTTACTTGAATGAATAGGTTAATGAACACTGTAAAAGAATACGTCTATTTTGAATACCGAATGAATGGAGGGGGGGGGAAGCTTGTATTAAAAACAAATTAAATTAATTCGTTTAGAATGTCATAGTCGTCGACTTACGACCTAGCAATCTATTCGACTTGCGACGACTCGCACTTACGTCTTTGAACAAAAGACCAACATCTTTTATTTTTTTTTTTTTAATAGACAACTTTTTGTTTTTGTTAGCTCAGTCGGTAGAGCGTTCGGCTAGAAACCACAAGTTTCCTAGTTCGATACCGGTCCTCGCCAAGTCAGCGTATGAGTAGCACGGGGATCTGTGCGGTAAAGTAAAGAGCTGATGGTAGGTGTGGCGCTCCACCTCAGACGCCAAAACAATCTCCTTTGTCTAGCGCTATTGAAAAGGGGATAGACTCCCTCGCTGACTGACTGATACCGACTTTAGGCCGCCCCGACGACTTTTACTTACTTTACGGCATATGAACCCTTTTCGGGTCATTTAATGCCTAATCAAATCGTTTTGATAGATACATGACTCAGTTATATTATTGAGATTTTTCGGACTGTTGTCCTCATTTTATTGTTACACAAAGTGTCGGTCAATGTGACCTCCGGCCTTCTTTAGGTGTTTTTTTTGGGGGGGGGGTTTGTCGAACTCGGGAACCTCTATGTCATTATTGAAACAAAAGGACTCCGGTTGCGTACAGTACCTGCGATTGCTTAAGTGGTCACCCAATTAAGTATTGAACAGATTCATCATCGTTTAACTTCGGTGATCTAGCGGAAATCAGTGCTTTCAGTGCGACTTGACTGTGATTTTCATAAGGTAAGCAACTTAAATAAGGGCTGACTGGTTGGTTGGTTTTTAATGGCATATCAAACCTTGTGGGTTATCTAATGCCAAATCATACATGTGTGTGTGTGTGTGTGTGTGTTTTACAATTTGCTTGTGTATATTTGGTTTGGGGGCTGGTTTTGAAGGCTATCACTATGCGAATGTAAAGACAGATGAGGTAACGAGGATATTGTTCATTTACCTGTGATTTATTGTTTTCTTAATATTTCGGGATGAAATATCCCTTCGTCAGAAGACTTCTAAAAGGTCGGAGTCATATAGAGAATGCTCACGACTGCTTGTATCAATCCGTTCTGTTGGTATTTTGTACTTGTTTGTGGTGGTGATGGTGGAAGCGTGTATGTTCGTATGTTTCATGTATTAATATTCTTCCAAATGCTTATGCGTGTTTGTGTGTGCACATATATTTTTGTTGGTGGTCATTCACTAGAGCCTGAGTGATAGCAAGTCTCCTCAGGTCTCCAAGACCGAGTGTTTTAGCCGATCTCAACAATGCTGTTTGGATGGTCTCGATTCTTCCTCGGATTTCCAATTCATCCAGACTCTTTTCCAAACCTCTGGGGATCGTTTCAAGAGTACCAATTACAATTGATAGGAATTTTACCTTCATGTTCTACAGGTTTTTTTTTAGGTTTGTTTGTTTGTCTTTCAGTTCTCTAGACAGGTCCAAGTATTTGTCTATCTTTTCATTTTCTTTCATTTTTACTGTGATCTACCGGGACGACAAAATCCGCGAGATGACAAGTTCTCTTCACTAGCTCTGGTTTCGGTTATTTCCTATAAATCTAACATAAATAAAGGGGAACCACTCTTGACTGATAAATTATTTATTTATTTATTTATTGATCTACTAGGAAAAAAGAAAACGGGGTTAGGGTTAGGGTTTAGGGTTAGTTTAATGGGAAAATAAATAAACAAATTATCAGTCAAGAGTGGTCCCCCTTTGTTTATGTTAGACTTATAGGAAATAACCATGGTTTCTTAACCGGGATTAGGCGATCCTTCTGTATCCTGAAGTCCCAGAGAATTTCATGAGTCTCATTCTCTGGGGACGATTCTGGTTTGTGCATGTACGATTTAGTAGCATGGTGAAATTTTAATTCCTAGCATGATTTCCAGTGAATCACCTTTCCCACCCAGTCGTACCTAGTCTTATATTCTCTTTGTGCTAGTTTACTGCATTCGCTTATTATATGGTTAACAGTTTCGTGTTTGTCTCCACGCATGCCACACTTGCTATTTTGTTGCATCTGAAACCTTCGCACGAACAGGGCAGTGAAAACTTCAAACGAACAGACTTCCAAGACAGTTCATGATCCACTGCCTAAGCCTCCAACCCGGCCTTCGGGACGGGGGTCCAGTGAGCTTCGGCCACTGGATCGGTGAGATGGTAAATTAGTAGCGTCGATCCCAGAGGGCCATCCCTCCAGGCAATACCTGTCCCCTTGATTTAAAGGGGCAGGGCTGGGTTTATTGCCCAGCGCCTGAGGCGCCCCCTTGAGGGTGAATGCCGACGGGATCGACGCAATTTTTCTACCCGCCACCCATGAGTCTCGGCTTGTGGGTGGTCCCACATAAATAGGGCCTTCATGCCTGACTCGGTACGAGTGGGGTACTGGGAAAATAAAACCCAAGCCTCCAACACACCCATTTTACAGGCTACGGCGAGGCGGCCGATTGGTTAATCAACAGAGTTTTAGATTTGCATCAGCGTACTTCATTCGTTCCTTCTTCCAAACTGCTCTACGACAACATGCGTATGCAAATCGTGGACGTTTTCGTGCGTGATATCGCGTATCTTGCTCACGACTATCACACTCCTCCCTGATCTGAAGATCACACAAAGGACAATGTGGAGCAGGTCGTTTTATCCTGATACTTCGTCTCAGTGAAGCGGGCTCGGCTATCTCCTCAGTGGTACTTTCCTCTGACGGCATCACCGTCACCTTTATTATGGTTAGTGCTCTTGGTCCTCAAATGTTTGGGAAGAAAAAGATTGATGGAATTGAAAATCAGAGGAAGAATCGTGATAATCCAGACGACAGCATTGTTGAGATCAGTTAGAATACTCAGAAGAATCTTGAAGGCCTGAGGGACTTGTTGTCACTCAGAATCCAGTGAATGACCACCAGCTAACGCAAAAAAAAACTGCCAAATAATAATAATAATAATAATAATAATAATAAGAAGAAGAAGAAGAAGAAGAAGAAGAAGAAGAAGAAGAGAAGAAGAAGAATCTTTTGAGATAAAGTCGGACCATCCTAACCCAGCCAAGAGACCAGACCTAGTGTTGATTACCAAAAAAAAAAAAAAAGAAAAAGAAAAGAAAAACGGATCAACTGGTGGACTTTGCGGTTTCAACAGATCACAGGGTGAAGCTGAAGGAAAATAAAAAGATGGATAAATACCTGGACCTTGTCAGAAAATTGAAAACGCTAAGGAATATGAGAGTGAAAGTGATACCAATTGTAGTTGGTGCACTTGGAACGGTCCCAGTAAACTTGGCAAAAAGACTGGAGGATCTGGACATCAGAGGAAGAATTGAGACCATCCAGACTACTGTATTGCTGCAATCGGTTAGAATAATCAGAAGAGTCCTGGAGACCTGAGGAGACTTGTTGTCACTCAGACTCCAGTGAAATACCATCAGCTAACGCTGATGTGAAAAACTCAAAATAATAATAATAATAATAATAATAATAATAATAATAATAATAAGAAGAAGAAGAAGAAGAAGAAGAAGAAGAAGAAGAAGAAGAAGAAGAAGAAGAAACTTGAGATTAACTGATAATATGTGCAGTGTGTGTATTTATGACTTAAATAAACAGGGGAGAAAAAATATGAATGAAATGAAGACATAAAAATATGGAAGTGAATTCGTCTAAAAATATGCTTAAATTTCATGAATAGAACGAAGAACGAAGAGAGGGAAGAAGAAAAAAAACTTTACAATTTTTTTTATTTATTTTTATCGTCTTTACATTTTTCCCTTTATAGTCGCCATTTTATATTGAACATTGGTATGACGTCCAAAAAAAAAAAAAAAGATGAGGGGGAGGTGGAATCTTCCAAGAAATTCCAAAATACATTCAGCAGCGTAAAGAAAGCAATTGAAATGAAACGATGACGCATTCCACGTAAGAGACAGACAGACAGACGGAAACAGAGGTCACGTGATCAACACGAACCTTTCTGCCCTTACTCTTAGATTCTAGATCAGAGGTTCATTGTGACTAGTAGGACCTGTGGATATACCACAATATGATCATTTAATTATTACAACATTTGATACGTTTACTCAAGAGCTATTGCTAAATAGTTTAATATGTAAAGTAAAGTAAAGTCGTCGGGGGGGGGGCCTAAAGTCGGTATCAGCCAGTCAGCGAGGGAGTCTATCCCCTTTTCAATAGCGCTAGACCAAGGAGATTGTTTTTGGCGTCTGAGGTGGAGCGCCACACCTACCATCAGCTCCTTACTTTACCGCACAGATCCCTGTGCTACTCATACGCTGAGTTGGCGAGGGCCGGTATCGAACTAGGAACCCTGTGGTTTCTGGCCGAACGCTCTACCGACTGAGCTATGTAAAAAGTACAATAATCTTGATTTAACTTTATCTGACGCTTTTTTGTCCATCTTTTCATTATATTCGATTGAAATAGATTAGTGTTATCGCGTCCGCGTGCTCACCCCTCTCTCTTTTTTCCCCAACTCTTTCTTTTTTTTTATTATATTTTTTCTGTAAGACATGTCTTTTTTCTTCCCTTTTCTTTCTTTATAATAAAAACAGAATGGTCCATTATTTAGTTGAGGTGACGACACTCATAAGAATTTGACAAATAAGCATCACCAGATAATTAGGATTTACATTTTTTCATTTCATCTTGGATGATTTGGACGGTCTCATTTTTAACCAGAGAGATTTGCAAGACGATTACGGTCGGAAGATTAAGGAACAAGAGTATTAATATATGGATAGTCTACTTTTTCTTATAGGTGTTTCGGTCTAGCCCAGTTTGTAGAACATCCGCCTAGAAACCGCAAGGTTCCGGGTTCGACACCGGCACCTTGCCAACTCAGCACATCAGTAGGACAGCCTGGATCTTTACGGTAAAGTGAGGAGCTGATGGTAGGTGTGGTACTTCACCTCAGACGCAATAACAATTTCCATAATAAAAGGAATCGGCGACACGGGTTCAAATCCTGGATGAGGTTGGTTGCATTTCACATAGTGGTGATATCCTTGGGAAAGGTATCCAGCCAACTCTTCTCCCACGAGCTATGGGTAAATAGGAAATTTTGGGCTCTTTAAACCTTTAAAAATTTTAAAAATGGATTTCTGTTAAAAAAAAAATAACTGGTTTATATGGACCACTTAACGGTAAAAAAAAACCCACCCTGTTGTTGGGGCTGTAAAATACACCGATTACATCCCTGCAGAGGTGTAAGACAGTCCCTCAACGAGGCTACTTGCTGGCCGTGGGTGGTGACCAGTGATTCTTAAGGACGGAATCCTGATGGCTGAGAGATCAATTGACTATCACGTGACTAACAAATGCTGATAGTTACTAATGTGATGCTTCAAAATCACTGATGTGTATTATTCTCTTAAACTGAGTCTTACCCCTCTGCAGAGGTGCAGTTTGTGTATTCTAAAGCCCCACCGACAGGGCTAATCACTGATGTGTATCATTCTCTTAAACTAAGACAGTTTCAGACAAACTCGTTCCAAATACTACCAGTCAACCTTTTCAAAAACATTAAACTAGAGGGCAATTTGAATTTTCTTTACAAAAAAAAACAAAAAAAAACAACTTTTCATCATGATCTGACCAAAGACTAACCAAACATAACCAAATACTACCATAAAAAAACCGGTGCGGTTATAGTATGTGGTCTACCTTTTTGATTCTGTTATAGTATAGTATGTGGCCTACCTTTTTGATTCTGTTATAGTATGATTCTGTTATAGTATGTTGCCTACCTTTTTGATTCTGTTATAGTATGTTGCCTACCTTTTTGATTCTGTTATAGTATGTTGCCTACCTTTTGATTGTATGTTGCCTACCTTTTTGATTCTGTTATAGTATGAGGCCTACCTTTTTGATTCTATTATAGTATGTGGCCTACCCGGTTTGAATGTGTCCTACCTCAGTAAGAGTATATTTATAGATATAAGTAGTAGGCAATTTATTGAAACTAATTATTTTTCACATATATTCAATTTCAAGAAATGCAATTCAGTCATAAGCTGTATATAGTAATTAAGAATAATTTTAAAATGCTTATCCATAATTTACATGAATCAGAGATCTATTTAATTCTAAAATATTATAAAATTCTGAAATAGAGTTAGGGTTAGCAGTTATTATTATAACCTTATATGCTTTTTATGGTAGGCCACATACTATAAGAGAGACATGATTTCGTAGGCCACATTCAAAAGGTATGCCACATACTATAATGGTACCAAAAAACCAAATACCCTAAAACCCGAAACCCATATGAAAGACAAATTCTATTTAACCCTTTACATTGGCATTGAATGACCCACAGTGGTTGACATGCCGTTGTTGGGTTCAAGTTATAATATAAATTATAATTAGTTGAACAAACAACTCCGACCAAAAGTGTTAAACATAACATTATGGACTTTAATATAAGGAAGCGCGTGGTGTAATGGTTAAAGTCATGGGAAATGGACTCGTCGCCCCGAGTTCAAATCCTGGACGTGGTAATTGCATTTCACTTGGGAAAGGTATGAATCCTACTCTCCCTCCAGCTATGGGTAAATAGCAGGGCAGACTGGGTTCTTTAACCATGGCTAGGTAACCAGACTAGGAGAAGGAAAACTCTGAATTCAAACCTGTTGAACTCTGCTTAAGAAATTGACCTTGTGTCGTATCCTGCTCGTGCGGAGGAGTTGGTAAATATATATGACATGAAATATATATACGTGACAAAGATGCATAATGTACATGTGAATGACACATAAAAAGAAGAAGAGTACAAAGTAGATATATCTAGAATATAGCAGTAATGAGGGGTTATGGAGAGTCCATAAGAATGTCACTTACTAATGCCTGTGTGGGGTGAAAACACCCACACAGGGAGGGTGTAGACAAGTGTCTAACCCATGGTTGTCAAGTCCCGAGAAGAAAGAGAGAGTTCTAAACAGGCGCTTAAATACCAAAAAACCCTGGTGGTCAAAAACGGGAACCCAGAGGGAAGATAACTCTTCCAAGCAAAGGGAAGACAACCCAACACCGTTAAACAAAACTCCAGCCCAAACATCTTGCTCGTGCGGTGCGGTTGGTAAATATACTAATGTTGTTGAGACTCTCAACAGATTCATTGCTCTCTTTTTATTTTGTTAACACGAAGATCTGTGAGATTTTATTCCGGTTTTATTTGTCGTGTCATTCGGGGGGAAAACAGAAACACCTGACACTGAGCCGTTTATGACTTCGCATCAGGTTTTTCTTCAGCTCTTTATTGACTTGATTTCTTTATAATATACGCCTTTTTAGAAAAGAACGAAAAAGGAAGTGACTCAAACGAAACAAAAAAAAAAACTAGACATAAAAACAAAGACACAATGAATTAAAAAAATACAATAATAGAAGCGATCAGATTATTAGATTAATGAAGACGATCATGAAATACTTTCAAGGACTTTTGGTAGCGAGAGGAGAGACTTACCTCGAGAAGCAAAGCGGGTGCGAACCTCTCTCGCTTGTCTCGCTTGCAGGATGAGTAAAAGTAAGTAAAGTCGTCGGGACGGCCTAATATCGGTATCAGCCAATCAGCGATGGAGTCAATCCCCTTTTCACTAGCGCTAGACCAAGGAGATTGTTTTTGCATCTGAGGTGGAGCGCCACACCTACCATCAGCTCCTTACTTTACCGCACAGATCCCTGTGCTACTCATAATGCTGAGTTGGCGAGGACCGGTATCGAACTAGGAACCTTGTGATTTCTAGCCGAACGCTCTACCGACTGAGCTAACCCGGCCCTATAAAAAGCTTTCGTCATACGCGATCTCTAAGCAAAGAGATATGGCGTTAGTAAATCTGCTCGTTTGCAAAGAAGTGCCCACAGAAGAACGCCACACGAGTTCGTCCTTGACTCTCCAGCAGTGTCTAAGTATACGAGAATAATTAACCGTAATCTCCGAATGGGATCGGTTAATTATGTTTTGGTTGTTTAGTTTTGAAAAGAAACCAAAAAGAAGGGAAGAAAAAAAAAAAAAAAAAGAAAACCTGGTTTCAAAATGTCATTAATAGGGAGTCCTAGGTTGAATGAAATTCTAAGGTGACATTTGAATGCATCTTATTTGTGGGTTGAATGACTCCCAGCAAGTTATAAGAAAGGATCTTTCTACGCTCTCAGAATGTTAACTACAAGAAGGGGACATTAGAAATTTCTTAAAGGATTCTTTTGTAAATGGCAGATAGACTACAGATAAAGCATAATTAGACAGTATATATATATATATATATATATATATATATATATATATAGGGTGGCTCGGGCTTCTGTTTTGTCAATTAAAAATTGACAAAACAGAGACCCGAACAATCAAAGTTTTTTTTTTCTTCTTCTTTTTAGATTTGTCGCACATCTCTCGCCATTGAATGCGCCTCACCTGCGCAAAAATCAAGACAGAAATCTGAATTAGTTTTTCTAGTTTTATAAGAAGTGGCTCTTCTTTTCTGGTGAGTCTGAGAACTTTTTAAACGACCCTCGTATATTTATGATTCGGATTCCAGAATAGCCATCAACAGAGGGGAGATAAGATGTAAAAAGTACTTTGAGAAACGAGAAGAGAGTCCATTTAGTTTTAATTCAGACCAGCTGGTTGATCGGGGGGTGGGGGTGCTCTCCGACCGCTCGTCATGGATAATGTCAGTGGTCCTAAAATGAAATGTCCTTAATATACAGAAAGCCATTAAAATTCATTTAGCCTTTTGAGTCTTCTTGGGCAGAAGTACAGTCTGGATGTTGGGGAGGACATCACGTTGTGCAATGGTAACCCCGGACAACAGCTTGTTCAATTCCAGCTGCAAATGACGAGGGGTGATTCTAGATTTCTTGTTATCCCTAGCAGCATTTCCTGCCAATTCAAGAACCTCAGCGGCCAGATATTCCATAACGGCGACCAGGTAGACAGGGGCACCGGCACCGACACGTTCAGAATAATTGCCTTTACGCAGAAGACGATGAATACGACCGACAGGGAATTGAAGTCCGGCACGAGATGAACGGGTCTTACTCTTTCCAGTTACTTTACCTCCTTTGCCGCGTCCAGACGTGATGAGTGAATATTATTCTGTTGTATTGACCACAAAACCCCGCGAGAATGTAATGCTTTGGATTAGACAAACTAAGGGCCAAAATGGAGTGTTGTATGTCTTGGATTGCGCAGGGTTCCATTCTCAAGCCTCACTGGTCGGTGTATTCTAAAGACCCAGCTAAGCAAGCATTAGAAAAGAAGTAACAGATGAAAGAAGTACTCCATGTTGAATAATTCAGCTTATGAATCTTTTGACTAGGCCGATAAATGTAACGGAACGAAATGCCGGTATATAAAAAAAAATATGACGAACAAAAGAGCTACATATTGAAATTAGTTATAACTACATTTGATATGACAGCATAACGAAACAGGAACGCATGTAAACACGTTTCTGTTGCGCTTGTTAAGACACCGCTGGAGCTAGCGATCTCTCTCTCTCTCTCACACACACACACACACTCTCATATATATCTTATTATAATGGAGATTGTGTGTTTTTCTGTCTGTAACCGAAACTATATTACTACTCAAGTCACAATTCCCTTAATTATTTACGTCAAATTCTTCATGATTTCATTCTTTTAAACCTTCAGTTATTAATAAAAATTGTTTTACATTATTAATATTGTTGACCATATCTACGTACTAATAACATGCAATTGTATTTATATATACAACAAAATAGCGGTTTACAGTTTGAATGAGAAGGCTAATTTGCATATTGATATTTAAAATTTTATTTTAATAAATATGTGCTTGGTATTATTGATTTCTAATTGTTTGGTTTTATCTTAAGAAATATAAACAAAAATCTCGTGGATAAATCTTAAAAGAAATTTATTTACAAGAAGAAATAACTGTAATATTATCCTTTACTTCCTATTTTAACTAAATAGTTAAATTAGGAAAATTTACCAATGAAAGAGGGGAGTAATGGAAAATGATGGAAGAGTTAGTTTCAAAGTTGTTCTATTTTTCGATTATACCCCCCGTGTTGCAGATCTTTTTATCTGCATTCTTAGTCAGTTTCATTAGCCTTTCTAATTTAATATGATATTTTATTATATCAAAACTTAAATACTTGCACCCGGAGGGTGCATATATTTGCTAGTATATATATATATATATATATATATATATATATATATATATATAAAGAGAGAGAGAGAGAGAGCTAGCTACAGCGGTGTCTTAACAAGCGAAGGCTAGTGGTTAGAGTCATGGAAAATGGACTCGTCGATTCGAGTTCAATTCCTAGACGAAGCTGTTGGCATTTCACATAGCATTAATACCATTGGGAAATGTATGAATCCATATATTCTCCCTCCACCTATGGGTTAAATAGTTGGGCAGACTGGGCCCTTCCGCCTTGGGTAGGTAACTAGTCTAGGAGAGGGATAACTCTGAATTCAAAATTCCTGAGGTCGGTCGTTGATTGGGTTTGTGGCAATCCTTGATGCTACAATTATTTCCTATCGACTGTGCCAAAAAGTGTGGATGGTCCAATACAAGCCTTCACCACTATAAACAAATCACTCTGTAGATGTTCATTGTATGAACACTCATACGTCGGCAGAGTCCATGATGTATATATATATAAGTTGAAAATGGAAGAGAATTCGATGGTATGTTGAAAGGAAAAATATAGGAAAGAAAATGCTTAATGGATAGAAAAGATTTTATTTTATTTTACTGGCACGTGTTTCGGTCAGGAGTTTATCCAGGTACATATGTACTCTATTATTATTCTAAATACAAAATAAAATAACAATAATAGAAAACTACACAAAATTTGTTTAGTATACAAAGAAATAATGGTCTTCGTTAGAGTAAATTCTTTGGTGTTTTATATCAAAGCGGTTAAAATACGGAAATTTTCTAAATGTTCGAAAAAAAATAATCTTTTTGAAATTGTTTGAAGAAAACGTTTCACAGTGATAGAGAAACTGTGATATTGATGTCATCGTAGCATGCGATGGATTTTCACACACACACATATATATATATATATATATATATATATATATATATATATTCAAATTCTAAGGGTATCGCGTATGCTTCATATATTGGATGTTATGAAAAAAAATGTACTGGGTTTTTTTAAGCATGAAAGAATAGTGAAACTAAGAGTTCAAATGGGTTAATATTCAAGAAATAAAGTTGACTCCAACATGAAGCCCAAATTAGCAACCATACTTTCTAAACCAGAAGTCTACGACTAACAATCACCATATAAATCTAAGTCCAATTTCATTTACACTATTAATCCGAACAAAGTGGGTAAGTCAATTGTATTTCTTAAATATTAGCCCATTTGAACTCTTAGCTTCACTATTCTTTCATGCTTCAAAAATAAAAATTAAAAGTAAAAGAAACAGTATATTCATTATTCTTCTAACCTTGAGATATATATATATATATATATATATATATATATATATATATTTGTGTATGTGAGTGGGAAAAGTGGATATCCGACAGTATGTAATATTATAAAAAAATTGAAAAACACAAGTTTGTAAACGAGTACTGTTTATTTCGCCAACGCTGCAGTGTTTCGATCTGTTTCAATAGATTTTCATCAGGACTTTCGTTTGTTTGAGGGAAGAAGATTTCTTATTTTCTGTGATACTTTTTCCCCCTCAAACTAACGAAAGCCCTGATGAAGATTTATTGAAACAGATCGAAACACTGCAGCGTAGGCGAAATAAACATTACTCGTTTATAAACTTGTGTTTTTCAAGTTTTTCATAATATTACATTCTCTCTCTCTCTCTCTCTCTCTATATATATATATTATATATATAATATATATAGAGAGAGAGAGAGAGAGAGAGAGAGAGAGGGGGGGAGAGAGAGAGAGAGATTGTGTATTTTGGTAGCAAGTTATTATTCAAGCAGGTTAAAGACCGCGGAATATTTCTGCTTTATAATGTTCATGTGTAGACGTTCAAGTCTTGTTATTTTCTGTACATCGAGATCTAGATTTAAAGGGGCAGGACTGCGTTTATTGCCCAGTGCCTGAGGTCCACCCCACCCCCACCCCGTTGAGGGGGGGGGATGCCAACAGGATCAACGCATTTTTGTGCCTATCACCCATGTGCTTCGGCTTGTGGGTGGGCCAACATAAAAATGCCCTTGGGATGAGAGGCAAATACCTGTTTCGACCGAGGGTTCCAGGGACTTCGGTCCTAGACCTTACAAGCTAACATCGTTGATCCCAGAGGGCCACCCCCTAGGCAACACCTGCCCCCTCGATTTAAAGAGATAGGGATGGGTTTATTGCCCAGTGCCTGATCAATGCCGACGGGATCAACGCATTTTTTGCACCCGCCACCCATGAGTCTCGGCTTGTGGGTGGTCCCACATTAATAGGGCCTTGTGCCTAACCCGTACACGTGGGGTACGTGGTAAATATCTAGTATGTAGATATGGTCAACAGTATTAATAATGTCAAACAATTTTAATAATTGAGGTTTAAATAAAAACAAAATCATGGAGAATGTGACGTAAATAACTAAGGGAATTGTGACATGAGTAGTAATATACTTTCGGTTACAGACAATCTCCATTATAATAAGATTATTATTATAATTTTAAAGGCATATAACTATAACTTATCAAAAACGGCACATCAGTATGTATTTTTTTTTATCATGGTAATATATTTCAAATGCTATAATTTAGAGAATAGGTTAATTTCCAGTCAAATTTGCAAGTGACTGAAAAATACCTGAAAGCGGAGAGTGCAACAAATGTCAGGCAAAAAAAATCCCTTTTAAAAATTGACCTTGTGTCACATCCTGTCTGTGATCAAGGGGTTGGATAAATGCATATATCTCCTTCTTCAATCAGTCTTGGTGGGTGAGCAGTCCATGACCTGCAACACTCCACTTAAACCCTTACTTAGACTAGACGGTCGGTCGGAGAGGCCCCCTCCGTTCAATCGGCTGGTCATGTCAAGCCCTAGCACCTATATGGTTGACCCAACCCCATTGCCCTCATAGCAAGCCCCAACCCTTTTTATCATATGGGTGCTATAAGGCGGTGGCTGAGGGTCTACATGTCCTGGGAATGACGTTAAACTCTATCTGATGGTGAGGTTCCAGTTTTGGAGGTTTGGGGAATGTGGAGCACCCCTTCATCACCATTGCTCCCTGGTTCACTCTGACCCAGAGTGATAGTGACTGTTAGGGTCCCATCCATGGGTTAAATAGAAAAATGTATTTATAAAAAAAACATGTGTATCTATTAAGAATGAATTTATTTCAAAACTTTATCGGCATTAAATGACCCACTGAGGTTGACATGCCGTAAAACAAAACAAACCTTCAATCAACCAGATGAATAAAGCAAACTGCTATTTCGACTTAAACAAATCTTCGACTTCCTAGTAACATATGACTTTCGGATCAAAAAGTAATTTGCTGGTAAGTCCAACGAAACCTCCCAGAAGCAAACATTTACCATAGCAACAGACATTTACCATAGCAACTGACAATCCATGAAGCCACTCTGGAAAGACCTCCCGGGAAAATGACATCAACGTCACATTTGTTTTGTATGACACTTTTGTTTATAGACTGGCTACTCACTGAAAGGTCATATATCATCATCATCATCGTCATCATCATTTATTGTTGATTAATTGGTTGGATTTTTGCGGCATGTCAACCCTTGTTGGGTTATTTTATGCCGAAGACGTATTGTTTTATTCATTCTTGATGGTATTCAAATTTTAATAAATACATGACTGGTATTATCTATCTATATATAGTTTGTTTTATTTTAATACATATTTAAAGTTTACATTTCAAATTGTTTTATTTTTTAATCCTTTAATGAATTTGATGATTTTACTTACTTAGGATACAAACTCGCTGACATTGAATGTTTAACTCCCACCCCTTAGGCAATATGTTTCAAAAATTTATTTTTACATCGCCCAGAGGGTTTTTTTTCTAGTGCATTTAATTAACCATTGAAATTAATTATTAAACCCAATGGTAGACACATTTTTGTGTTAGTATTGCAATGTATAATTTCAATTAAACTTGGTTTAAAAAATTATTTTTCAACATTATATTATAGTAATTTTTTTTTTTTTTTTGGGGGGGGGGTAAGGAATACGTAATTGAAAACAACCTTACTCCCCAATCCCCTAAACCGTAACCCAATTAGCTAAAAAAAATTCATTCTTACACTGTAGTTAAACTGTCATGGATTACCACCAAATAAGTTTCCGTTTTAATTTTGACGACGATTTGCAAGTATAACCGGCTTCTCTAGGTGACCTTATGGACCCTCATTGGGAATCTACTGAAACTCTTCGTTTTATAAACTAAGAATCACCACAGAGAAAAAGACATTAGTCTGTCCTTTCATAACTTCTAAGTCTTCTCTAGGTGGCCGTATGGACCACCATTGGGAATATGTTATTGAAATAAGTACTCATCAGCGAGAGGAAAAAGTTCTTTGGCGGGGGGGGGGGGGTCCACTATTCCTAATTGGAGCAAAGGAAATTGAACCACGTGGTTTTGTTCTTAAACTGACTTGAAAGGAGTGTTTATTTAATGCATCATATTACTGTTTGTGCGCACGTGGGTGTGTATGTGACGTATTTACATCCTGTTTTGTTTTTTGGGGGGTTTTTTTTTCAAATACACAAAATCCAATGAGGAAAATGGTTGTTGGGAGTGATGTACTGTATAGTTAAATCAAATCTGAAAACACAGATCGTTCATAAGTTAAGAAGCAATGAACCTGTGGTCACTATTTAGATGGGTGACCACCCAGTAACTTGGTGACTGTCAGGTTCTGGCCGATTCGATGGTCTGATGATTGACTGTTTATGCTATTTAAACTAATATATATATATATGGAATATAAATAGAATCGTCGACCCGAGTTCAAATCCTAGACGAAACTGTTTGCATTTCACATAGCGCTAATACCCTTGGGAAAGGTATGAATTCTACTCCCCCTCCAGCTATGGATAAATAGTAGGGCAGACTGGGCTCTTTAACATTGGTTAGGCAACCTGTCTAGGAGAAGGAAAACTCTGAATTCAAACCTGTTGAACTCCGCTTAAGAAATTGACCTTGTGTCGCATCCTGCTCGTGCGGAGGGGTTGGTAAATATAATATATATATATATATATATATATAATATATAATATATATATGTGTGTATGTATGTATGTATGTGTGTGTGTGTGTGTGTGTGTGTGTGTTTGTGTTGAAAGGGAAAATAAACAAAGGAAAGAAAATGCTGAAAGGATAAAATAGATTTCATTTTACTGACACGTGTTTCGTCCAGGAGTTAGATAGAGTGCAGGGATAATCTCCTGGTCGAAACACGTGTCAGTAAAATAAAATCTATTTTATCCTTTCAGCATTTTCTTTTTTTTTGTTTATTTTTCCTTTCAACATACCGTCGGATTCGCTTCCATTTTCAACTTACATATAATCTTATTATAATGGAGATTGTGTGTTTTTCTGTCTGTAACCGAAACTATATTCCTACTCAAGTCACAATTCTCTTAGTTATAGACATCACATTCTCCATGATTTTATTTTATTTAACCTCAATTATTAATAAAATTGTTTTACATTATTAATACTGTTAACTACGTCTACATATTGACAACATGCAATTATATTTATATATACAACGAAATATCGGCTTACAGTGTGAACGGGAAGGCTAATTTGCATATTAATATTAAAAAATCGAATTTAATAAATATGTGCTTAGTATTATTGATTTGTAACTGTTTGGTTTTATTTTAATGAATATAAGCAAAAATCTCTTCAATGAATCTTAAATGAAATCCATTAACAAGAAAAAATAACTCATTTTATTCTTTACTTCCTCTTTTAACTAAATACTTAAATTAGAAAAAATAACAATGAAAGACGAGAGTGATGGAAGAGTAAGTTTCAGTTGTTCCATTTTTTATTATACTCCCTCTGTTTCAAATCTTTTATTATACTCCCTCTATTGCAAATCTTTTTATCTGTATTCTTATTTAGTTTCATTAGCCTTTCTAATTTAATACAATATTTTATTACATTAAAACTTAAATACTTGCACCCGGAGGGTGCATATATTTGCTAGTATAATATAATATAATATAATATAATATATATATATATATATATATATATATATATATATATGAATTAGTTTTAGAAACTTTTTATATATCTACAACGGTTTCGGGATTTACATACCTCCTCAGACTACGAAGTAGTGTATAAATACAGAAAGTGTTATGGGTCCAATGGGAGAAAATTAAATATTTTATAAAAAAAGGGCCGCAAAATGGATTTTGTTTTGTTTTTTAATTTTATTATTATCTTACATTCTAATGTTTCTAATATCTTCTTCGGGCCTTAATTAAATATATTCCGGCAGAATATGAACATATATATATATATACACACACACATATATATATATATATAAGTATCTAAGTATCTAACTCCTCCCTTCCTGTTTGGTGGGAGCTGAGAGGATATATATATATATATGTAAACAAGGTTTGTTTAGAATGGCTTTTTGCCGATAATTTTTGGGAGAATAAGTGCTTAATTGGAGTCGGACCTAATTTTGAAAATTAATTAATTAATAATGAATTAGGCGGGAATACCTATTAAATGTATGGCTAAACAAATCGAGAAAAATCAATCTCTGTATGTACATTTCGGCCTATTAGGCCTCATCAGCAGAGCAGTTATGAGATCGGCCTGTCAGCTTGGCAGTCCGGTTTCAAATCACGCACAGGGCGGTCCTCCGATCTATAGCTCTGCTGATGAGGCCTAATAGGCCGAAATGTACATACAGAGATTGTTTTTTCTCGATTTGTTTAGCCATACATTTAATAGGTATTCCCGCCTAATTCATTATTAATTAATTAATTTTCAAAATTAGGTCCGACTCCAATTAAGCACTTATTCTCCCATATATACATATATATATATATATATATATAATATATATATATATATATATAATATATATAATAAAATAAATAAATAAATAAATAATAAAATAAAAAAGTAAATAAAACAAAATAATTTGAAATGAAATAAGATAAATATAATGCTAAAAAATAAAAAACAAAGCAGAATAGAATCTAGCAGACTCTATAATCGCAATTTTTAATAAAATTAAGTTCATTCTAAGCTCCTAAAACCAACACACACACACACAATATATATTAATGTACATGTACAAAGCACACACAATATAAATAACACACACATACATTAATGTACAGGAAATAGGCATACACGCCCACAAATAACACACACACACACACACACACACACTCATGGTGTTAAGACTGACCAAATACACCGCACACACACACAACAGGTTACAGGCCACCTGATAGACAGTAAATTCACACACCCGCACCCATAAACAATCAAGCAATATCTGGAATGTTAGTCTCAGACACATATCAATAAAAAAGAGATCAGATGATCCTGTTAATAAACAAACAAAAAAATAAATAAAATAAAATAAAATAAAATAAAAATAAAACCTTGCTTAGAGGCGAATCAAATCTGGAATAATAATTAAAATAAAATAAAAAGAAATGATCAGACACACAGACATAAGCACCACGCACACACACATACGCTTACATTTACACACACAAGCACGCGCACACACACACTTACACACACAAACACACACATAAGCAAGCACCCCAACCATACACATACACACACAGAATTTGGAAGACCCAAGACAGAACGAATCTAGCAGCCGCTAAGACAACTTCAGTTCCAGTATTCTTCTGAGGATGGGAATTTTCGTCCCGAAATATTAAGAAATAAAATGACAGGTTAACAAAAAACATCATAGTTACCTTCTTTTTTCTTTACACTCGCATTGTGACAGCCTTCAAAACCAACCAACAAACCAATATATATATATATATATATATATATATATATATATGCACACATATAAGTTAGGGTAGCAAAGACAGGGTCAACGGTCAGTGGGACACACGTGCCCCCTTCGGTGTATTTTCAAATACATTGATATAAAACCAGGGAGTGGTTGTGGTTGTGATATATAATAAAGTTTGAAAACACTAGGTCTTCTCAGAGCCTTCAGAAGTTAAGAAACAATGAACCTGGTCAGGATTAAGATGGGTGACAACCCGAGTAACACCAGGTATTGTAACCAAAGGCCTGCGTGCTAGTCAAAGCAACGTATGTTTTCTGTCATCTCGCGGATTTGGGCGAAGATAGACAAATACTTGGATCTTGCCAGAGAACGAAGAAAACTGTGGAACATGAAGATGAAGGTCGTGCCCAATTGTAATTGGTACCCTTGGAACAGTCCCCAAAGCTCTGGAAAAGATTTTGGGTGAATTGGAAATCATAGGAAGAATCGAGACCACCCAACTTACAGCACTGTTAAAATCAACTAGAATACTCAGAAGAGTCCTGGAGACCTGGGGAGACTTGCTGTCACTCAGCCTCCAGTGAACCACCGGCTACGGCAGGTGTGAAAAACTCGATAATAATAATCTATTCATAATATAAAAAGATATATAACTTCTTGTTACCCTACACATATTACTAACATTTGTGTACTGACTGGGTATGACATTAAACTGTATCAATTGTGAAGTTCTAATTCTGTGGAGTGTGGAGTACCCCTTTCATCGCTATTACCCCCAGGTCCACCCTGAACCAGTGTGGTAGTACCTGTTAGGGTTCCATCAATGGGTTGAATAGAAAAATGAGTTAACAAAAATGTGTTTAAGAAATGAGTTAAAAAAAAAAAAAGAAAGAATTTCCAAGAATTGAATACCCATCAAAAATGAATAGTACAAAATGTCTTCGACATAAAATAACCCAACAAGAGTTGACATGCCGTAAAATCCCAAAAAGAAAGAGAAAGCTAACTAACATTTGAGAATTGAACCAGAAGAAAAGATCCCATCTATGGGTTAAAATAAAAAAAAACATGAGTTTATAAAAAAAATTGTGTATCCATTAAGAATGACTTTATTTTAAAACTTTATCGGCATTAAATGACCCATTGAGGTTGATATGCCGTAAAATAAAACAAAGCAAAACAAACCAAACCAGAAGAAAAATCGAACTTACCCTGCCAAACAGTCAAATTACCGGTAATTTGAAACGCCAATTAAGTCAGTACTATGACAGCCAAAAACGTCTTCCACATAAAATAATCCAACAAGAGTTGATATGCCGTAAAATCACACAAAGAAAGAGAAAGCTAACTAACATTTGAGAATTGAACCAGACGAAAAATTGAACTTACCCTGCCAAACAGTCAAATTACCGGGAATTCGAAACGCCAATTAAGTCAAGTGCTACGACAGCGAAACTCGTTTGACTAAGTGTAGATAGTGGAAATAACAATGGAATAAAGTACTTTATATCAATTACACCAGCTGACCAACAACATCACCAAAAAGAAAGAAAGAACAAAACAAAAATTGTTTCATTTTGGGCTTTTAGACAGATTTCACTCTGCAATCTGTACAGCGAGATAAAACTTTTGACTGAAGTCTAATTCGGGTTTAAATATATATAAGTCGTCGGGGTGGCCTAAAGTCGGTATCTGCCAATAAGCGAGGGTGTCTCTCCTCTTTTCACTAGGGCTAGACCAAGGAGATTGTTTTTGCGTCTGATGTGGAGCGCCACATCTACCATCAGCTCCTTACTTTACCGCACAGATCCCTGTGCTACTCATAAGCTGAGTTGGCGAGGACCGGTATCGATCTAGGAACCGTGTGGTTTCTAGCCGAACGCTCTACCGACTGAGCTAACCCGGCCATATATATATATATATATATATATATATATATATATATATATATATATATATATATATATATATATAGAGAGAGAGAGAGAGAGAGAGAGAGAGAGAGAGAGAGAGAGAGGGTGATTTAATTCGGTAGGGGTCACGTGGTGTAATTATCGTCGCCAACAACAACAAAAAAAATAAATAAACTTTATCAACAAAAATTGTTTCATTTTAGCCTTAAGACAGATTTCACTCTGCTATCTGTACAGTTAGATAAACCTTTTAACTGAAGTTTAATTCGGGTTATATATATATATATATATATATATAGTTATGCTGATAGGTTTTTAATTTAGTGCGTCCTGGGACGCACATATTTGCTTCGAAGGAGTACCCGGGAAAATCTATGGGTCCCAACTAAAGCTGTCCGATTCCTCCCTTGTAACCTATCCTGTGTAATTCGTTTCTAAGAAACTGTTGAAATGTATTTACAGTTAGCTTGAAATGGTGGGTGAAGAAAAAAGAAAAACACTGGGACGCATGAATATGATTTTACTGCGCCCTCTTAGATTTGTGTGCGTCAGGGATGCAGGACGCGTACCTATTAGCATATATAATTCTCCTAGTAATTAGAATCGTTCCATTTAACCGTAGAGATACAGGTAAACTGTAGTGATAGCTATCCCTCGCCCAGTCCCCCTCACCTCATTCAAATTTCCTAGCCCCGCTCTCTCCAAAACTAAGACACCCCCACCCAAATAATTGAGAGATTTAAACTATTGTTTCTTGGGAATATTTTCAGTAATATCCATGCTTTTGCTCGTGCCTGAAGATGCTGCAATAATGCAGTTGAAATAAATTATTGCAATGTGGCAAATTTAAAGTTTTTCCTTCATATATATATATATATATATATATATATATATATATATATATATATATATAAATGGAATTTGATAATTTGCTTTTGAAGCATTGTTATGTAAAGTATATTATTTATATGTTTTAAGGCAATTACAATGCGTATATCGTATAAAATTCGATAATTATTGAAGATAATCCTGATAAGCCAACCCGGCGAATAACGTGCGCCACGTGGAACAGCGTACAGCTGTTTCAACTTTATTAAGTCTCATCAGCGGTGTATACCTACGATCTCCCTGTGTGTGTGTGTGGTGTGTGTGTGTGTGTGTGTGTGTGTGTTTGTGTGCAAACAAATGTTTATTTATATACATGTATATATCGATTTACTTATACTAAAAAATTTTTTTAAAACATGAACATAACACATTTAATACTGTCTGTCAATATCATTTGTCTCAAAACGGCGGGAATAATCAGAGGAGGAATAATAGAGAGGACGTCGGTATCGGTTACAAGAGAGAAAGAAAGAAAGAAAAGAGAACACTTTGAATTCTGAAGAACAAACGAGAACAGAAATATCTTTGCTAAATGAGGCTAAGAAATAAGACGAAATCTATTTAAAACGGAAAATAGAAAAGCGAAAAGGAAGAAAAATGAAGCCGTATGCCATAAGAAAAAAAATTGATGCATTTGATTATAACGCATGTAAAACACGCAGGATATAATATATATTATAATATATATATATATATATAATATATATTATATATATATATGTATGTATGTATGTATGTGTGTGTGTGTGTGTGTGTGTGTGTGTGTGTGTGTGTAGCATTCTTTCATTTATACATGTAGAATTAAACAAAAGGCACGTCTCCTGTTTAACAATTTTATTAACGATCTTTTCTAGCTTTCTGGCGAACTTTTTACATTTGGATGAAATCCGTAGATTAGTCCACCAAAGTTCATATCCCAAGTACTTTCGGCACTTCGAAGTGTCATCATCAGGGGTGATGTGTTTATGTTCCAAATGTAAAAAGAGTTGGCTAGAAAGCTTGAAAAGGTCGTTAATAAAATTGTTAAACAGGAGACGTGCCTTTTGTTTAATTCTACGCACGCACACACACACACACACACACATATATATATATATATATATGAGAGAGAGAATGTAATAATTTTTTTTGGGGGGTGGGGGTATATTTACGCGTACAGGAGAAGAAGAAGGGAGAGCAACAACAAAAAAATCCATAATCATTTATTGAGGAGAGCTAAATAAATCACGGGTCACGCACTTGCCAGCGATAAACGAGAGTTGAAGAATAACAACGAGCATTCAACTGGTGGTCGCGAGGTTCAAGACTCCTCACCCCCGCTGACAATGGCGGGAAAAAAAACAACCCTTTCTCTTCCTGTGTCTTAACATCTGTAATATGCCCAACGATAAATAATCGACCAATACCGGTGAATAAATATTCACCGAAACGAATACCGAGACATCTTTCATAACTGACAATGGCTATATGTAGATTCCAACGTACAGTAGTACCTTGACTTACGAGTTTAGTTTGTTCCGTTTGTAACTCCATTTCCTCGTATATCAAATCAATTTTCCCTATTGAAATAAACTGAAATGCCATTAATCCGTTCCAGCCTTCCCAGTGGTACCTTAACTTACGAGTTTAATCTAATCAATTTCCTCGTATATCAAATAAATTTTCCCTATTGAAATAAATTGAAATGTCATTAATCCGTTCCAGCCCTCCCAGTGGTACCTTGGCTTACGAGTTTAATTTGTTCCGCTCTTAAATCAATTTCCTCGTATATCAAATCAATTTCCCCTATTGAAATAAACTGAAATGCCATTAATCCATTCCAGCCCTTCCAGTGGTACCTTGGCTTACAAGTTTAATTTGTTCCGCTTGTAACTGGTTAAAAATGAGATCATCCAAATCGTCCAAGATAAAATGCAAAAATGTAAATCCGGATTATCTGGTCTAGCTTATCCACCGAATTCTTATTAGTGTCGTCACCTCAGCTCAATAATGGACCGTTCCGTTTTTATTATAAAGAAAGAAAGAAATGGGTGGAAAAGGACATGCTACACAGAAAAAATATAAGATAATTATTTTTTCAGTGTAGCATGTTCTTTTTCTTTCCTTTCTTTATAATTGCTTAATACACTAAACCTCTCGACCTCGAATTGGCGTCCAGCGATACCCTAGCACCGGCCCTGCATCTTATCCCACAACACACACACACACACACACACACACACAAATATATATACAAACACAAATATAAATATACCGTATTTGACGGCATATAGGACGCACTTTTTTCAAAAATGTTGGCTCAAAAAATTGCCCTGCGTCTTATACATCGGAGGTGAAGTTTGAGACCTCCCGTAGGCCTAGGCTAATCTTCTCTATGATGCTCACTAACCCAGCTTACGCTCAGTACTTTTACCTACCCTAAACTGCCAAATTGCTTTTTATACAGCTATGTCTCTGCTTGTGTAATGTACAACTAGACCGTTTTCAACAATATATGCTTAAATACAGTAAAAACTTTTTTTCCTGAATTTGATCTGCTGAAATGGGGGTGCGTCTTATATGCCGTCAAATACGGTACTTTTGATAGTGGAGGTTATTTGTTGCGTCCACCATGAAAAAGTTTGGGTTTTTTTTTCAATAAAGTTGAGAACCACTGGTCTAGACAATTACTTCGTTTGCCTCGTACATAGCGCGGACATTGCCTGCCCTTATTGCCTTTGACCTTTGCAGGACTTCTTGATTCAGGAGGTTTGCATTGTCATTATCTACGCTAACAGGGTCACGATCTGAGTCAAGAGATAGAGTTTTGACCTGGTGCTGAACTGTGTTACCTTCAATTAGCGTGTCATATCCACCAGTCTCGCGAGACTACGGATCTGCTCGCGGATCTTGGCACAGACTACGGCAGAGGTTGAATGGAAGACGAAGACCGGCAGTTGCCCATGTAGCAGGCCTCACGTCGCGCAGACACCGATGTTGTCCAAATGGAAGTGCAAGGCGCAAAGTAATTTGGCATTACTATCACTCACAGGAGTTACCAGAACGAGGCTGAACACAATATACAAAACTGGCATAATCAATCATAATCATATTTTGTCTGTGGATCTATAGCAACTGACAAAGTCATCAACATAGAGAGCACAGTTGATTGCAGGATTGAGGAATTTGATGATATTGTTAATTTTTATGGAGAATAGGGTAACTGATCAAGGTAATTTTCATTTTTAGTTGTCAAAATTCCTAGCATAAAATTGTGCGTGCGCATTATCTGAAGAACACATTTTATGATATTTTTATGTTAAAGCATGCAGTTGTATTGTTTTCGAAAAAGTTTCTAAGATTTGTGTATTTCGCACGGAAACTTCCAAAATAGCTACCAGCTTGTTTCAAAGTGAAAGTCAGTTAGCATAAATTATCTGAAATGAACTTAATTGTTATTAAGAACACATTTTATGATATTTTTTGTGTTAAAGCATGCAGTTGTATGTTTCGAAAAAAAGTTTCTAAGATTTGTGTATTTCGCACAGAGACTTTCAAACTAGCTACCGGCTTGGTTCAAAGTAAAAGTCAAGGAAGGTTACTCTAATTGCCTTATTTGCTAGGAATTTTGACAACTAAAAGTGAAATTACCCTGATAAAATACTTCCTTGTTGGATGCCTTCCTCTTGGGTTTGGAGGTCAGAAGAGTGGATCCTACAGGTACTCTGAAATTTCTATGGAGAGAAAGTTCTTATGAATAGTGGCAGACTTCCTGGTAACCCTAGATCATGCATGTCTTTCATGATACCATACTCCAGGTGGTGTCATATGCCTTCTCCATGTCGAAAAGAATAACTGCTTTAGGGGCTCGAGCTACTGGGTTTTACCACTGCTAGTAATCCTGACCCGCTTGTATGCCTTTTACCCAACCCTCCAGCCCTGTCGCCTGGGACTGTACCTCTGTAAAGGGTAAGACCCTCAATGCCACTAGTTGGCCGCATGACGCGTACCTATCAGCATCTGTGTATACATAGAAGAGATCAGGTTGAATTAAAATATTTCTTTGTAGGGGGCTGTTCTGCCTTCATCAAAAACAACCAGTCTTCTCCCCCACACATATCTTCTCTGTTTAGCCATCCCCTGTTCTGTCTTCATCTGCAAACCCACTCCCCAAATCCATCTCTGTCAAGGCAATGAACTCTGACACACAGGTCAAAACCAACACCAGTAGACACACTTACCTACATACATAAGACAATCCTTCAAACTACCAATTCAAAACCAACTACATCAGATTTGGGCGCTTAATTTTAGACTTTTCTTCAGTTCCATCCGAGTTTGTCGCTCGATCCAGACGCATCTACACGACTCTCCAAAGAGACATACCACATTCATTTAATCTTTTTTTACCCGTAGTTCGTGAAGAAATTTGAAATTTTGTAGACCTTTTTTTTTTTCAATTTCTTTTTCTTAAATGTACGTATTTGCTTATAATACATAAGCTTTGTGTTATACTATAAGCGGCTACCCGGCATCGCCTGGGTAGAGGGAGGGCAAAAAGGTTAGTCTCACAGATCCAGTATTACTGAATCGCGAGTTGCATCCTCGCAGTATGCCCCATTAAAATTCCTATGTATAAAAGACCTTGCGTTGATCCGGCCTGGTTAAGTGTAAGAAAAAAAAGTACAGACACTCTGAAAATAAAAATTAATGTCTCCTATTTAAAACATTAAATGCAAAAAATCCATGCAGTTACCATTTAAATTTTAGTTTTTAATTATTTTCACGAATATATATCAAATCTTGATTATTTTTGCTCAAAAAGCAAGATCTGGTCATAGTGAATGTGTCTATATATTTACTTTGTCGTTAATTGTTTTATTTTCGTAGTTTCCTCCGGACATGCATACACACACAACTGTCCTTTATATGTGTACTAGAAGCGGCTACCTGGCATCACCAGAGTAGTGGGGAATTTTTTTAAGTTAGTCTCGCAGATCCATTATTACTTAATCGTGAGTTGGATTCTCGTCGGATGCCCCATTAAAATCCCCATGTAAAAAAAATACCTTGCATTGATCCAGCTACTCTGAAAAGAAATGTTAATGTCTACTATCTAAAATATCAAATGAAAAAAAAATACACGCTGTTATCATTGAAATTTTATTTTTTGATTATATTCACGAATATAAATCAAATCTCTTATTTTTGCTCAAAAATCAACCTGGTGATATTTAACGTGTATATATATTTACTTTGTCGTTAATTGTTTTATTTTCGAAGTTTCCTCCGGACATACACATACACACAACTGCCCTTTAAATATGTATAGATAGACAGGTTTACTGTCTCCAGTTTTGTTTTTAATTATTTTTATTTCATTGTTTTATGTTCTTCCGTCGCTGTTTGGTTAAACTGCTGCCAGATTCCTTCACACAAGTGAGAAGGCAGAATAGAGGATTTACTTAAACCTTTGAGGAATTTATGGAATTTTTTGGAAAAAAAAGTCAACTTTATCATTAAGAATGTTTTTATTTTGCCAACGTAAGTTGGAAATTTTCCGAACATTCCACCGTACACTGGAGAAACTTATGAGAAGTTTGTGCTGATACTTCTTATTTTTAAGAAAAATACTGTAATTGGTGGGCCTAATATGACTGTAGAGATTAATGAAAGCTTTTTTGTAAGGTGAATGGTTTGGTTTGGTTTGTTTTGTTTTACGGCATATCAACCTCAGTGGGTCATTTAATGCCGATAAAGTTTTGAAATAAATCAATTCTTAATGGATAATACATTTTTTATAAATACATTTTACTATTTAACCCATAGATGGGACCTAACAGGTACTACCCACTCCGGGTCAGAATGGACCAGGAGAGCAATGGTGATGAAGGGGTGCTCCACATTCCCCAAACCTCCAAAACTGGAACCTCACCATCAGATAGAGTTTAACGTCATTCCCAGGACATGTAGACCCACAGCCACCGCCTTCTAGCACCCATATGATAAAAAGGGGTTGGGACTTGCCACAAGGCAATAGGGTTGGGAAAATCATATAGGAGCTAGGGCTTGACGTGACCAGCCGATTGATCGGAGGGGGCCTCTCCGACCGCCCGTCTAGCCCAAGATAGGGCCAAAGTGGAGTATTGAATGTCATGAACTGCTCATCGACCTGGGCTCTATCCTTAAGCATCACGGGTCGCCACCCACGGCCAACAGGTGGCCCCATTGAGGGAGTCTTACCACTCTGCAGAGGTGCAGTCGGTGCATTCTAACGCCCCGGCCGACAGGGCAGTGTAAGGTGAAACACGACCGACTAATATATATGGAATCACATGTTACACAAGCAGGTAGAATTATAACAGTCCGATTTGTTTTATTGTCAATTCATGTCTGTTTCGAAAAATCTTAAAGCACAAACATTTAGCTTGATGGAACTGTAAGTTCTCCTCGAGAAATACCGTTTCTCTGTAGTATCATCACTATTATTGCCTACCATGACATGGGAATACATTTCACATTGAAAAGGTTTAATTATTTTGTTGATATAACCTGAAATCATAGATAAATTGTTGGTGTGTTTGCTTTGTATAACTGCATAATTTTTTTTAAACAATTTTTTTCTTTTGATAATTTGTTTACAATCTTTTATTATTACATTTCTGTAATATTTTAACATTTTTTTCGAAACAGACATAAATTGACTATAAAACAAATCGGCCTGTTAGAATTCTGCCTGCTTATGTAGCATGTGAGGCCGTACATATTAGTGGGCCATGGGTTGAAAGTATAATGGGTACATTGACCAAACAGTGGGTTTCGGAGGAATATGCCGCGAGACAAAACAAAATAAAAACGCAGTATGTCATTCAAGAAGATATGCTAGATTCACATCTTCGTGAATACATCTGATACATCTTTCTACTTTGAGGACAGATCAACAGACTGATACTACATCTTTCTACTTTGAGACAGGATCAAACTTTATGCCACAAAGGATCTCCACTGTAAAACTGAAATGTTCCTGATTTCAAGGACTTCTGAATACAGCCTTCATGCCTACATCTCTTTGTGAATTCTTGTGACGTGAAACCAACAAAGAAAGTAACACTTTCAATCAATTTCCTAATGATATAGTTGACTCACAATAAAGCATTTTTCAAAACCATCCATCGCTTAATGGTATTTTCTTAAGTATAATTTACTGAACATAAAACAAGAAACTTCAGGAGTTCCAATTCCCCCCCCCCTCAAGAACAGGGCCTAAATTTATATACAGGGTGATGCAAAAGTAGGTATACAGTAGTGTCACATCAGTGAAATTAGTATCACTAGCAAAATAAAAACACCCTCCGGGCGATGTAAAAATAGATTTTTGAAACTTATTGCCTGAGGGGTGGGAGTTAAAAATTCAATGTCAGCGAGTTTGTACCCTAAGTAAGTAAAATCATCAACTTCATTAAAGGATTAAAAAAATAAAACAATTTGAAATGTAAACTTTAAATATGTATTAAAATAAAACAAACTATATATAGATATATAATATCAGTCATGTATTTATTAAAACTTGTTTTAAAAAAACAATGAGGACTGTCTAATGCTGCATGTTCAAATTTTGAGTGTATTTATTCTATGTTATGACGATGTTGGGTAATGTGACGTAATCAGTGACGTAGTTTTTGTTTCAGACAAAAACCGGAAGCGAATCTTCATTATTAATAGATATTATACTGAAGTAAAAGTGACATATCTTAAGTAATAAAAATGCATGTACATTTCTATTTTTTTACATAGGGATTTAAATGGTGCATCTCACGCGGATTCGACTCATGATTCAGTAGTAATGGATCTGCGGGACTAACTTAAAAAATCCCCCTCTACCCAGGCGACGCCGGGTAGCCGCTGCTAGTACATATATGAAGAGCAGTTGGTGTGTATGTATACATGTATGTCTGGATGAAACTACGAAAATAAAACAATTAAGGACAAAGTATATATATATATACACATTCACTATCACTAGATCTTGTTTTTTGAGCAAAAAAAATGAAGAATTTATATTCGTGAAGATAATTAAAACAATAAAATTTAAATAGTAACAGCATTATCATTTGTATTCAATATTCTAAATAGGAGACATTAATTTTTCTTTTCAGAGTGTCTGTACACATTTTTTTTCTTACGCTCCACCAGGCCGGATTAACGCATGGTCTTTTTTACATAGGGATTTTAATGGGGCATCCTGCGAGGAACCGACATGCGATTCATTAGTAAGGTGTTGATATGCCGAACGTCCTATACCACCTCATTCCACTCGGCCGGAAGTCACATTCATTTTCCTAATCTACCCCAAACGATAGCCTTTGTTTAAATGTAATATCAAACATATCTAGAAGTCTTTGATTTAAGGGAAATATCTCAGGTAACTTTAAATGAAACGGCTATTATTAGCCATTTTTTAATATATCCTTATAGGAATGGAGCTCTGGACATGGAAAATTCTCAACAGGATGTTAAGAGTTAAACAAGCTAAACTAAACCAATTTACGATCCTCAGTCTGTCTGGCGACTATGCAGGGATTTTATAAAGTTACCGCCAAGTAATTAATTCAATGACTATACAAGATGGCTCTTTCTTTTTTCTTTTCTTTTTTTTTACAGAAGCACAACGAGCCAGCGGTTAAAGTCGGTTGGTGAATTCAGTTTACGTCACACAGAGGATTGTGTAAATTACTAAAAATAAACAAACAAATAATTGAAATAAAATAAAGTGATATAACCCCCCAGCAGCAGTAGGAAAAGAATTTTAGTGGGGTGATAGGTGTGAAGTTTGTAAATGAAAAAAAAAAAATTAATTGTAGTATTAATCACGCTAATAACTATTATTAAGGGATGTCTCTCGTAGTCTAATGATTGGCTGGCTGGTTTTGCATGTCAAACCTTTGTCGGGTTAATACCGAAGTCAGTGTTTATAAACTGAACTGCATCTGGTGGTGAGGCTCCGGTTCTGGGGAGTGGAGTACCTCTTTATTGGCCATACACCCAGATTCACTATTTTAGTAATTTTAATTTTTTCTAGATATCTATCGGTGGCTGTTATGTTGAATCGGCGCTAGTCTTAGAGATGAGGAGCAGTAGTTTCCTAACTGAACTGTTTGATCAAGGCCGTTGACCCGTTTAGGGTTCCTTTGCTCAGCATCATATGAACAACGCCATTGTCTCATGTTGGGTTCATCTGCCGTGTCTCACATCCACCATGCTGCTACCCATGGTTTCCTGTATAACATGCTTTTATGGCATGTGCACTCTTACAGAGAGAGAAAAAAATTGACCAGCTCTGTGCGGATATTGGATGCTGCGTAGAGGACCTCCCGAGAACAATGAGTGATAGGGACGGCTGGAGAGAGATTTTCATGGATATCCGTGCTAATTGCGCGACATCATGATGATGATGATAATGATGATGAAGTTTTGCTAAAATTAAAATTTGTTTTTTTTCAGGGTTTTTTTTCTTGGTGGAAAGAGGTTAATAAGCGCTAATACACATTGAAAACCTGTCGATTTTGATGTTTTCATTACATTTTAACATACAGGGGTTGGGCAAAATAATGGAAACTAGGTGTTACTATATCAAAACCCCTGGGTGTCGTTATAGTATGTGAGCTTATCTTTTGGATTCTGTTATAGTATGTGGCCTATTCGGTTTGAATGTGTCCTACCTCAGTAAGAGTATATTTATAGATATAAGTAGTAGGCAATTTATTGAAACTAATTATTTTCCCCATATATTCAATTTCAAGAAATGCAATTCAGTCATAAGCTGTATATAGTAATTAAGAATAATTAAAAAAGAATGTATATAATATGCTTTTTATGGTAGGCCACATACTATAAGAGAGACATGATTTCGTAGGCCACATTCAAAAGGTATGCCACATACTATAACCCCTGTATATAATTTTTTCAAATCTAGCCAAAATTGACACTGATCAGATATAATTCGACCCGACCATATATATATATATACACTAGCCCCTCGTATAAAAAAGGCAGGACCGGGTTTATTGTCCGGTGCTTGTGGCGCCCTAAATTGGGAATGCCGAAAGGATCACGCACTTTTTGCACTGAGTATCGGTTTGTGCGTGACTCCCCACCTTAAAACGACCTTGTGTTAATCCGGCCTGGTGGAAGTCAGGAAAATAAAATTAGTAACAAGAGTCACGGACGTAGCCATGGGAATCTCTAAATCTAATCTTTTAATATAACAATTAAGTCGTGCTAAAAACCAGCATAAACCGATGAAAATGCCGCTGGTCAATTGACATGTACATGGGGTTTTTTTTCAAGCGTCGCGCACTACATGCCAAGAGAGATTTACAATGAAACATATACTGTTAAAGTGTGTAGACTTTTATCTAGTGCGAACAAAATACTACCAAGCAAGCAATTTGAAAGAAATTTTCACAAAAATAAAACCATCCAGTATTTTACATTTCCTAAAAGAAGTGGGGTTGTACTAATAAAAATAAATATGACTAATTGAACAATAGATCAAATGTATATAAATGAGTCCAACCGAATTAAACACCAAAAATTGAAGCGGGCTATTAGAAAGAGTAATTTTCAGCCCAGCAACATTCAAAGTGGAGAAGTACTAACATATAGCTTATGTGGAAGAGTATGTCTCTCCAGGGCTGGTCTGGTGAGTCATCTGAGAAAACAAGGATAGAGTGTCAAATGCTACTGGCACCCAACTATGAGGGGGAAAAGGTGGAAACGGTCTTACTCGAACACGAGTTGACGGTCAACTATACATTTGTTTTCTACCAAACTATCGCTACGAATCCAAAACTTTGTCGGCATTAAATAACCCACCGAAGTTGATATGCCGTAAAACAAAATAAACAAATTTTCGTTACTTGTGACAAGGTTACTCGCAGGGCATTGGGATTGGAATGTATGTGGCTTCAAGATGCCAGCAGCAAAATGGTCGATTGAAATTCTTTAAATCTCTCCAGTAAAGCGAAAGAGGGCGAAAAATTTATAAATTTATTTAGGGTCACCTTAGCGACCAAACAAAACAATGATAACCTAAGACAAATGATGACCCGTTTTAAGACCCTTGATAATGGCCGTCTGCACCTCTGCAGAAGGGTAAGACTCCCCCAAATGGGACCACCTGTTGGCCGTGAGTGACGACCCGTGATGCTTAAGGACGGAGTCTTGGTGGATGAGCAGTCCATGACATGCAACACTCCACTTAGACCCTTAGGCTAGACAGGCGGTCGGAGAGGCCCCCTCCGATCAATCGGCTGGTCATGTCAAGCCCTAGCACCTATATGATTGCCCTAACCCTATTGCCCTTATGGCAAACCCCCAACCCTTTTTATCATATGGGTGCTAGAAGGCGGTGGCTGAGGGTCTACATGTCCTGGGAATGACGTTAAACTCTATCTGATGGTGAGGTTCCAGTTTTTGAGTTTTGGGTAATGTGGAGCACCACTTCATCACCATTGCTCCCTAGTCCACTCTGAACCAGAGTGGTAGTACTTGTTAGAGTCCTATCTATGGGTTAAACAGAAAAACATTTTACTATTAAGAATGGATTTATTTCAAAACTTTATCGGCATTAAATGACCCACTAAGGTTGATATGCCGTAAAATTAAAAAAAATTTTTTTTTTAAAAACCCTTAAGTTATTTTATGCCAAAGGGTCGGTTTAGCTCAGGCGGTAGAGCGTTCGGCTAGGAATCACAAGGTTTCTGATTCGATACCGGCCTTCGCCAACTCAACGCATGAGTGGCACGGGGATCTGTGCGGTAAAGTAAGGAGCTGATGGATACCGACATTAGGCCGCCCCTCCGACTTAACTAATGCCAAATATGTTTTTGTTTGATTTATACTTGTAAGGTATTAGGGACCTCCAATCTGCCGTGTCAGATATACCCCCTCCCCCCCATATTTAACACAATAAAACTTGCATAAAGGTTAATATTATCTTGAAAGATTTTGAACCATTCAAAAGAAGAACCATTAAAAAAACTCCTGATGATTTTTAAAAAATATTTTCAAAAAATGACCGGGAAATTTTTATAAATGTTTCTTCTTTTGAATGGTTCAAAAACTTTCAAGATAATATTAACCTTCGCCCTGTCGGCTGGGGCGTTAGAATGCACCGACTGCACCTCTGCAGAGGGGTAAGACTCCCCCAATGGGGCCACCTGTTGGCCGTGGGTGGCGACCCGTGATGCTTAAGGATAGAGCCCAGGTGGATGAGCAGTTCATGGCATGCAATACTCCACTTTGGCCCTATCTTGGGCTAGACGGGCGGTCGGAGAGGCCCCCTCCGATCAATCGGCTTTCACGTCAAGCCCTAGCACCTATATGATTTTCCCAACCCTATTGCCCTTATGGCAAGCCCCAAAACCTTTTTTATCATATGGGAGCTAGAAGGCTGTCGCTGCGGGTCTACATGTCCTGGGAATGACGTTAAACTCTATCTGATGGTGAGGTTCCAGTTTTGGAGGTTTGGGGAATGTGGAGCACCCCTTCATCACCATTGCTCCCTGGTCCACTCTGACCCGGAGTGGTAGTACCTGTTAGGGTCCCATCTATGGGTTAAATAGAAAAATGTATTCATAAAAAAAATGTATTATCCATTAAGAATTGATTTATTTCAAAACTTTATCGGCATTAAATGACCCACTGAGGTTGATATGCCGTAAAACAAAACAAACAATATTAACCTTTATGCAAGTTTTATTGTGTTAAATATAGGGGGGGTGACAGGTAAAACTGGAGGTCCCTATTGGCTAATTGGGTATTAAATTTTTATTAAAAAAAATATTTTTTAAACACCTCTTTTTTTTTATCTATTTATTCCATTGATGGGACCATAAAAGGTACTACCACTCCAGTACCATATACGTGATAAGGTTTGACATGACTAGCCGATTAATCGGAGGAGACCTCTCCGTCTAGCCTAAGTAACGGTCTAAGTGGAGTGTTGCATGACATTCCGTAAAATGCAACCAACAATACAATAAATCATATTCAGTGTAGGGAATTATCTTCCCTTTGCCTGGAAGAGTTATCTTCCCGCTGTGTTGCCGTTTGTTCCCACTAGGGGACCTCTGGTATATAAGCGGCTGATTCAAATGCTTCTGTCTCTCTTTCCTTACTGCCTCTGAACGAGCATATGGGTTAGACTTATGTCTACCACCCTTCTCGGTGGGGCTTTGCCCCCCCTTACATTACTGTAAGTCTTTTATACAGCATGGACTATCCTTTAGTTCCATGTCTGTAACATTTATATTTTATGTACATTTGGGTATCTCGTTTATACCTAAATATTGTATCTTGTATTTACCATTCATGAATGTGTCCTTTTATATCTACTCTTATATCTTATTTGTATCTATGTACTTTATGTATCTTATCATTACCATGTGCTGTACACCTATTAAATGTTTTGTCTCACAACATGTCGGAGCTGTTGTTCAATTATTAACTTTGAATCTTACAACAGTATTCTGAAATATACGTTCCATTTATTTGTCATGAGTTAAGGAATTCGATATTATTACTCTGGAAAGTAAAATAGTACCACTTTCATTGCCAGACGAATCATCATCATCATCATGTCGCGCTATCAGCACGGATATCCATGACAATCTCTCTCCAACCGTCCCTATCACTCATTTTTTCTTGGGAGGTCCTCTACGCAGCATCCAGTATCCGCACAGAGCTGGTCAATGTACGTCTTTGCTGGTCGGCCCACACTGGCGTGTCCATGTACTGACTTCCATAGGAGGATGTCGCTTTTGAGTTCATCCTTGCTTCTCCAGCAGTGTCCCGCGTGCCTTGTCCTTCTTACTCGGATGGTTTGGATGATATGGGGCAGATGGCCATACAGCTGCTTTCTCGTGGGGTGTTGTTTCCACGATTTGTTCAAGACTGCGCGCAGCATTCTTGTGCAGCTCCCATCTAGTTTATTCTCTAGGCGCTTCGTTAGAGTCCAAGTTGTGCAGCCATACAGCAGCACGGACACGACAACGGCTTGGAAGAATTGTCTCTTTAACTTGTCTGTGAGTCCAGACGAAAAGTTGCGAGTAATATTAAAGCGTCCGGTAACCGGAAACTTTTCACTCCTATGTTGTCGAGTCTCGTTTGTGGTGGAATAACAGTAAGTAAGTAAAGTCGGCGGGGTGGCTTAAAGACAGCGAGGGAGTCTAGCACCTTTTCACTAGCGCTAGACCAAGGCGATTATTTTAGCGCCACACCTAACATTAGCTCCTCGCTTTACCGCACAGATCCATGTGCTGCTCATACGCTGGGTTTATTTACTAAGCTTAAGGCCAGAAGTATGGGGCACCCAGTGAGAATCGAATTCGTTAAAAATGGTCTGTTAAGCTCGTTAACTATTACACCACATGGGTAGTAATCGTGGTATGTAAACAATATTGCTAAGTGGCACAGTACCCTGAAATATATGTTCCATTATTTATTACACGAGGGAGTCTATCTCCTTTTCACAAGCGCTAGACCAAGGAGAATTATTTCAGCGTCTGAGGTGGGGGTGCCACACCTACCATCAACTCCTCGCACGCTGAGTTGGCGAGGGTCGGTATCGAACCAAAGAATCTTGTGATTCCTAGCCGAACGCTCTACCGACTGAGCTAAAACCGGCCCTTAATTTAATATTTACCTCGCACCCCACATGCGGGTATGCACACAAGGTCTTTTTTAATGTGGGACCACCCACGAACCGAAGCTCATGGGATGGTGGATGCAAAAAATGCGTTGATCCCGTCGATATTCTCCCTCTGGTGTTTGGGGGCTCAGGCACTGGGCAATAAACCCAGACCTTTCTTCATCAAGGGGGCAGGTGTTACCTGAGTGGGGGGGAATAGCCACCTGGGATCAACGCCTTTAATATTACTTTCACAGAGCCCAAAATCTTTTAGGTAGGGTATTTGCCTCATACCTCACTTGTATGGGCTGGGCACAAGGCCTCGTTTTAACGTGGGTCCACCCACAAGCCGAAGCTGATGGGTGGGAAAGACAAAAATTGCGTCGATCCCTTCGGCATTCCCCCTCAAGGGGGCGCCTCAGGCGCTGGTCAATAAACCCAGCCCTGCCCCCAAGAGGGCAGGTATTGCCTGGGGAGATGGCCCCTGGGATCGACGCAATTTTTGTTTCTTTCCCCACCGCATCAGCTCGGCTTGTGGGTGACACGTTAACGAGGCCTTGTGCCCGCCCATACAGTGAGGGTATGAGGCAAATACCGCTTACCTAAAAGATTTTGTTGGGCTCTGTGAAAGTAATATTAAAGGCGTTGTCCAGGTGGCTATTCCCCCCCAACTCGGTACACCTGCCCCTTGATTGAAAAGGCAGGTTCTGGGTTTATTGCCGCAGTGCCTGAGCCCCAACACCCAGAGGGAGAATATCGA
>CM042157.1:62810998-62870998 GCA_023376005.1 Doryteuthis pealeii
GAGAGAGATGAGGGGAAGATGAAAAGAAAAGAGAAAAGGGAGAAGAAAGGAAAGAGGAAAAAGAAAGAAAAGAAGAAAAGGAAAAAGAAGAAAACGGAGAAATAAAGAAAGAGAAAAGAGAATAAACAACAGGAAGAGAGAGGAAAAGAAAAAGAAAGGAATAAAAGTAAAAAAGAAAGCAGACAAAAAGAAGAGAAAAAGGAGAAAAAAGAAAGAGAAAAAAAGAAAGAGAAGAAGGAAGTAAGATTTGATTGGTTGGATTTTACGGCATGTCCACACCTGTTATTGGAAATTCATAGTTAATATCTCCCCTGCGCTAGGGGGAAAATCGCCAACATCGTATGTTAACGCCAAAACCAAAACTTGAACTTATCGCCTAGCAGTTACTGGAGGAGAGACATAAAAACTAAAGGCCCCCATCACCAAGCCCAAACAGGGCGGACTTATCACGGAGTACCCCACTGAGGGTAGTCGCGTAAATAGCGGTCCCTAACTTCACTCATCACTTAGCCCAAAAACAGGGCTTACTTCTAGGACCGTTGACCTGGACGGATGCATATTTTCACAGCACACTTTCGAAGGCACAAAAGCACACTATCGAAGGCTGAAGACCAAATAGTCTACTTGAAAAGGGTTCATTCACCGTCATTTAAGAACTGTTAACCAGGGCGAGAAGCTTCTAAAATAGCATCACCCATTACTTATCACTGAACCCGGTTACGAGGAAGAACGAGAAAACGTCCGAAGAACGTCCTATCAACTTTCAACAAGCAACAGAATACCCTGTTATCACCATTACTCAAGAAATTACTTAACTCAGATAAGTCTAGTAGCAAATACCAATAAAATTTGCAACAAGTTCTTGTATTATTTGTCAATACATGTATTAAAATTTCCATTGTGTGTTTGTCTTCTTTGTCGACAATTTGCCTTCAACCACGGAGAAATAAGAGCTCTTCGAAAGCCCATAAATAGTCTTACTGTTGGGTTATTTTGTGCTAATTACATTGTTTTATTTCATTATTGATTTTTTTAACTAAATATTTTTTCAAAATTATTTTTTCTATTTAATCCATAGATGGGACCTATCAGGTACTACCATCCAAGAGTAATGGCGATTAAGGGATACTCCACACGACCCAGGGCTCCAGAATTGGAACTCACCACTAGATTAGGGTTAGCAGTTATTATTATAACTTATAATATGCTTTTTATGGTAGGCTACATACTCTAAGAGAGACATGATTTGTAGGCCACATTCAAAGGTAGGCTACATATAAAGAGAGACATGATTTTCGTAGGCCACATTCAATGAGGTAGGCCAATACTATAAGAGAGACATGATTCGTAGGCCACATTTCAAAGGAGTAGCCACATACTATAAGAGAGACATGATTTCGTAGGCCACATACTATAAGAGGACATATTTCGTAGGCCACATTCAGAAGGTAGCACAGTACTATAAGAAAGACAGATTTCGTAGGCCACATTCAGAGTAAGCCACATAGCTAAAGGAGACATGATTTCGTAGGCCACATTCAAATGGTGGTGCCACATACTATAAGAGGAGCATGATTTCGTAGGCCACGTTCAAAAAGGTGAGCCACATACTATAAGAGAGACATGATTTCGTAGGCCACTTCAAAAGGTAGGCCACATACTATAAGAGAGACATGATTTCGTAGGCCAACATTCAAAAGGTAGGCACATACTATAAGAGAGACAGATTTTCGTAGGCCACATTCAAAAGGCAGGCCACATGGTGGTGGCCAACATCAAAAGGTAAATAGCTAATAATGGTGCGAAAGTAAAAAGAAAAAGTAAAAGAAGAAAAGTAAAAGAAAGAGAGAAATCAAAGAAAGCTAGAAAGGGATAAAATCAGAGAAGGGGGAGGCAGGCTGAAAAAGAAAGAAGTGAAGTCAGAGAGAGAGGGGGTACGAAAGAGAAAAATAAAAAGGTTGAAAAGGAAAGAAAATTGGAGAAAGAGAGGGGGAACAAATAGACGGAGAGAGAGGAATAGTAGAGAGGGGATTAAAGAGAGAGAGGAGAGAGAGAGAGAGAGAGAGAGAGAAATAAAAAGATATAAAAGACGATATAAGAAAAAATAAGAGGTTAAAAAGAAAAATAAGTCAGTGAGAGAAAGTGACAGACAGACAGAATGAGGGAGAAAAATGAAAAGAGAAAAATGGTAAGATAATATAAATAGAAAAGAGAGAGAGAGAGAGGGTCAATGAATGAGAGAGGGGGGAGAAAAATGGAAAGATAAAAAAGGTAAGATGATATAAATAAAAAGTTGAAAAGAAAGAGAGAGAGAGAGAGAGAGTCAATGAATGAGAGAGAGAGGGAGAGAAATGAAAAGATAAAAAGAAAGGCGATATTAAAAAAAAGGTTGAAAGGGGAAGAAATTAAGTCAAAGTGAGAGAGATGAAGAGAAAGAGAAAGAAGTAAAAAAGAAGAGCCTCTCTCTCTGAAAGAGAGAGAGAGGGAGGGGGAGAGAGATGAAATGATTTTTTTTTTAAAGGAAAGACGGTATAAGGAAAGAAAATATTGAAAAGGTAAGAAATTAAGTCAGAGAAATAAAAAGACGAAAAGGAAAAAGAAAAAGAAAGACAATAAAGAAAAAGAAAGAAAGCGAAAAAAAGAAATTAAGTCAGAGAGAGGGGGAGAGAGAGAAATAAAAGACGAAAAAGAAAAGAGAAGAAATACGACAAGAGAAAAAGAAGAAAGAAATTAAGTCAGAGTGAGAGAGGGAGAGGAGAAGGAGAGAAATGAAAATACAAAAAAAAAAAGAGAAGGAATTACGACAAAGAAAAAGAAAGAAAGAAGAAAGAATAAGTCAGAGTGAGAGAGAGGGGGAAGAGAATGAAAAGACGAAAAAGAAAAGAGAAGGAAATGAAAGAAAGAAAAAGAAGAGAAATTAAGTCAGAGTGAGAGAGGGGGAGAGAGAAGGAGAGAGAAGGAGAGAAAATGAAAAGGCGAAAAAGAAAAAGAGAAGGAAATACGAATAAAGAAAAAGAAAGAAAGAAAGAAGAATTAAGTCAGAGTGAGAGAGGGGGAGAGAGGGAGAGAAAGGAGAGAAATGAAAAGACGAAAAGAAAAAGAGAAGGAAATACGACAAAAAAAGAAAGAAAAAGAAAGAAATATATTAAGTCAGAGTGAGAGAGAGGGAGAGGAAGGAGAGAAATGAAAAGGCGAAAAAAAAAAGAGAAGGAAATACGATAAAGAAAAAGAAAGAAAGAAAAAAGAAGAAAGAAATTAAGTCAGAGTGTGAGAGGGAGAGAGAGAGAGAGAGAGAGAGAGAAGGAGAGAAATGAAAAGACGAAAAGAAAAGAGAGAAAATACGATAAAGAAAAAGAAAGAAAGAAAAAGAAGAATATATTAAGTCAGAGTGAGAGAGGGAGAGAGAAGGAGAGAGAAGGAGAGAGAAGGAGAGAAATGAAAAGACGAAAAAGAAAAGAGAAGGAAATGCGACAAAGAAAAAAAGAAAGAAAAAGAAGAACGATATTAAGTCAGAGTGAGAGAGGGGGAGAGAGAGGGAGAGAGAAGGAGAGAGAAGGAGAGAGAAGGAGAGAGAAGGAGAGAAATGAAAAGACGAAAAAGAAAAAGAGAAGGAAATGCGACAAAGAAAAAGAAAGAAAGAAAAAAAGAAGAACGATATTAAGTCAGAGTGAGAGAGGGGAGAGAGAGGGAGAGAGAAGGAGAGAGAAGGAGAGAGAAGGAGAGAGAAGGAGAGAAATGAAAAGACGAAAAGAAAAAGAGAAGAAATACGACAAAGAAAAGAAAGAAAGAAAAGAAGAAATATTAAGTCAGAGTGAGAGAGGGGGAGAGAGAGGGAGAGAGAAGGAGAGAAATGAAAAAGACGAAAAAGAAAAGAGAAGGAAATACGACAAAGAAAAAGAAAAGAAGAAAAAAAAGAAAGATATTAAGTCAGAGAGAGGTGGGGAGAGAGAGAATGAAAAGACAAAGAAAAAGAAAGAAAGAAAGAAATTAAGTCAGAGAGAGAGGGGGGGAGAGAAATGAAAAGACGAAAAAAGACAATAAAAAAAGAAAAGAAAAATGTAAGAAAATTAAACAAGGCGAAATAAATAAAAAATAAATTGGAAAAGTCTTACTAAATAAAATAAAAAAATAAAGATTCTAAATTAAAAAACGTTTATGTGACAAAAAAGGCGTTTAACACGATACAAGATTTCGACTGAACGAGTCAAATCTAAAAAAGGAAGGAATATAAAAAAAAAGACCCGACTTCTAAATTTATAGTCACAGACGACAACGTCAGAACATTTAAGTGCGAAAAGTAGATTATTTTAAACATGAAAGAAAGAAGAGAAGAGAAGAAGAAAACTATTAGTTACTTGAATGAATAGGTTAATGAACACTGTAAAAGAATACGTCTATTTTGAATACCGAATGAATGGAGGGAGGGGGGAAGCTTGTATTAAAAACAAATTAAATTAATTCGTTTAGAATGTCATAGTCGTCGACTTACGACCTAGCAATCTATTCGACTTGCGACGACTCGCACTTACGTCTTTGAACAAAAGACCAATAATTTTTATTTATCTTTTAATAGATAACGTTTTGTTTTTGTTAGCTCAGTCGGTAGAGCGTTCGGCTAGAAACCACAAGTTTCCTAGTTCGATACCGGTCCTCGCCAACTCAGCGTATGAGTAGCACGGGGATCTGTGCGGTAAAGTAAGGAGCTGATGGTAGGTGTATCCCTCCACCTCAGACGCAAAAACAATCTCCTTGGGTCTAGCGCTATTGAAAAGGGGATAGACTCCCTCGCTGACTGACTGATTACCGACTTTTAGGCCGCCCCGACGACTTTTACTTACTTACGGCAATTGAACCTTTTCGGGTCATTTAATGCCTAATCAAATCGTTTTGATAAATACATGACTCAGTTATATTTTTGAGATTATTCGACTGTTGTCCTCATTTTATGTTACACAACGTGTCGGTCAATGTGATCTCCGGCCTTTTTTAGGTGTTTTTTTCGGGGGGGGGGGGTCGAACTCGGGAGGCCTCTATGTCGTTATGAGACAAAAGGACCCCGGTTGCTTACAGTACCTGCTATTGCTTAAGTCACCCAATTAAGTATTGAAAAGATTCATCATCGTTTAACTTCGGTGATCTAGCGGGAACCAGTGCTTTCAGTGCGACTTGACTGTAATTTTCATAAGGTAAGCAACTTAAATAAGGGCTGACTGGTGTTTAATGGCATATCAAACCTTATGTGTTATCTAATGCCAAATCATACATGCACGCGCGCGCGTGTGTGTGTGTGTGTGTGTGTGTGTGTGTGTGTGTGTGTGTGCGTGTGCGTGTGTGTGTTTACAATTTACTTGAAGCACTGTGTATATTTGGTTTGGGGGTGGTTTTGAAGGCTATCACTATGCGAATGTAAAGACAGATGAGGTAACGAGGATATTGTTCATTTACCTGTGAGTTATTGTTTTCTAATATTTCGGGATGAAATATCCCTTCGTCAGAAGACTTCTGAAAGGTCGGAGTCATATACAGAATGCTCACGACTGCTTGTATCAATCGGTTCTGTTGGTATTTTGTACTTGTTTGTGGTGGTGATGGTGGAAGCGTGTATGTTCGTATGTTTCATGTATTAATATTCTTCCAAGTGCCTATGCGTGTTTGTGTATATATATGTGTGTTTGTGTGTGCACATATATTTTTGTTGGTGGTCATTCACTAGAGCCTAAGTGATAGTAAGTCTCCACAGATCTCCAGGACCGAGTATTCTAGCCGATCTCAACAATGCTGTTTGGATGGTCTCGATTCTACCTCGGATTTCCAATTCATTCAGACTCTTTTCCAAACCTCTGGGTTTTTGGGCTGATTGTTCCAAGAGTACCAATTACAATTGATAGGAACTTTACCTTCATGTTCTACAGGTTTTTTTTAGGTTTGTTTGTTTGTCTTTCAGTTCTCTAGACAGGTCCAAGTATTTGTCTATCTTTTCATTTTCTTTCATTTTTACTGTGATCTACCGGGACGACAAAATCCGCGAGATAACAAGTTAAATTATTTATTTATTTATTTATTGATCTACTAGGAAAAAAGAAGACGGAGTTAGGGTTAGGGTTTAGGGTTAGGGTTTAGGGTTAGTTTAATGGGAAAATAAATAAACAAATTATCAGTCAAGAGTGGTTCCTTTTGTTTATGTTAGACTTATAGGAAATAACCCTGGTTTCGTAGCCGGGATTAGGCGATCCGTCTGTATCCTGAAGTCCCAGAGAATTTCATGAGTCTCATTCTCTGGGGACGATTCTGGTTTGTGCATGTATGATTTAGTAGCATGGTGAAATTCTAATTCCTAGCATGATTTCCAGTGGATCACCTTTCCCACTCAGTCGTGCCTAGTCTTATATTCTCTTTGTGCTAGTTTACTGCATTCGCTTATTATATGGTTAACAGTTTCGTGTTTGTCTCCACACATCCCACACTTGCTATTTTGTTGCATCTGAAACCTTCGCACGAACAGGGCAGTGAAAACTTCAAACGAACAGACTTCCAAGACAGTTCATGATCCACTGCCTAAGCCTCCAACCCGGCCTTCGGGACGGGGGTCCAGTGAGCTTCGGCCACTGGACCGGTGAGATGGTAAATTATTAGCGTCGATCCCAGAGGGCCATCCCTCCAGGCAATACCTGTCCCCTTGACTTAAAGGGGCAGGGCTGGGTTTATTGCCCAGCGCCTGAGGCGCCCCCTTGAGGGGGAATGCCGACGGGATCGACGCAATTTTTCTACCCGCCACCCATGAGTCTCGGCTTGTGGGTGGTCCCACATAAATAGGGCCTTCGTGCCTGACTCGGTACGAGTGGGGTACTGGGAAAATAAAACCCAAGCCTCCGACACACCCATTTTACAGGCTACGGCGAGGCGGCCGATTGGTTAATCAGCAGAGTTTTAGATTTGCATCAGCGTACTTCGTCCGTTCCCTCTTCCAAACTGCTCTACGACAACATGTGTATGCAAATCGCGGACGTTTTCGTGCGTGATATCGCGTATCTTGCTCACGACTATCACACTCCTCCCTGATCTGAGGATCACACAAAGGACTATGTGGAGCATGTCGTTTTATCCTGATACTTCGTCTCAGTGGAGCGGGCTCGGCTATCTCCTCAGTGGTACTTTCCTCTGACGGTATCACCGTCACCTTTATTATGGTTGGTGCTCTTGGTCCTCAAATGTTTGGGGGAAAAAAGATTGATGGAATTGAAAATCAGAGGAAGAATCGTGATAATCCAGACGACAGCATTGTTGAGATCAGTTAGAATACTCAGAAGAATCTTGAAGGCCTGAGGGACTTGTTGGCACTCAGAATCCAGTGAATGACCACCAGCTAACGCAAAAAGACTGCCAAATAATAATAATAATAATAAGAAGAAGAAGAAGAAGAAGAAGAAGAAGAATCTTTGAGATAAAGTCGGACCATCCTAACCCAGCCAAGAGTTCCAGACCTAGTGTTGATTACCAAAAAAAAAAAAAAAGAAAAAAAAAGAAAACGGATCAACTGGTGGACTTTGCGGTTCCAGCAGATCACAGGGTGAAGCTGAAGGAAAATAAAAAGATGGATAAATACCTGGACCTTGTCAGAAAATTGAAAACGCTAAGGAATATGAGAGTGAAAGTGATACCAATTGTAGTTGGTGCACTTGGAATGGTCCCAGTAAACTTGGCAAAAAGACTGGAGGATCTTGACATCAGAGGAAGAATTGAGACCATCCAGACTACTGCATTGCTGCAATCGGTTAGAATAACCAGAAGAGTCCTGGGGACCTGAGGAGACTTGTTGTCACTTAGACTTCAGTGAAAAACTCAAAATAATAATAAGAAGAAGAATGATAAGAATAAGAATAAGAATAAAAAGAAGAATGATAAGAATAAGAATAAGAATAAGAAGAATAAGAATAAGAAGAAGAAGAAGAAGAAGAAGAAGAAGAAGAAGAAACTTGAGATTAACTGATAATATGTGCAGTGTGTGTATTTGTGACTTAAATAAACAGGGCAGAAAAAATATGAATGAAATGAAGACATAAAAATATGGAAGTGAATTCGTCTAAAAATATGCTTAAATTTCATGAATAGAACGAAGAACGAAGAGAGGGAAGAAAAAAAAACTTTACAATTTTTTTTATTTTATTTTTATCGTCTTTACATTTTTCCCTTATAGTCGCCATTTTATATTGAACATTGGTATGACGTCCAAAAAAAAAAAAAAAAAATGAGGGGGAGGTGGAATCTTCCAAGAAATTCCAAAATACATTCAGCAGAGTAAAGAAAGCAATTGAAATGAAACGATGACGCATTCCACGTAAGGAGACAGACAGACAGACGGAAACAGAGGTCACGTGATCAACACGAACCTTTCTGCCCTTACTCTTAGATTCTAGATCAGAGGTTCATTGTGACTAGTAGGACCTGTGGATATACCACAGTATGATCATTTAATTATTACAACGTTTGATACGTTTACTCAAGAGCTATTGCTAAATAGTTTAATATGTAAAGTAAAGTAAAGTCGTCGGGGGGGGGCCTAAAGTCGGTATCAGCCAATCAGCGAGGGAGTCTATCCCTTTTCAATAGCGCTAGACCAAGGGATTGTTTTTGGCGCCTGAGATGGAGCGCCACACCTACCATCAGCTCCTTACTTTACCGCACATATCCTGTGCTACTCATACGCTGAGTTGGCGAGGGCCGGTATCGAACTAGGAACCTTGTGGTTTCTAGCCGAACGCTCTACCGACTGAGCTATGTAAAAAGTACAATAATCTTGATTTAACTTTATCTGACGCTTTTTTGTCCATCTTTTCATTATATTCGATTGAAATAGATTAGTGTTATCGCGTCCGCGTGCTCACCCCTCTCTCTTTTTTTCCCAACTCTTTCTTTTTTTTATTATATTTTTTCTGTACGACATGTCTTTTTTCTTCCCTTTTCTTTCTTTATAATAAAAACGGATTGGTCCATTATTTAGTTGAATTTCATAACAATTTGGCAAATAAGCATCACCAGATAATCAGGATTTACATTTTTTCATTTCATCTTGGATGATTTGGACGGTCTCATTTTTAACCAGAGAGAGTTGCAAGACGATAACGGTCGGAAGATTAAGGAACAAGAGTATTAATATATTGATAGTCTACTTTTTCTTATAGGTGTTTCGGTCTAGCCCAGTTTGTAGAACATCCGCATAGAAACCGCAAGGTTCCGGGTTCGATACCGGCTCCTTGCCAACTCAGCACAGCCTGGATCTTTACGGTAAAGTGGGGAGCTGATGGTAGGTGTGGTACTTCACCTCAGACGCAATAACAATTTCCATAATAAAAGGAATCGGCGACACGGGTTCAAATCCTGGACGAGATTGGTTGCATTTCACATAGTGGTGATATCTTACCCAAGGATATCTTGGGAAAGGTATCCAGCCAACTCTTCTCCCACGAGCTATGGGTAAATAGGAAATTTTGGGCTCTTTAAACCTTTAAAAATTTTTTAAATGGATTTCTGTTAAAAAAAAAAAAATAACTGGTTTATATGGACCACTTAACGGTAAAAAAAAACCCACCCTGTTGTTGGGGCTGTAGAATACACCGATTACATCTCTGCAGAGGTGTAAGACAGTCCCTCAACGAGGCTACTTGCTGGCCGTGGGTGGTGACCAGTGATTCTTAAGGACGGAATCCTGATGGCCGAGAGATCAATTGACTATCACGTGACTAACAAATGCTGATAGTTACTAATGTTATGCTTCAAAATCACTGATGTGTATTATTCTCTTAAACTGAGTCTTACCCCTCTGCAGAGGTGCAGTTTGTGTATTCTAAAGCCCCACCGACAGGGATAATCACTGCTGTGTATCATTCTCTTAAACTATGACAGTTTCAGACAAACTCGTTCCAATCAACCTTTTCAAAAACATTAAACCAGAGGGCAATTTGAATTTTCTTTACAAAAAAAAAAAAAAAAAAAAAAAAAACTTTTCATCATGATCTGACCAAAAACTAACGAAACATAACCAAATACTACATTGAAAATACGGTGCCGTTATAGTATGTGGCCTACCTTTTGATCTGTTATAGTATGTGATTCCCTTTTTGATTCTGTTATAGTATGTGGCCTACCTTTTGATTCTGTTATAGTATGTGGCCTACCTTTTTGATTCTGTTATAGTATGTTGCCTACCTTTTTGATTCTGTATAGATGTGGCTACTTTTTTGATTCTGTTATAGTATGTGGCCTACCTTTTGATCTGTTATAGTATGTGGCCTACCTTTTTGATTATAGTATGTGGCTACCTTTTGATTCTGTTTATAGTATGTGGCCTACCTTTTTTCTGTTATAGTATGTACCTTTTGATTATAGTATGTGGCCTACTTTTTGGTTCTGTTATAGTATGAGCCTACCTTTTTGATTCTGTTATAGTATGAGGCCTACCTTTTTGATTCTGTATTATAGTATGTCCTACCTTTTGATTCTGTTAAAGTATGTTGCCTACCTTTTTGATTCTGTTATAGTATGAGGTCTACCTTTTTGATTCTGTTATAGTATGTGGCCTACTTTTTTGGTTCCTACCTTTATAGTATGAGGCCTACCTTTTTGATTCGGTTATAGTATGAGGCTTACCGGTTTGAATGTGTCCTACCTCAGTAAGAGTAATTTATAGATATAAGTAGTAGGCAATTTATTGAAACTAATTATTTTTCATATATATTCAATTTCAAGAAATGCAATTAAGTCATAAGCTGTATATAGTAATTAAGAATAATTAAAAAAGACTTTATCCATAATTTACATGAATCAGAGATCTATTTAATTCTAAAATATTCTAAAATTCTGAAATAGGGTTACGGTTAGCAGTTATTATTATAACCTTATAATATGCTTTTTATGGTAGGCCACATACTATAAGAGACATGATTTCGTAGGCCATATTCAAAAGGTAGGCCACATACTATATGGTACCAAAAAACCCCATACCCTAAAACCCGAAACCCATATGAAAGACAAATTCTATTAAACCCTTTACTGGCATTGAATGACCCACAGTGGTTGACATGCCGTTGTTGGGTTCAAGTTATAATATAAATTATAATTAGTTGAACAAACTCCGACCAAGAGTGTTAAATAGAACATTATGGACTTTAATATAAGTACAGCACATGGACAAACATATAAGACATGAAATGTAGGAAGCGCGTGGTGTAATGGTTAAAGTCATGGGAAATGGACTCGTCGCCCCGAGTTCAAATCTTGGACGTGGTAATTGCATTTCACTTGGGAAAGGTATGAATCCTACTCTCCCTCCAGCTATGGGTAAATAGCAGGGCAGACTGGGTTCTTTAACCATGGCTAGGTAACCAGACTAGGAGAAGGAAAACTCTGAATTCAAACCTGTTGAACTCTGCTTAAGAAATTGACCTTGTGTCGTATCCTGCTCGTGCGGAGGAGTTGGTAAATATATATAAGACATGAAATACATATACGTGACAAAGATACATAATGTACAACATGTGAATTACACATAAAAAGAAGGGTACAAAGTAGATATATCTAGAATATAGCAGTAATGAAGGGTTATGGAGAGTCCATAAGAAAGTCACTAATGCCTGTGTGGGGGTGAAAACCCCAACACAGGGAGGGTGTAGACAAGTGTCTAACCATTGGTTGTCAAGTCCCGAGAAGAAAGAGAGGGTTCTAAACAGGCGCTTAAATACCAAAAAACCCTGGTGGTCAAAAACGGGAACCCAGAAGGAAGATAACTCTTCCAGGCAAAGGGGAGACAACCCAACACCGTTAAACAAAACTCCAGCTCAAACATCTTGCTCATGCGGTGCGGTTGGTAAATATACTAATCCTGTTGAGACTCTCAACAATATTATTGCTCTCTTTTTATTTTGTTAACACGAAGATCTGTGAGATTTTATTCCGGTTTTATTTGTCGTGTCATTCGGGGGAAAACAGAAACACCTGACACTGAGTCGTTTATGACTTCGCATCAGGTTTTTCTTCAGCTTGATTTCTTTATAATATACGCCTTTTTAGAAAAGAACGAAAAAGGAAGTGACTCAAACGAAACAAAAAAAAAACTAGACATAAAAACAAAGACACAATGAATTTAAAAAATACAATAATAGAAGCGATCAGATTATTAGATTAATGGAAACGATCATGAAATACTCTCAAGGACTTTTGTAGCGAGAGGAGAGACTTACCTCGAGAAGCAAAGCGGGTGCGAACCTCTCTCGCTTGTCTCGCTTGCAGGATGAGTAAAAGTAAGTAAAGTCGTCGGGACGGCCTAATATCGGTATCAGCCAATCAGCGAGGGAGTCTATCCCCTTTTCACTAGCGCTAGACCAAGGAGATTGTTTTTGCATCTGAGGTGGAGCGCCACACCTACCATCAGCTCCTTACTTTACCGCACAGATCCCTGTGCTACTCATAACGCTGAGTTGGCGAGGACCGGTATCGAACTAGGAACCTTGTGATTTCTAGCCGAACGCTCTACCGACTGAGCTAACCCGGCCCTATAAAAAGCTTTCGTCATACGCGATCTCTAAGCAAAGAGATATGGCGTTAGTAAATCTGCTCGTTTGCAAAGAAGTGCCCACAGAAGAACGCCACACGAGTTCGTCCTTGACTCTCCAGCAGTGTCTAAGTATACGAGAATAATTAACCGTAATCTCCGAATGGGATCGGTTAATTATGTTTTGGTTGTTTGGTTTTGAAAAGAAACCAAAAAGAAGGGAAGAAAAAAAAAAAAGAAAACCTGGTTTCAAAATGTCATTAATAGGGAGTCCTAGGTTGAATGAAATTCTAAGGTGACATTTGAATGCATCTTATTTGTGGGTTGAATGACTCCCAGCAAGTTATAAGAAAGGATCTTTTCTTACGCTCTCAGAATGTTAACTACAAGAAGGGGACATTAGAATATTTCTTAAAGGATTCTTTTGTAAATGGCAGATAGACTACAGATAAAGCATAATTAGAGAGTATATATATATATATATATATATATATATATATATATATATATATATATATATATATATACAGGGTGGCTCGGGCTTCTGTTTGTCAATTAAAAATTGACAAAAACAGAGACCCGAACAATCAAAGTTTTTTTTTCTTTCTTCTTTTTAGATTTGTCGCACATCTCTCGCCATTGAATGCGCCTCACCTGCGCAAAAATCAAGACAGAAATCTGAATTAGTTTTTCTAGTTTTATAAGAAGTGGCTCTTCTTTTCTGGTGAGTCTGAGAACTTTTTAAACGACCCTCGTATATTTATGATTCGGATTCCAGAATAGCCATCAACAGAGGGGAGATAAGATGTAAAAAGTACTTTGAGAAACGAGAAGAGAGTCCATTTAGTTTTAATTCAGACCAGCTGGTTGATCGGGGGGTGGGGGTGCTCTCCGACCGCTCGTCATGGATAATGTCAGTGGTCCTAAAATGAAATGTCCTTAATATACAGAAAGCCATTAAAATTCATTTAGCCTTTTGAGTCTTCTTGGGCAGAAGTACGGTCTGGATGTTGGGGAGGACATCACCCTGTGCAATGGTAACCCCGGGCAACAGCTTGTTCAATTCTTCATCATTACGGACAGCCAGCTGCAAATGACGAGGGATGATTCTAGATTTCTTGTTATCCCTAGCAGCATTTCCTGCCAATTCAAGAACCTCAGCGGCCAGATATTCCATAACGGCGGCCAGGTAGACAGGGGCACCGGTACCGACACGTTCAGAATAATTGCCTTTACGCAGAAGACGATGAATACGACCGACAGGGAATTGAAGTCCGGCACGAGATGAACGGGTCTTACTCTGTCCAGTTACTTCACCTCCTTTGCCGCGTCCAGACGTGATGAGTGAATATTATTCTGTTGTACTGACCACAAAACCCGGCGAGATGTAATGCTTGGATTAGACAAACTAAGGGCCAAAGTGGAGTTTTGCATGTCTTGGATTGCTCAGCTACCAGGGTTCCATTCTCAAGCCTCACTGGTCGGTGTATTCTAAAGACACACCGACAGGGCTAAGCAAGCATTAGAAAAGAAGTAACAGATGAAAGAAGTACTCCATGTTGAATAATTCAGCTTATGAATCTTTTGACTAGGCCGATAAATGTAACGGAACGAAATGCCGGTATATAAAAAAAAATATGACGAACAAAAGAGCTACATATTGAAATTAGTTATAACTACATTTGATATGACAGCATAACGAAACAGGAACGCATGTAAACACGTTTCTGTTGCGCTTGTTAAGACACCGCTGGAGCTAGCGCTCGCTCTCTCTCTCTCTCTCTCACACACACACACACACTCATATATATCTTATTATAATGGAGATTGTGTGTTTTTCTGTCTGTAACCGAAACTATATTACTACTCAAGTCACAATTCCCTTAATTATTTACGTCAAATTCTCCATGACTTCATTCTTTTAAACCTTCAGTTATTAATAAAAATTGTTTTACATTATTAATACTGTTGACCATATCTACGTACTAATAACATGCAATTGTATTTATATACAACAAAAATAGCGGTTTACAGTTTGAATGAGAAGGCTAATTTGCATATTGATATTTAAAATTTTATTTTAATAAATATGTGCTTGGTATTATTGATTTCTAATTGTTTGGTTTTATCTTAAGAAATATAAACAAAAATCTCGTGGATAAATCTTAAAAGAAATTTATTTACAAGAAGAAATAACTGTAATATCATCCTTTACTTCCTATTTTAACTAAATTTTTAGGAAAATTTAGCAATGAAAGAGAGGAGTAATGGAAAATGATGGAATAGTTAGTTTCAAAGTTGTTCTATTTTTTCGATTATACCCCCTCTGTTGCAGATCTTTTTATCTGCATTCTTAGTCAGTTTCATTAGCCTTTCTAATTTAATATGATATTTTATTATATCAAAACTTAAATACTTGCACCCGGAGGGTGCATATATTTGCTAGTAATTATATATATATATATATATATATATATATATATAAAAGAGAGAGAGAGAGAGAGAGAGAGAGAGAGAGAGCGCTAGCTACAGCGGTGTCTTAACAAGCGAAGGCTAGTGGTTAGAGTCATGGAAAATGGACTCGTCGATTCGAGTTCAATTCCTAGACGAAGGTGTTGGCATTTCACATAGCATTAATACCATTGGGAAAGGTATGAATCCATATATTCTCCCTCCACCTAAGGGTTAAATAGTAGGGCAGACTGGGCCCTTCCGCCTTGGGTAGGTAACTAGTCTAGGAGAGGGATAACTCTGAATTCAAAATTCCTGAGGTCGGTCGTTGATTGGGTTTGTGGCAAGCCTTGATGCTACAATTATTTCCTATCGACTGTGCCAAAAAGTGTGGATGGTCCAATACAAGCCTTCACCACTATAAACAAATCACTGTGTAGATGTTCATTGTATGAACACTCATACGTCGGCAGAGTCCATGATGTATATATATATAAGTTGAAAATGGAAGAGAATTCGATGGTATGTTGAAAGGAAAAATATAGGAAAGAAAATGCTTAATGGATAGAAAAGATTTTATTTTATTTTACTGGCACGTGTTTCGGTCAGGAGTTTATCCAGGTACATATGTACTCTATTATTATTCTAAATACAAAATAAAATAACAATAATAGAAAACTAAACAAAATTTGTTTAGTATACAAAGAAATAGTCGTCTTCGTTAGAGTAAATTCTTTGGTGTTTTATATCAAAGCGGTTAAAATACGGAAATTTTCTAAATGTTCGAAAAAAATAATCTTTTTGAAATTGTTTGAAGAAAACGTTTCACAGTGATAGAGAAACTGTGATATTGACGTCATCGTAGCATGCGATGGATTTTCACACACACACACACACACACACATATATATATATTATATATATATATATATATATATTATATATATATATATATATTCAAATTCTAAGGGTATCGCGTATGCTTCATATATTGGATGTTATGAAAAATAATGTACTGGTTTTTTAAGCATGAAAGAATAATGAAACTAAGAGTTCAAATGGGTTAATATTCAAGAAATAAAGTTGACTAACATGAAGCCCAAATTAGCAACCATACTTTCTAAACCAGAAGTCTATGACTAACAATCACTATATAAATCTAAGTCCAATTTCATTTACACTATTAATCCGAACAAAGTGGGTAAGTCAATTGTATTTCTTAAATATTAGCCCATTTGAACTCTTAGCTTCACTATTATTTCATGCTTCAAAATAAATAAAAAACAAAAGAAACAGTATATTCATTATTCTTATAACCTTGACATTATATATATATATATATATATATATATATATATATATATGAGGAAAAGGGGGTTGGATGAATCCGACAGAATGGGGTAAGATAAGGAATGTAAGGACAAAACTCAGACAAAAATGTGTAGTATATTTCGCTGGAGTTTGACCTTAGCTTCTTCTACATTTTTGTCTGAGTTTTGTCCTTTCATTCCTTATCTTACATATATATATATAAGTAAAAAGTAAATTCGACGGGGCGGCCTAAAGTCGGTATCAGCCAGTCAGCGAGGGAGTCTATCCCCTTTTCACTAGACCAAGGACATTGTTTTAGCATCTGAGGTGGAGCGCCACACCTACCATCAGCTCCTTACTTTACCGGACAGATCCCTGTGCTACTCATACGCTGAGTTGGCGAGGACCGTTTTGCCCTATTGCCCTCATAGCAAGCCCTAACCCATTTTATCATATGGGTTCTAGAAGGCTGTGGCTGAGGGTCTACATGTCCTGGGAATGACGTTAAACTCTATCTGATGGTGAGGTTCTAGTTTTGGAGGTTTGGAGAATGTGGAGCACCCCTTCATCCCCATTGCTCCCTGGTCCACTCTGATCCGGAGTGGTAGTACCTGTTAGGGTCCCATCCATGGGTTAAATAGAAAAATGTATTCATAAAAAAAACATGTGCATCCATTAAAAATGAATTTATTTCAAAACTGTATCGGCATTAAATGACCCACTGAGGTTGATATGCCGTAAAACAAAACAAACCAAACCTTCTTCAATCAACCAGATGAATAAAGCAAACTGCTATTTCGACTTAAACAAATCTTCGACTTCCTAGTAACATATGACTTTCGGATCAAAAAGTAATTTGCTGGTAAGTCCAACGAAACCTCCCAGAAGCAAACATTTACCATAGCAACAGACATTTACCATAGCAACTGACAATCCATGAAGCCACTCTGGAAAGACCTCCCGGGAAAATGACATCAACGTCATATTTGTTTTGTATGACACTTTTGTTTATAGACTGGCTACTCACCGAAAGGTCATGTATCATCATCATCATCATCGTCATCATCATTTATTGTTGATTAATTGGTTGGATTTTTACGGCATGTCAACCCTTGTTGGGTTATTTTATGCCGAAGGCGTTTTGTTTTATTCATTCTTGATGGTATTCAAATTTTCTTTTTAAACTAATTTTTTCTATTTAACCCATAGATGGGACTCTAATAGGTACTACCACTCCGGGTCAAAGTGGACCTGAGAGTAATGGCAAGGAAGGGACACTCCACAGAGCTCCAGAATTGGAATTTCACTCTTAGATGCAGTTTAACGTCATATCCAGGACCCTCAGCCACCGCCTTCTAGCAAATATATGATAAAAAGGGTTGGGGTTGCCATAAGGACAATAGGGTCCGGACAATCTCTTATTCTTTGTAAACTACCACTACATGTTAGAGTGGACCTGGGAGTACTGGCAACGAAGGGGTACTCCACACTCCCTAGAGCTCCAGAATTGATACTTCACCATTAAATGCAGTTTAACGTCATACCCAGGATAAATCATTCATTGTACTAGCAAAATAAAAAAACACCCTCCGGGCGATGTAAAAGTAGATTTTTTAAACATATTGTCTGAGTGGTGGGAGTTAAAAATCAATGTCAGCGAGTTTGTACCCTAAGTAAGTAAAATCATCAAATTCATTAAAGGATTAAAAAATAAAACAATTTGAAATGTAAACTTTAAATATATATTAAGATAAAACAAACTATATATAGATATATAATACCAGTCATGTATTTATTAAAACTTGTTTTAAAAAAAAACAAAAAAAAACAATGAGGACTGTCTAATGTTGCATGTTCAAATTTTGAGTGTATCTATTCTGTTATGACGATTTTGGGTAAGCAGTGACGTAGTTTTTGTTACAGATAAAAACCGGAAGCGAATCTCCATTTTTAATAGATTCTGCTGCTGTAGTTGTTTGGAACATCCTACAGCAGTATTTAGTCCTTCTTCATTTGAACCCACTGTCTTTTCCTTTGCTGTGGTCCTTTGCTCCCTCAGTCGCTTCTCAGATATTAGGGCCCCCAGTCCTGCTTTTTTTTTTTTTGGAGGGGGTCCGCCCACAGCTTACAAAATAAGTTTTTGCAGTGGCAGCCCCTTCGTGCCGAGTAGTTGTTTGACCATGTACCTATTGAAGTCAGTTAGTCTACTGTTGGTTTGAATAACAGCAACTAGCTAAGCACAACTGAAGCAGTGCCCAAGACAGTAGGTATTTATAGAAATCAAGAATGGTCCATTCATGCATTTGGGTGATTCCATTCCTTGAGTTCTGATTGGCTGCTTGGTTTCTATGATGTTGTGGAGTTTTATAAACATCCTGTCATTCTGCAGTAGAATTGCAACAAGACGGGTTTGTATTAAGTTACAATCGCTTGTTGCCGTGTCTTACCAATTCGACGGTAATTGGAACTTAGTTTGATTATTCTTCAGTACCTACATACATATTGATCGCAACGTCTTGACAGGCGACTGCCACTCTTTCATTCATTGTCTGTTTGTGAGCTTGTTCATGACTTTTCAAACCTGCCAGCGACTTGCATAACTTAGAACATATCTGGTACACATAACGATCGGTATAGACTGAGTCAACAGGCGTTGTATACGCATCACTGTGAACTCTCATGTGACGCTTGAGACCACCAGCTGTTCGACGCACTTTTGTGCAGCAGGAACATAAAAAGATCTCTTGTTTGGAATCATGCTGGAAATCAGAGTGTGGCAATTGCAGTCGGGTAGCTCTCATGTGATTTCATGTGATTGACCAAACCTGTTTTTAACAACAGGGCCCGGTCGCACTCTTCACAGATCCACACATCACCAGAATTGGCTGGCAGAGTTTCACGTTTCCGGCACGCTCTCCTGAGTTTTGCCCGGTCCACCCTTGCAGCTTCAAACAGTTCTGCACCACTGTATATCGCAGCCCTCAATTCTTACGATCAGATGTCAGGGACTCCCAATTATCGACGGGAATACCAAAGCACACTAGACACTCCTTCACACTATCACGAAACCGTTTTTTTTTAATTCATTTATGAAATACATACATAGCAGGGCTCAACATTAACGCCGTCCCGGGGACGATAAAAATTACATCCGGGACGATCAATACGTCATCCGGGACAATTTGCCGGGGACGGTAAAAATTTTTCCTAAAAGTTAGTACTATATTCCAATATTGGCCGTCCAGTGATTGCCCGAATACTGACCTCCAAAAACGGTCTAGTTCTAGACTTAAAATTACTAATGGCAACAACACTGAAGAAATAGACACAGTCACAGAGTATATATTCTTATGATTGGAAAATGTCCGCATAAAGATGGAAATAGAATAAATTTTAGTTTATAAAATTTTTATTTTATTATTCTTGATTATAAATAAATGTTTCTGTCAACTGCTTCAGCTTTTCTTAAATGTTGATAATTTTTGTTCGGGACGGTCATGAAAAAAGTTAGTGTCGGGGCCTGATACATACATATTTTTTCAGTACAGTCACAGCCACACACAATTTTCAATATACACAGCATCATCATCACCCTCTATTGTATTATGTCGTTGTAGTAGTTTAGAACATTCTACAGCAGCATTCAGTCCTTCTTCATTTGAAGCCACCCAGTCATGTCCTTAGCTCTCTTAGTCGCTTTCCAAGTAAGTTTGTGCAGTAGTGGTCCCTTCACCAACTACATCAACGAAAACAAAAATTAGTCAGTCATTTCTTAACTCCTAAGGCTTCTCTAGGGGTCCATGTGGACCCTCATTGGGAATCTGCTGAAACTCTTCATTTTATAAATTAAGGATCACCAGCTACATCTCAGAGAGAAAAAAAAATCTAGTCATTGTCCTTTCATAACTTCTAAGGCTTCTCGGTTATACTTGCAAATCGTCGTCAAAATTAAAACGGAAACTTATTTGGTGGTGATCCATGACAGTTTAGCTACAGTGTATGAATGAACTTTTTTGCGAATTGGGTTACGGTTTAGGGGTTTGGGTTAAAATTTAAGTTTTAAAAAAAAGATTAAATACTAATTTATACACGTAGAGGTATATTAATTAATTAATTAATCATTGAGGTATATTAAAAAATTAATTAATCATTGAAATTAATTATTGAATCCAACGGTAGACACATTAGTCTCAGTTGCTTGTGTTAGTACTGCAATGTATTTCAATTAAACTTGAAAATATAAATAAACGGAAAATTAAAACGGAAAGTTTTTTGGTGGTCCCCCATGACAGTTTAACTACAGTCTATGAATGAACGTTTGCGAATTGGGTTACGGTTTAGGGCTTTGGGGATTAAGGTTGTTTTTTTATTACGCATTGCTTAAATAAACAACAAAGAAAACAATATTACTATCTCTATTAATAATGGAGATTCGCTTCCGTTTTTTGTCTGTAACAAAAACTACGCCATTGCTTACGTCATATTACCCCAAATCATCATAACATAGAATAAATACACTCACAATTTGAACATGCAACATTAGACAGTCCTCATTGTTTTTTAAAACAAGTTTTAATAAATACATGACTGGTATTATCTAACTATATATAGTTTGTTTTATTTTAATACATATTTAAAGTTTACATTTCAAATTGTTTTATTTTTTAATCCTTTAACGAATTTGATGATTTTACTTACTTAGGGTACAAACTCGCTGACATTGAATTTTTAACTCCCACCCCTTAGGCAATATGTTTCAAAAATTTATTTTTACATCGCCCAGAGGGTTTTTTTTTTCTAGTGCATTTAATTAACCATTGAAATTAATTATTAAACCCAATGGTAGACACATTTTTGTGTTAGTATTGCAATGTATAATTTCAATTAAACTTGGTTTAAAAAATTATTTTTCAACATTATATTATAGTAATTTTTTTTTTTGGGGGGGGGGGTAAGGAATACGTAATTGAAAACAACCTTACTCCCCAATCCCCTAAACCGTAACCCAATTAGCTAAAAAAAATTCATTCTTACACTGTAGTTAAACTGTCATGGATTACCACCAAATAAGTTTCCGTTTTAATTTTGACGACGATTTGCAAGTTTTCACCGGCTTCTCTAGGTGACCTTATGGACCCTCATTGGGAATCTACTGAAACTCTTCGTTTTATAAACTAAGAATCACCACAGAGAAAAAGACATTAGTCTGTCCTTTCATAACTTCTAAGTCTTCTCTAGGGGGGCCGTATGGACCACCATTGGGAATATGTTATTGAAACAAGTACTCATCAGCGAGAGGAAAAAGTTCTTGGGGGGGGGGGTCCACTATTCCTAATTGGAGCAAAGGAAATTGAACCACGTGGTTTTGTTCTTAAACTGACTTGAAAGGAGTGTTTATTTAATGCATCATATTACTGTTTGTGCGCACGTGGGTGTGTGTGTGACGTATTTACATCCTGTTTTGTTTTTTGGGGTTTTTTTTTTTTTCAAATACACAAAATCCAATGAGGAAAATGGTTGTTGGGAGTGATGTACTGTATAGTTAAATCAAATCTGAAAACACAGATCGTTCATAAGTTAAGAAGCAATGAACCTGTGGTCACTATTTAGATGGGTGACCACCCAGTAACTTGGTGACTGTCAGGTTCTGGCCGATTCGATGGTCTGATGATTGACTGTTTATGCTATTTAAACTAATATATATATATGGAATATAAATAGAATCGTCGACCCGAGTTCAAATCCTAGACGAAACTGTTTACATTTCACATAGCGCTAATACCCTTGGGAAAGGTATGAATTCTACTCCCCCTCCAGCTATGGATAAATAGTAGGGCAGACTGGGCTCTTTAACATTGGTTAGGCAACCTGTCTAGGAGAAGGAAAACTCTGAATTCAAACCTGTTGAACCCCGCTTAAGAAATTGACCTTGTGTCGCATCCTGCTCGTGCGGAGGGGTTGGTAAATATATATATATATATGTGTGTATGTATGTATGTATGTATGTATGTGTGTGTGTGTGTGTGTGTGTGTGTTTGTGTTGAAAGGAAAAATAAACAAAGGAAAGAAAATGTTGAATGGATAAAATAGATTTCATTTTACTGACACGTGTTTCGTCCAGGAGTTAGATAGAGTGCAGGGATAATCTCCTGGTCGAAACACGTGTCAGTAAAATAAAATCTATTTTATCCTTTCAGCATTTTCTTTTTTTTTGTTTATTTTTCCTTTCAACATACCGTCGGATTCGCTTCCATTTTCAACTTACATATAATCTTATTATAATGGAAATTGTGTGTTTTTCTGTCTGTAACCGAAACTATATTCCTACTCAAGTCACAATTCTCTTAGTTATAGACATCACATTCTCCATGATTTTATTTTTATTTAACCTCAATTATTAATAAAATTGTTTTACATTATTAATACTGTTAACTACGTCTACATATTGACAACATGCAATTATATTTATATATACAACGAAATAGCGGCTTACAGTGTGAACGGGAAGGCTAATTTGCATATTAATATTAAAAAATCGAATTTAATAAATATGTGCTTAGTATTATTGATTTCTAACTGTTTGGTTTTATTTTAATGAATATAAGCAAAAATCTCTTCAATGAATCTTAAATGAAATCCATTAACAAGAAAAAATAACTCATTTTATTCTTTACTTCCTCTTATAACTAAATACTTAAATTAGAAAAAATAACAATGAAAGACGAGAGTGATGGAAGAGTAAGTTTCAGTTGTTCCATTTTTTATTATACTCCCTCTGTTTCAAATCTTTTATTATACTCCCTCTGTTTCAAGCCTTTTATTATACTCCCTCTGTTTCAAATCTTTTTATCTGTATTCTTATTTAGTTTCATTAGCCTTTCTAATTTAATACAATATTTTATTACATTAAAACTTAAATACTTGCAACCGGAGGGTGCATATATTTGCTAGTATAATATAATATATATATATATATATATATATATATATATATATATATATATATATGAATTAGTTTTAGAAACTTTTTATATATCCACAACGGTTTCGGTATTTACATACCTCCTCAGAATACTAAGTAGTGTATAAATACAGAAAGTGTTGTTATGGGTCCAATGGGAGAAAATTAAATATTTTATAAAAAAGAAGGTCCGCAAAAAGGGATTTTGTTTTGTTTTTTAATTTTATTATTATCTTACATTTGTGACACATGTTTCTAATATCTTCTTCGGGCCTTAATTAAATATATTCCGGCAGAATATGAACATATATATATATATATATATATATATATATATATATATATATATATATATATACACACATATATATATATATATATAAGTATCTAAGTATCTAACTCCTCCCTTCCTGTTTGGTGGGAGCTGAGAGGATATATATATATATATATATATATATATATATATATATATATATATATATAAAATAACTAATAAAATAAATAAATGAATAAATAATAAAATAAAAAGTAAATAAAACAAAATAATTTGAAATGAAATAAGATAAATATAATGCTAAAAAATAAAAAACAATGCAGAATAGAATCTAGCAGACTCTATAATCGCAATTTTTAATAAAATTAAGTTCATTCTAAGCTCCTAAAACCAACACACACACACACACACACACACATATATATTAATGTACATGTACAAAGCACACACAATATAAATAACACACACATACATTAATGTACAGGAAATAGGCATACACGCCCGCAAATAACACACACACACACACACACACTCATGGTGTTAAGACTGACCAAATACACCGCACACACACACAACAGGTTACAGGCCACCTGACAGACAGTAAATTCACACACCCGCACCCATAAACAATCAAGCAATATCTGGAATGTTAGTCTCAGACACATATCAATAAAAAAGAGATCAGATGATCCTGTTAATAAACAAACAAACAAAAAAATAAATAAAATAAAATAAAATAAAATAAAATAAAACCTTGCTTAGAGGCGAATCAAATCTGGAATAATAATTAAAATAAAATAAAAAGAAATGATCAGACACACAGACATAAGCACCACGCACACACACATACGCTTACATTTACACACACAAGCACGCGCACACACACACTTACACACACAAACACACACATAAGCAAGCACCCCAACCATACACATACACACACAGAATTTGGAAGACCCAAGACAGAACGAATGTAGCAGCCGCTAAGACAACTTCAGTTCCAGTATTCTTCTGAGGATGGGAATTTCTTCCCGAAATATTGAGAAATAAATGACAGGTTAACAAAAAACATCATAGTTACCTTCTTTTTTCTTTACACTCGCATTGTGACAGCCTTCAAAACCAACCAACAAACCAATATATATATATATATATATATATATATATATATATGCACACATATAAGTTAGGGTAGCAAAGACAGGGTCAACGGTCAGTGGGACACACGTGCGCCCTTCGGTGTATTTTCAAATACATTGATATAAAACCAGGGAGTGGTTGTGGTTGTGATGTATAATAAAGTTTGAAAACACTAGGTCTTCTCAGAGCCTTCAGAAGTTAAGAAACAATGAACCTGGTCAGGATTAAGATGGGTGACAACCCGAGTAACACCAGGTATTGTTACCAGAGGCCTGCGTGCCAGTCCAAGCAAAGTATGTTTTCTGTCATCTCGCGGATTTGGGCGAAGATAGACAAATACTTGGATCTTGCCAGAGAACGAAGAAAACTGTGGAACATGAAGATGAAGGTCGTACCCATTTGTAATTGGTACCCTTGGAACAGTCCCCAAAGCTCTGGAAAAGATTTTGGGTGAATTGGAAATCATAGGAAGAATCGAGACCACCCAAACTATAGCACTGTTAAAATCAACTAGAATACTCAGAAGAGTCCTGGAGACCTGGGGAGACTTGCTGTCACTCAGCCTCCAGTGAACCACCGGCTACGGCAGGTGTGAAAAACTCGATAATAATAATCTATTCATAATATAAAAAGATATATAACTTCTTGTTACCCTACACATATTACTAACATTTGTGTACCGGGTATGATATTAAACTGTATCAATTGTGAAGTTCTAATTCTGTGGAGTGTGGAGTACCCCTTTCATCGCCATTACTCCCAGGTCCACCCTGAACCAGTGTGGTAGTACCTGTTAGGGTTCCATCAATGGGTTGAATAGAAAAAATGAGTTAACAAAAATGTGTTTAAGAAATGAGTTAAAAAAAAAAAAGAAAGAATTTCCAAGAATTGAATACCCATCAAAAATGAATAGTACAAAATGTCTTCGACTTAAAATAACCCAACAAGAGTTGACATGCCGTAAAATCCCAAAAAGAAAGAGAAAGCTAACTAACATTTGAGAATTGAACCAGAAGAAAAGATCCCATCTATGGGTTAAATAAAAAAAAACATGAGTTTATAAAAAAAAATTGTGTATCCATTAAGAATGACTTTATTTTAAAACTTTATCGGCATTAAATGACCCATTGAGGTTGATATGCCGTAAAATAAAACAAAGCAAAACAAACCAAACCAGAAGAAAAATCGAACTTACCCTGCCAAACAGTCAAATTACCGGTAATTTGAAACGCCAATTAAGTCAAGTACTATGACAGCCAAAAACGTCTTCCACATAAAATAATCCAACAAGAGTTGATATGCCGTAAAATCACACAAAGAAAGAGAAAGTTAACTAACATTTGAGAATTCAACCAGACGAAAAATTGAACTTACCCTGCCAAACAGTCAAATTACCGGGAATTCGAAACACCAATTAAGTCAAGTGCTACGACAGCGAAACTCGTTTGACTAAGTGTAGATAGTGGAAATAACAATGGAATAAAGTACTTTATATCAATTACACCAGCTGACCAACAACATCACCAAAAAGAAAGAAAGAACAAAACAAAAATTGTTTCATTTTGGGCTTTTAGACAGATTTCACTCTGCAATCTGTACAGTGAGATAAAACTTTTGACTGAAGTCTAATTCGGGTTTAAATATATATAAGTCGTCGGGGTGGCCTAAAGTCGGTATCTGCCAATAAGCGAGGGTGTCTCTCCTCTTTTCACTAGCGCTAGACCAAGGAGATTGTTTTTGCGTCTGATGTGGAGCGCCACATCTACCATCAGCTCCTTACTTTACCAGACAGATCCCTGTGCTACTCATACGCTGAGTTGGCGAGAACCGGTATCGATCTAGGAACCGTGTGGTTTCTAGCCGAACGCTCTACCGACTGAGCTAACCCGGCCATATATATATATATATATATATATATATATATATATATATATATATAGAGAGAGAGAGAGAGAGAGAGAGAGAGAGAAGAGAGAGAGAGAGAGAGAGAGAGAGAGAGGGGTGATTTAATTCGGTAGGGGTCACGTGGTGTAATTATCGTCGCCAACAACAACAAAAAAAATAATAAACTTAATCAACAAAAATTGTTTCATTTTAGCCTTAAGACTGCTATCTGTACAGTTAGATAAACCTTTTAACTGAAGTTTAATTCGGGTTATATATATATATATATATATATATATATATATATATATATATATATATATAGTTATGCTGATAGGTTTTTAATTTAGTGCGTCCTGGGACGCACATATTTGCTTCGAAGGAGTACCCGGGAAAATCTATGGGTCCCAACTAAAGCTGTCTAATTCCTCCCTTGTAACCTATCCTGTGTAATTCGTTTCTAAGAAACTGTTGAAATGTATTTACAGTTAGCTTGAAATGGTGGGTGAAGAAAAAAAGAAAAACACCGGGACGCATGGATACGATTTTACTACGTCCTTTTAGATTTTTGTGCGTCAGGGATGCAGGACACGTACCTATTGGCATATATAATTCTCCTAGTAATTAGAATCGTTCCATTTAACCGTAATGATACAGGTAAACCGTAGTGATAGCTATCCCTCGCCTTAGTCCCCCCTCACCTCATTCAAATTTCCTAGCCCCGCTCTCTCCAAAACTAAGACACCCCCACTCAAATAATTGAGTGATTTAAACTATTGTTTCTTGGGAATTTTTTCAGTAATATCCATGCTTTTTCTCAAGCCTGAAGATGCTGCAGTAATGCAGTTGAAATAAATTATTGCAATGTGGCAAATTTAAAGTTTTTCCTTCGTTTATTATATATACTAGCAAATATATGCACCCTCCGGGTTCAAATATTTAAGTTTTAATGTAATGAAATATTATATCAAATTAAAAAGGCTAATGAAGCTAAATAAGAATGCAGATAAAAAGATTTGAAGCATAGAACAACTGTAACTTACTCGTCCATCACTTCCGTCTTTCATCGCTAATTCTTTCTAATTTAACTATTTAGTTAAAATAGGAAGCAGTGAATAAAATTACAGTTATTTCTTCTTGTTAATGGATTTCTTTTAAGATTTATTGAAGAGATTTTTGCTCATATTTATTAAGATAAAACCAAACAATTAGAAATCAATAATACTAAACACATATTTATTAAAATCAAATTTTCAATATCAATATGCAAATTAGCCTTCCTGTTCACATTGTAAACCGCTATTTTGCTGTATATAAATACAATTGAATGTTATCAGTATGTAGATATGGTCAACAGTGTTAATAATGTCAAACAATTTTATTAATAATTGAGGTTTAAGATAAAATGATTATCATGGAAAATGTGACGTAAATAACTAAGGGAATTGTCACTTGAGTAGTAATATAGTTTCGGTTAGACAGAAAAACTCAAAATCTCCATTATAATAAGATATATATATATATATATATATATATATATATATATGAAATTTGATAATTTGCTTTTGAAGCATTGTTATGTAAAGTATATTATTTATATTTTTAAGGCAATTACAATGCGTATATCGTATAAAATTCGATAATTATTGAAAATAATCCTGATAAGCCAAACCGGTGAATAACGTGCGCCACGTGGAACACCGTACAACTGTTTCAACTTTATTAAGTCTCATCAGCGGTGTATACCTACGATCTCCCTGTGTGTGTGTGTGTGTGTGTGTGTGTGTGTGTGTGTGTGTGTGTGTGTGTGCAAACAAATGTTTATTTATATACATGTATATATCGATTTACCTATTCTAAAAAAATTAAAAAAAACATGAACATAACACGTTTAATACTGTCTGTCAATATCATTTGTCTCAAAACGGCGGGAATAATCTGAGGAGGAATAATAGAGAGGACGTCGGTATCGGTCACAAGAGAGAAAGAAAAAAAGAACACTTTGAATTCTGAAGAACAAACGAGAACAGAAATATCTTTGCTAAATGAGGCTAAGAAATAAGACGAAATCTATTTAAAACGGAAAATAGAAAAGCGAAAAGGAAGAAAAATGAAGCCGTATGCCATAAGAAAAAAAATTGATGCATTTGATTATAACGCATGTAAAATACGCAGGATATATATATATATATATATATATATATATATATATATATATATATATATATATATATATATATATATATATATATGTGTGTGTGTGTGTGTGTGTGTGTAGCATTCTTTCATTTATACATGTAGAATTAAACAAAAGGCACGTCTCCTGTTTAACAATTTTATTAACGATCTTTTCGAGCTTTCTGGCAAACTTTTTACATTTGGATGAAATCCGTAGATTAGTCCACCAAAGTTCATATCCCAAGTACTTTCGGCACTTTGAAGTGCCATCATCAGGGGTAATGTGTTTATGTTGCAAATGTAAAAAAAAGGTTGGCCGGAAAGCTTGAAAAGATCGTTAATAAAATTGTTAAACAGGAGACATGCCTTTTGTTTAATTCTACATTATATATATATATATATATATATATATATATATATATATATATATATATATATGAGAGAGAGAGAAGGAGTGAGAGAATGTAAAAAAAATTTTTTTGGTAGGGGGGGTATATTTACGCGTACAGGAGAAGAAGAAGGGAGAGCAACAACAAAAAAATCCATAATCATTTATTGAGGAGAGCTAAATAAATCACGGGTCACGCACTTGCCAGCGATAAACGAGAGTTGAAGAATAACAACGAGCATTCAACTGGTGGTCGCGAGGTTCAAGACCGCTGACAATGGCGGGAAAAAAAAATCAACCCTTTCTCCTCCTGTGTCTTAACATCTGTAATATGCCCAACGATAAATAATCGACCAATACTATTCATTCACCGAAACGAATACCGAGACATCTTTCATAACTGACAATGGCTATATGCAGATTCCAACGTACAGTAGTACCTTGACTTACGAGTTTAGTTTGTTCCGTTTGTAACTCCATTTCCTCGTATATCAAATCAATTTTCCCTATTGAAATAAACTGAAATGCCATTAATCCATTCCAACCCTCCCAGTGGTACATTGGCTTACGAGTTTAGTTTGTTCCGCTCTTAAATCAATTTCCTCGTATATCAAATAAATTTTCCCTATTGAAATAAACTGAAATGCCATTAATCCATTCCAGCCCTCCCAGTGGTACCTTGACTTGCGAGTTTAGTTTGTTCCGCTTGTAACTGGTTAAAAATGAGACCGTCCAAATCGTCCAAGATGAAATGCAAAAATGTAAATCCGAATTATCTGGTCTAGCTTATCCACCGAATTCTTATTAGTGTCGTCACCTCTGCTCAATAATGGACCGTTCCGTTTTTATTATAAAGAAAGAAAGAAATGGGTGGAAAAGGACATGCAACACAGAAAAAATATAAGATAATTATTTTTTCAGTGTAGCATGTTCTTTTTCTTCCCTTTCTTTATAATGGCTTAATACACCAAACCTCTCGACCTCGAATTGATGTCCAGCGATACCCTAGCACCGGCCCTGCATCTTACACCCCCCCCCAACACACACATACACACAAAAAAATATATATACCGTATTTGACGGTATATAGGACGCACTTTTTTTCAAAAATTTTGTTTAAAAAAATTGCCCTGCGTCTTATACATCGTATATGAAGTTTGAGACCTCCCGTGGGCCTAGGCTAATCTTCTCTATGATGCTCACTAACCCAGCTTACGCTCAGTACTTTTACCTACCCTAAACTGCCTAATTGCTTTTATACAGGTATGTTTCTGCTTGTGTAATGCACAACTAGACCGTTTTCAACAATATATGCTTAAATACATTAAAAACCTTGTTTTCCTGAATCTGACCTGCTAAAATGGGGGTGCGTCTTATATGCCGTCAAATACGGTACTTTTGATAGTGGAGGTTATTTGTTGCGTCCACCATGAAAAAGTTTGGGGTTTTTTTTCAATAAAGTTGAGAACCACTGGTCTAGACAATTACTTCGTTTGCCTCGTACATAGCGCGGACATTGCCCTGCCCTTATTGCCTTTGACCTTTGCAGGACTTCTTGATTCAGGAGGTTTGCATTGTCATTATCTACGCTAACAGGGTCACGATCTGAGTCAAGAGATAGAGTTTTGACCTGGTGCTGAACTGTGTTACCTTCAATTAGCGTGTCATATCCACCAGTCTCGCGAGACTACGGATCTGCTCGCGGATCTTGGCACAGACTACGGCAGAGGTTGAATGGAAGACGAAGACCGGCAGTTGCCCATGTAGCAGGCCTCACGTCGCGCAGACACCGATGTTGTCCAATGGAAGTGCAAGGCGCAAAGTAATTTGGCATTACTATCACTCACAGGAGTTACCAGAACGAGGCTGAACACAACATACAAAACTGGCATAATCAATCATAATCATATTTTGTGAATGTCTGTGGATCTATAGCAACTGACAAAGTCATCAACATAGAGAGCACAGTTGATTGAGGAATTTGATGATATTGTTAATTTTTATGGAGAATAGGGTAACTGATAAAGGTAATTTTCACATTTAGTTGTCAAAATTCCTAGCATAAAATTGTGCGTGCGCATTATCTGAAATGAACTTAATTGTTATTAAGAACACATTTTATGATATCTTTGTGTTAAAGCATGCAGTTGTATTGTTTTCGAAAAAGTTTCTAAGATTTGTGTATTTCGCACGGAAACTTCCAAAATAGCTACCAGCTTGTTTCAAAGTGAAAGTCAGTTAGCATAAAATTATCTGAAATGAACTTAATTGTTATTAAGAACACATTTTATGATATTTTGTGTTTAAAGCATGCAGTTGTATGTTTCGAAAAAGTTTCTAAGATTTGTGTATTTCGCACGGAAACTTCCAAAATGGCTACCAGCTTGTTTCAAAGTGAAAGTCAGTTAGCATAAAATTATCTGAAATGAACTTAATTGTTATTAAGAACACATTTTATGATATTTTTGTGTTAAAGCATGCAGTTGTATGTTTCGAAAAAGTTTCTAAGATTTGTGTATTTCGCACAGAGACTTTCAAACTAGCTACCGGCTTGGTTCAAAGTAAAAGTCAAGGAAGGTTACTCTAATTGCCTTATTTGCTAGGAATTTTGACAACTAAAAGGTGAAAATTACCCTGATAAAATACTTCCTTGTTGGATGCCTTCCTCTTGGGTTTGGAGGTCAGAAAGAGTGGATCCTACAGGTACTCTGAAATTTCTATGGGAGAGAAAGTTCTTTATGAATAGTGGCAGACTTCCTGGTAACCCTAGATCATGCATGTCTTTCATGATACCATACCTCCAGGTGGTGTCATATGCCTTCTCCATGTCGAAAAGAATAACTGCTTTAGGGGCTCGAGCTACTGGGTTTTACCACTGCTAGTAATCCTGACCCGCTTGTATGCCTTTACCCAACCCTCCCCAGCCCTGTCGCCTGGGACTGTACCTCTGTAAAGGGGTAAGACCCCCTCAATGCCACTAGTTGGCCGCATGACGCGTACCTATCAGCATCTGTGTATACATAGAAGAGATCAGGTTGAATTAAAATATTTCTTTGTAGGGGGCTGTTCTGCCTTCATCAAAAACAACCAGTCTTCTCCCCCACACATATCTTCTCTGTTTAGCCCATCCCCTGTTCTGTCTTCATCTGCAAACCCACTCCCCCAAATCCATCTCTGTCAAGGCAATGAACTCTGACACACAGGTCAAAACCCAACACCAGTAGACACACTTACCTACATACATAAGACAATCCTTCAAACTACCAATTCAAAACCAACTACATCAGATTTGGGCGCTTAATTTTAGACTTTTCTTCAGTTCCATCCGAGTTTGTCGCTCGATCCAGACGCATCTACACGACTCTCCAAAGAGACATACCACATTCATTTAATCTTTTTTTACCCGTAGTTCGTGAAGAAATTTGAAATTTTGTAGACCTTTTTTTTTCAATTTCTTTTTCTTAAATGTACGTATTTGCTTATAATACATAAGCTTTGTGTTATACTATAAGCGGCTACCCGGCATCGCCTAGGTAGAGGGAGGGCAAAAAGGTTAGTCTCACAGATCCAGTATTACTGAATCGCGAGTTGCATCCTCGCAGTATGCCCCATTAAAATTCCCATGTATAAAAGACCTTGCGTTGATCCGGCCTGGTTAGGTGTAAGAAAAAAAGTACAGACACTCTGAAAATAAAAATTAATGTCTCCTATTTAAAACATTAAATGCAAAAAATCCATGCAGTTACCATTTAAATTTTAGTTTTTAATTATTTTCACGAATATAAATCAAATCTTCATTATTTTTGCTCAAAAAGCAAGATCTGGTCATAGTGAATGTGTCTATATATTTACTTTGTCGTTAATTGTTTTATTTTCGTAGTTTCCTCCGGACATACATACACACACAACTGTCCTTTATATGTGTACTAGAAGCGGCTACCTGGCATCACCAGAGTAGTGGGGAATTTTTTAAAGTTAGTCTCGCAGATCCATTATTACTTAATCGTGAGTTGGATCCTCGTCGGATGCCCCATTAAAATCCCCATGTAAAAAAAATACCTTGCATTGATCCAGCTACTCTGAAAAGAAATGTTAATGTCTACTATCTAAAATATCAAATGAAAAAAAAAATACACGCTGTTATCATTGAAATTTTATTTTTTGATTATATTCACGAATATAAATCAAATCTCTTATTTTTGCTCAAAAATCAAACCCTGGTGATATTTAACGTGTATATATATTTACTTTGTCGTTAATTGTTTTATTTTCGAAGTTTCCTCCGGACATACACATACACACAACTGCCCTTTATATATGTATAGATAGACAGGTTTACTGTCTCCAGTTTTGTTTTTAATTATTTTTATTTCATTGTTTTATGTTCTTCCGTCGCTGTTTGGTTAAACTGCTGCCAGATTCCTTCACACAAGTGAGAAGGCAGAATAGAGGATTTACTTAAACCTTTGAGGAATTTATGGAATTTTTTGGAAAAAAAAAGTCAACTTTATCATTAAGAATGTTTTTATTTTGCCAACGTAAGTTGGAAATTTTCCGAACATTCCACCGTACACTGGAGAAACTTATGAGAAGTTTGTGCTGATACTTCTTATTTTTAAGAAATACTGTAATTGGTGGGCCTAATATGACTGTAGAGATTAATGAAAGCTTTTTTGTAAGGTGAATGGTTTGGTTTGGTTTGTTTTGTTTTACGGCATATCAACCTCAGTGGGTCATTTAATGCCGATAAAGTTTTGAAATAAATCAATTCTTAATGGATAATACAATTTTTTTTATAAATACATTTTGCTATTTAACCCATAGATGGGACCCTAACAGGTACTACCACTCCGGGTCAGAATGGACCAGGGAGCAATGGTGATGAAGGGGTGCTCCACATTCCCCAAACCTCCAAAACTGGAACCTCACCATCAGATAGAGTTTAACGTCATTCCCAGGACATGTAGACCCACAGCCACCGCCTTCTAGCATCCATATGATAAAAAGGGGTTGGGACTTGCCATAAGGGCAATAGGGTTGGGAAAATCATATAGGAGCTAGGGCTTGACGTGACCAGCCGATTAATCGGAGGGGGCCTCTCCGACCGCCCGTCTAGCCCAAGATAGGGCCAAAGTGGAGTATTGAATGTCATGAACTGCTCATCGACCTGGGCTCTATCCTTAAGCATCACGGGTCGCCACCTACGGCCAACAGGTGGCCCCATTGAGGGAGTCTTACCACTCTGCAGAGGTGCAGTCTAACGCCCCAGCCGACAGGGCGGTGTAAGGTGAAACACGACCGACTAATATATACGGCCTCACATGTTACATAAGCAGGTAGAATTATAACAGTCCGATTTGTTTTATTGTCAATTCATGTCTGTTTCGAAAAATCTTAAAGCACAAACATTTAGCTTGATGGAACTTTAAGTTCTCCTCGAGAAATACCGTTTCTCTGTAGTATCATCACTATTATTGCCTACCATGACATGGGAATACATTTCACATTGAAAAGGTTTAATTTTTTTCTGATATAACCTGAAATCATAGATAAATTGTTGGTGTGTTTGCTTTGTATAACTGCATAATTTTTTTTAAACAATTTTTTTCTTTTGATAATTTGTTTACAATCTTTTATTATTACATTTCTGTAATATTTTAACATTTTTTTCGAAACAGACATAAATTGACTATAAAACAAATCGGCCTGTTATAATTCTGCCTGCTTATGTAGCATGTGAGGCCGTACATATTAGTGGGCCATGGGTTGAAAGTATAATGGGTACATTGACCAAACAGTGGGTTTCGGAGGAATATGCCGCGAGACAAAACAAAATAAAAACGCAGTATGTCATTCAAGAAGATATGCTAGATTCACATCTTTGTGAATACATCTGATACATCTTTCTACTTTGAGGACAGATCAACAGACTGATACTACATCTTTCTACTTTGAGACAGGATCAAACTTTATGCCACAAAGGATCTCCACTCTAACGGCGATGATAAATTGTCTTAAAATTACTTGTTTAAAGAAATTACCAAAAGGATCGACTCTGATACATCTTTCTACTTTGAGGACAGATCAACAGACTGATACTACATCTTTCTACTTTGAGACAGGATCAAACTTTATGCCACAAAGGATCTCCACTCTAACGGCGATGATAAATTGTCTTAAAATTACTTGTTTAAAGAAATTACCAAAAGGATCGACTCTGATACATCTTTCTACTTTGAGGACAGATCAACAGACTGATACTACATCTTTCTACTTTGAGACAGGATCAAACTTTATGCCACAAAGGATCTCCACTCTAACGGCGATGATAAATTGTCTTAAAATTACTTGTTTAAAGAAATTACCAAAAGGATCGACTCTGATACATCTTTCTACTTTGAGGACAGATCAACAGACTGATACTACATCTTTCTACTTTGAGACAGGATCAAACTTTATGCCACAAAGGATCTCCACTCTAACGGCGATGATAAATTGTCTTAAAATTACTTGTTTAAAGAAATTACCAAAAGGATCGACTCTGATACATCTTTCTACTTTGAGGACAGATCAACAGACTGATACTACATCTTTCTACTTTGAGACAGGATCAAACTTTATGCCACAAAGGATCTCCACTCTAACGGCGATGATAAATTGTCTTAAAATTACTTGTTTAAAGAAATTACCAAAAGGATCGACTCTGATACATCTTTCTACTTTGAGGACAGATCAACAGACTGATACTACATCTTTCTACTTTGAGACAGGATCAAACTTTATGCCACAAAGGATCTCCACTCTAACGGCGATGATAAATTGTCTTAAAATTACTTGTTTAAAGAAATTACCAAAAGGATCGACTCTGATACATCTTTCTACTTTGAGGACAGATCAACAGACTGATACTACATCTTTCTACTTTGAGACAGGATCAAACTTTATGCCACAAAGGATCTCCACTCTAACGGCGATGATAAATTGTCTTAAAATTACTTGTTTAAAGAAATTACCAAAAGGATCGACTCTGATACATCTTTCTACTTTGAGGACAGATCAACAGACTGATACTACATCTTTCTACTTTGAGACAGGATCAAACTTTATGCCACAAAGGATCTCCACTCTAACGGCGATGATAAATTGTCTTAAAATTACTTTTTTAAAGAAATTACCAAAAGGATCGACTCTGATACATCTTTCTACTTTGAGGACAGATCAACAGACAAGGATTAAAACTGATACTACATCTTTCTACTTAAACTTTATGCCACAAAGGATCTCCACTGTAAAACTGAAATGTTTCTGATTTCAAGGACTTCTGAATACAGCCTTCATGCCTACATCTCTATGTCCGAAAATTTTAAAACTAGAGATATGCCGAGAGACAAGAGAAAATAAAAAGCAGTATGACATTCAAGAAGATATGCTAGATTCATACCTTTGTGAATTCTTGTGACGTTGAAACCAACAAAGAAAGTAACACTTTCAATCAATTTCCTAATGATATAGTTGACTCACAATAAAGCATTTTTCAAAACCATCCATCGCTTAATGGTATTTTCTTAAGGTATAACAATTTACTGAACATAAAACAAGAAACTTCAGGAGTTCCAATTCCCCCCCCCCTCAAGAACAGGGCCTAAACTTTATATACAGGGTGATGCAAAAGTAGGTATACAGTAGTGTCACATCAGTGAAATTAGTATCACTAGCAAAATAAAAAAAACACCCCCGGGCGATGTAAAAATAGATTTTTGAAACTTATTGCCTGAGGGGTGGGAGTTAAAAATTCAATGTCAGCGAGTTTGTACCCTAAGTAAGTAAAATCATCAAATTCATTAAAGGATTAAAAAATAAAACAATTTGAAATGTAAATTTTAAATATGTATTAAAATAAAACAAACTATATATAGATATATAATATCAGTCATGTATTTATTAAAACTTGTTTTAAAAAACAATGAGGACTGTCTAATGCTGCATGTTCAAATTTTGAGTAATGGATCTGCGGGACTAACTTTAAAAAATCCCCCTCTACCCAGGCGACGCCGGGTAGCCGCTGCTAGTACATATATGAAGAGTAGTTGGTGTGTATGTATGCATGTATGTCCGGATGAAACTACGAAAATAAAACCATTAAGGACAAAATAAATATATATGCACATTCACTATCACTAGATCTTGTTTTTTGAGCAAAAAAAAAAAAAATGAAGAATTTATATTCGTGAAGATAATTAAACAATAAAATTTAAATAGTAACAGCATTATTTTTTGTATTCAATATTCTAAATAGGAGACATTAATTTTTCTTTTCAGAGTGTCTGTACACATTTTTTTCTTACGCTCCACCAGGCCGGATTAACGCAAGGTCTTTTTTACATAGGGATTTTAATGGGACATCCTGCGAGGATCCGACACGCGATTCATTAATAAGGAGTTGATATGCCGAACATCCTATACCGCCTCATTCCCCCGGGCCGGAAGTCACATTCATTTTCCTAATCTACCCCAAACGATAGCATTTGTTTAAATGTAATATTAAACATATTTAGAAGTCTTTGATTTAAAGGCAATATCTCAGGCAACTTTAAATGAAACGGCCATTTTTATGCCATTTTTTAATATATCCTTATAGGAATGGAGCTCTGGACATGGAAAATTCTCAACAGGATGTTAAGAGTTAAACAAGCTAAACTAAACCAATTTACGATCCTCAGTCTGTCTGGCGACTATGCAGGGATTTTATAAAGTTACCGCCAAGTAATTAATTCAATGACTATACAAGATGGCTCTTTTTTTTTTCTTTTTTTTTTTTTTTTACAGAAGCACAACGAGCCAGCGGTTAAAGTCGGTTGGTGAATTCAGTTTACGTCACACAGAGGATTGTGTAAATTACTAAAAAATAAACAAACAAATAATTGAAATAAAATAAAGTGATATAACCCCCCAGCAGCAGTAGGAAAAGAATTTTAGTGGGGTGATAGGTGTGAAGTTTGTAAATGAAAAAAAAAAAAAATAATTGTAGTATTAATCACGCTAATAACTATTATTAAGGGATGTCTCTCGTAGTCTAATGATTGGCTGGTTGGTTTTGCATGTCAAACCTTTGTCGGGTTAATACCGAAGTCAGTATTTATAAACTGAACTGCATCTGGTGGTGAGGCTCCGGTTCTGGGGGGTGGAGTACCTCTTCATTGGCCATACACCCAGATTCACTATTTTAGTAATTCTAAGTTTTTCTAGATATCTATCGGTGGCTGTTATGTTGAATCGGCGCTAGTCTTAGAGATGAGGAGCAGTAGTTTCCTAACTGAACTGTTTGATCCAGGCCGTTGACCCGTTTAGGGTTCCTTTGCTCAGCATCATATGAACAACGCCATTGTCTCATTTTGGGTTCATCTGCAGTGTCTCACATCCACCATGCTGCTACCCATGGTTCCCTGTATAACATGCTTTTATGGCATGTGCACTCTTACAGAGAGAGAAACAAATTGACCAGCTCTGTGCGGATATTGGATGCTGCGTAGAGGACCTCCCGAGAACAATGAGTGATAGGGACGGCTGGAGAGAGATTTTCATGGATATCCGTGCTAATTGCGCGACATCATGATGATGATAATAATGATGATGAAGTTTTGCTAAAAATTAAAATTTGTTTTTTTTTCAGGGGTTTTTTCTTGGTGGAAAGAGGTTAATAAGCGCTAATACACATTGAAAACCTGTCGATTTTGATGTGTTTTCATTACATTTTAACATACAGGGGTTGGGCAAAATAATGGAAACTATGTGTTACTTTATCAAAACCCCTGGGTGTCGTTATAGTATGTGGGCCTACCTTTTGGATTCTGTTATAGTATATGGCCTATTCGGTTTGAATGTGTCCTACCTCAGTAAGAGTATATTTATAGATATAAGTAGTAGGCAATTTATTGAAACTAATTATTTTCCCCATATATTCAATTTCAAGAAATGCAATTCAGTCATAAGCTGTATATAGTAATTAAGAATAATTTAAAAAGAATGTATTATAACCTTATAATATGCTTTTTATGGTAGGCCACACACTATAAGAGAGACATGATTTCGTAGGCAACATTCAAAAGGTATGCCACATACTATAACCCCTGTATATAATTTTTTCAAATCTAGCCAAAATTGACACTGATCAGATATAATTCGACCCGACCATATATACATATATATATATATATATATATATATATATATATATACACACACTAGCCCCTCGTATAAAAAAGGCAGGACCGGGTTTATTGTCCGGTGCTTGTGGCGCCCTAAATTGGGAATGCCGAAAGGATCACGCACTTTTTGCACTGAGTATCGGTTTGTGCGTGACTCCCCACCTTAAAACGACCTTGTGTTAATCCGGCCTGGTGGGAAGTCAGGAAAATAAAATTAGTAACAAGAGTCACGGACGTAGCCATGGGAATCTCTAAATCTAATCTTTTTAATATAACAATTAAGTCGTGCTAAAAACCAGCATAACCGATGAAAATGCCGCTGGTCAATTGACATGTACATGGGTTTTTTTTTCAAGCGTCGCGCACTACATGCCAAGAGAGATTTACAATGAAACATATACTGTTAAAGTGTGTAGACTTTGATCTAGTGCGAACAAAATACTACCAAGCAAGCAATTTGAAAGAAATTTTCACAAAAATAAAACCATCCAGTATTTTACATTTCCTAAAAGAAGTAGGATTGTACTAATAAAAATAAATATGACTAATTGAACAATAGATCAAATGTATATAAATGAGTCCAACCGAATTAAACACCAAAAATTTTGAAGCGGGCTATTAGAAAGAGTAATTTTCAGCCCAGCAACATTCAAAGTGGAGAAGTACTAACATATAGCTTATGTGGAAGAGAATGTCTCTCCAGGGCTAGTCTGGTGAGTCATCTGAGAAAACAAGGATAGAGTGTCAAATGCTACTGGCACCCAACTATGAGGGGAAAAAAGGGAAACGGTCTTACTCGAACACGAGTTGACGGTCAACTATACATTTGTTTTCTACCAAACTATCGTTACCAATCTAAAACTTTTTCGGCATTAAATGACCCACCGAAGTTGATATGCCGTAAAACAAAATAAACAAATTTTCGTTACTTGTGACAAGGTTATTCGCAGGGCATTGGGATTGGAATGTCTGTGGCTTCAAGATGCCAGCAGCAAAATGGTCGATTGAAATTCTTTAAATCTCTCCAGTAAAGTGAAAGAGAGCGAAACATTTATAAATTTATTTAGGGTCACCTTAGCGACACAAACAAAACAATGATAACCTAAGACAAATGATGACCCGTTTTAAGACCCTTGATAATGGCCGACTGCACCTCTGCAGAAGGGTAAGACTCCCCCAAATGGGACCACCTGTTGGCCGTGAGTGATGACCCGTGATGCTTAAGGACGGAGTCTTGGTGGATGAGCAGTCCATGACATGCAACACTCCACTTAGACCCTTAGGCTAGACGGGCGGTCGGAGAGGCCCCCTCCGATCAATCGGCTGGTCATGTCAAGCCCTAGCACCTATATGATTGACCCAACCCTATTGCCCTTATGGCAAACCCCCAACCCTTTTAGCAAATGGGTGCTAGAAGGCTGTGGCTGGGGGTCTACATGTCCTGGGAATGACGTTAAACTATCTGATGGTGAGGTTCCAGTTTTGGAGGTTTGGGTAATGTGGAGCACCCCTTCATCACCATTGCTCCCTGGTCCACTCTGACCCGGAGTGGTAGTACCTGTTAGTGTCCCATCTATGGGTTAAATAGAAAAATGTATTTATAAAAAAAATGTATTATCCATTAAGAATTGATTTATTTCAAAACTTTATCGGCATTAAATGACCCACTGAGGTTGATATGCCGTAAAACAAAAACAAACAAACAATATTAACCTTTATGCAAGTTTTATTGTGTTAAATATAGGGGTGGGGACAGGTAAAACTGGAGGTCCCTATTGGCCCATTGGGTATTAAATTTTTATAAAAAAACTATTTTTTAAACACTTCTTTTTTTATCTATTTATTCCATTGATGGGACCATAAAAGGTACTACCACTCCAGTACCATATACGTGATAAGGTTTGACATGACTAGCCGATTAATCGGAGGAGACCTCTTCGTCTAGCCTAAGTAACGGTCTAAGTGGAGTGTTGCATGACATTCCGTAAAATGCAACCAACAATACAATAAATCATATACAGTGTAGGGAATTATCTTCCCTTTGCCTGGAAGAGTTATCTTCCCGCTGTGTTGCCGTTTGTTCCCACTAGGGGACCTCTGGTATATAAGCGGCTGATTCAAATGCTTCTGTCTCTCTTTCCTTACTGCTTCTGAATGAGCATATGGGTTAGACTTATGTCTACCCCCCTTCTCGGTGGGGCTTTGAACCCCCCCCCCTTACATTACTCTAAGTCTTTTATACAGCATGGACTATCCTTTAGTTCCATGTCTGTAACATTTATATTTTAGATACATTTGGGTATCTCGCTTATACCTAAATATTGTATCTTGTATTTACCATTCATGAATGTGTCATTTTATCTCTACTCTTATATCTTATTTGTACTTTATGTATCTTATTGTTACCATGTGCTGTACACCTATTAAATGTTTTGTCTCACAACGTGTCGGAGCTGTTGTTCAATTATTAACTTTGAATCTTACAACAGTATTCTGAAATATACGTTCCATTTATTTGTCAGGAGTTAAGGAATTCGATATTATTACTCTGGTAAGTAAAATAGTACCACTTTCATTGCCAGACGAATCATCATCATCATCATCATCATGTCGCGCTATCAGCACGGATATCCATGACAATCTCTCTCCAACCGTCACTATCACTCATTTTTTCTTGGGAGGTCCTCTACGCAGCATCCAGTATCCGCACAGAGCTGGTCAATGTACGTCTTTGCTGGTCGGCCCACACTGGCGTGTCCATGTGCTGACTTCCACAGGAGGATGTTGCTTTTGAGTTCATCCTTTCTTCTCCAGCAGTGTCCCGCGTGCATTGTCCTTCTTACTCGGATGGTTTGGGTGATATGGGTCAGATGGCCATACAGCTGCTTTCTCGTGGGGTGTTGTTTCCACGATTTATTCAAGACTGCGCGCAGAATTCTTGTGCAGTTCCCATCTAGTTTATTCTCTAGTCGCTTCGTTAGGGTCCAGGTGGTGCAGCCGTACAGCAGCACTGACACGACAACGGCTTGGAAGAATTGTCTCTTTAACTTGTCTGAGTCCAGACGAATAGTTGCGAGTAATATTAAAGCGTCCGGTAACCGGCAACTTTTCACTCCTATGTTGTCGAGTCTCGTTTGTGGTGGAATAACAGTAAGTAAAGTCGGCGGGGGTGGCTTAAAGACAGCGAGGGAGTCTAGCACCTTTTCACTAGCGCTAGACCAAGGCGATTATTTTAGCCTCTGAGGTGAGCGCCACACCTAACATCAGCTCCTCGCTTTACCGCACAGATCCATGTGCTGCTCATACTCTGGATTTATTTACTAAGCTTAAGGCCAGAAGTATGGGGCACCCAGTGAGAATCGAATTCGTTAAAAATGGTCTGTTAAGCTCGTTAACTATTACACCACATCGTGGTATGTAAACAATATTGCTAAGTGACACAGTACCCTGAAATATATGTTCCATTATTTATTACAGCGAGGGAATCTATCTCCTTTTAACAAGCGCTAGACCAAGGAGATTATTTCAGCATCTGAGGTGGGGTGCCACACCTACCATCAACTCCTCACATGCTGAGTTGGCGAGGGTCGGTATCGAACCAAGAATCTTGTGATTCCTAGCCGAACGCTCTACCGACTGAGCTAAACCGGCCCTTATTTAATATTTACCTCGCACCCCACATGCGGGTATGACACAAGGTCTTTTAATGTGGGACCACCCACGAACCGAAGCTCATGGGATGGTGGATGAAAAAAAATGCGTTGATCCCGTCGGTATTCTCCCTCTGGGGTTGGGGGCTCAGGCACTGGGCAATAAACTCAGCCCTGCCTCTTTCAATCAAGGGAGCAGGTGTTACCTGAGTGGGGGGGGATAGCCACCTGGGATCAACGCCTTTAATATTACTTTCACAGAGCCCAAAATCTTTTAGGTAAGGGTATTTGCCTCATACCTCACTTGTATGGGCTGGGCACAAGGCCTCGTTTTAACGTGGGTCCACCCACAAGCCGAAGCTGATGGGTGGGAAAGAACAAAAATTGCGTCGATCCCTTCGGCATTCCCCCTCAAGGGGGGCGCTGGTCAATAAACCCAGCCCTGCCCCCAAGAGGGCAGGTATTGCCTGGGGAGATGGCCCCCTGGGATCGACGCTATTATTTATTACTTAACCTTATCCAGTGGCCGAAGCACACTGGACCCCCGGAGACTTCCACACTCTAGGTAAGAATCTCTGTTAGGTAAGTATTTATCAGAAGTTAAGGAATTCAATATTATTACTCTGGAAGCTAAAAAAAAATACTTCGTTGTCAGACGAATAGTTGCAAGTTATATTAAAGCGTCCTGTAACCGGTAACTTTTTTCACCGATGTAGGTAGCGTCTTGATTGAAATTAAGAGTGAGTTTATATTAATTTGGTTAAACTTGCAAATCGTCGTCAAAATTAAAACGGAAACTTATTTGGTGGTGATCCTTGATAGTTTAACTACAGAGTATGAATGAACTTTTTTGCGAATTGGGTTACGGTTTAGGGGTTTGGGGATTAAGGTTGTTTTTAATTATGTATTGCTTAAAAAAACAACAAAAATCCCAAATTACTATACATTTAATGTTGAAAAATATTTTTTAAACCAAGTTTAATTGAAATTATACATTGCAATACTAACACAAACTGAGACTAATGTGTCTACCGTTGGATTCAATAATTAATTTCAATGGTTAATTAAATGTATAGTAATTTGTTTTTTTTTGTGTGTTGTTTAAGCAATACGTAATTAAAAACATTTATTTACCATTAACATGTTCTTTTTATTCAAAAACTCATTAACGGCAATTAATTCAAAAATAATATCATCATCCGCTGGCATGTTATTGTTCTGCAAGTCACTGGATTCCAAAATTCCGCCGCTCTCAACTAGGGCTTATTTTAGGGGGGGGGGGGCTTACATTTAAAAATCACCCTGAAAAATAACGCTAGGTCTTGTTTTGCTGGTAGGTCTTATTTTCGGAGAAACATAGTAGTAATATAAAAGTGTCCGGTAACCGGCAACTTTTTCCAAATGTTGCTAGCGTCTTGATAGTAGTAGTAGTAGTAGTAGTAATATGTAAACTAATTATCTGGAAATATTATAATTTCCATCATTCCGTCTACATTCGTCTCCATAATTTGCTGAGCACTCTTGAGCACTACAAAATATTTTACAAGAAGAGCGGAGAGATCAAACCTTCTTGAAAATATTTGCCTACAATGTAGGCCCTACCTCTATCAATTCTAAAACTGTTTTAAACAAGATGGAGGAATCTCTACACTGGATAGTAAGCCTCTCTAGGTAGACCAGTTCAATATACCAAGGTAGTAACATCTCATTTACAGAAAGTGTACGCATAGGGGTTAAACTTGCAAATCGTAGTCAAAATTAAAACGGAAACTTATTTGGTGGTGATCCATGACAGTTTAACAATAGTGTATGAATTAACTTTTTTGCGAATTGGGTTACGGTTTAGGGGTTTGGGATTAAGGTTGTTTTTAATTATGTGCTTTAAAAAAAAGAACAACAACAAAAAAACAATTACTATACATTTATTGTTGAAAATATTTTTTTTTAATCAAGCTTAATTGAAATTATACATTGCAATACTAACACAAACAACTGAAACTAATGTGTCGACCGTTGGGTTCAATAATTAATGTCAACGGTTAATTAAATGTATAGTAATTTTGGGGGTTGTTGTTTTTTTAAGCATTATGTAATTAAAAACAACCTTAATCTCCAAACCCCTAAACCGTAACCCAATTCGCAAAAAAGTTCATTCATACACTGTAGTTAAACTGTCATGGATCACCACCAAATAAGTTTCCGTTTTCATTTTGAGGACGATTTGCAAGTTTAACACGCATAGGTACGACATGGACTGCTATAGACTGATTATCGATTGTGTGGAAAATCTGATCTTTCCGATAAGCGAGAATTCTTCCAAGTTGTAACCGTGTCAGTGCTACTGTATGGCTGCACCATTTGGACTCTAACGAAACGCTTAGAGAAAAAGCTAGAAGGGAACTACGCAGAATGCTGCGTGCTGTCCTGAACAAATCATGCAAGCAGCATTCCAAAGAAAGCAGTTGTATGACCACTTACCTCCTATCACACAAACCATCCAGTAAGAAGAGCATGACATGCTGGGGAAATAAGAACGAACTCATAAGTTACGTTTTCCAGTGGACAACTACACATGGACACACTAGTATAGGTTGATAGGCAAAAATCTACATCAATCAGTTCTGTGCGGATTCTGGATGCTGTGTGGAGGAGGGCCTGCCAAGAGCGATGGGCGAAAGAGTCACGCGTATCCGTGCTGTCAGCACGAGCTGGGTATTATTATTATTATTACTACTACTACTGAATGAAACCTAGAACATCTTAATATTTAATCGCCCTTTGAGATGAAGTTTGATAATTTGTATTATTTATATTTTTCGGACTGTTGTCCTCATCTTTATTGTTATATATGCAAGAAGACCGGAGGGCACATCGACCGAAACGTTGTGTATATAACAGAACTGTTGTCTTCGTCTATGTTAATAGACAATAAAGATGAAGATAACAGTTCGAAAAATCTAAATGATATAAAACTACGAATAATCCTTTTTTTTTTTTTATTTGCTCGTTGGGATATATATATACATTTTTTAAATGAAAATATAAAAAAGACGCTGAAGCAGCTTAAAACAATTTAAACTAAAACTCCTATTTCTAAATTCTAAAATATAAACCGGATTTTTATTTAATTTCTACATGTAAACCCCAGACCAGAGCCGGATTTAGACCTTGGGGCCCGGGGCACTTCTTGTTAGGGCGTCCCCTTAAGTTGACTTAATATAAAAATTAAATTAGGTACATAATTTTTTTTTTTTCTTAATGAAGTACAATGAATGTTTAAAAATGATTTTATTTTTCTCAATTAAATTGACAGTGAATAAGCCTTTTCAGTTTGTAGTATACGAGAAAATGATATAATTCATTTCAGCAAATCACCTGTAATTTTTTTTTAATTATTTTTATTTTTTCAATAATAAAACTAATTCATTATAGGTTTTATAAAGAAAGGACGTCTGGGTGTCCCTCTACTAGTGGAGGCCCGGGGCAATTGCTCCCTTATAAACCCGGCCCTACCCAGAATGTTGATATTTATTCCTTTTTTTTTTCTGTGTTCAATCCTTTTTATAAACTACTTTCTTTCATTGCTGGTTCGGGGTGTATAAAAAAAAATCAAAATCACAGAAGCAGCCTAAAATAATTTATAAGAACTAAAACACTCAGACAGACCAGACCATTGATCAAATCCAGCTCGAATCAAAGCAGCTACTATGCCACGTTTAACATAATCTTTTTTTTCTTTCTCTCTTCTTACAAGCCCTAACCGTTTTTTTATTAAAAAAAGGGTATTTTATTGCGAGTTTAAACGAGTGTCACCGACCAGGTATTCAATTACAGGATGATGAATACTTTATTTAGATATCTCCTTTCTTTAAAAATAGGACTACATCCGTAAAATTCCTGGCTAGCCGGCTTTCTTACTTACACAGTTTGTGTTACAACTACTACTTCCTCCTAAACACTACCATCCGTAAACTATTTTAAACATTACTTTATTTACACTCCGGTCTTTATTTGCTTTTTGAAAAATCAATTCCTGCTTTTTTCTTTTTAAGAGTTCGTATTTATTCAAATTTTGGAAACCTAGAGAAAAACGAGCTTAATTTTAAATTATACGATACCATTTTTCCCCTTTCAAATTTTATTTTTTTCCTAAGCCTTCTCCATCAAACTTTGCGGTTTTTCTAAAAAAAAAAAACAACCTTTTAGTTATTTCTTTAAATAAAATTACTGTAAAATGTTTACTAGCTAACAGACTATTGTTAGTGGGTTCGATTCTCAGTGGGTGCTTCATATTTTTAGCATTGTTAAACGTCTTGTTAAATTTAATTTCTTCAAAATGGAAAGTAAAAAGGGTTTTCTAGATTGTTTTATTTTTTAATTATACGTAATGATTTTCTTCGTTAAAACTTTAATAAATAACTAATTAATTCGGGGTTTTATAGTCTAATATTAAAATTAGAAAAAAGACAAGACTGTTTAGTTACGAAGCTCTAAAAATATATATATATATATATATATATATATATATATATACATATATATATATAGTTTTATTTATTTTTTTTTACAACTACATATTCCACGAAGATCGGGGGGATGGGGGATAATGTTCATCAAAACACCTAAGCTAGGGATACCCATTTTTTCGTCTGCTTTTCATTTTAAAAACAAATTAAAATTAATTAAATCGATTATTTAAGGTCAATTTTTTGGTCTAAGACGAAAAGGAGTAACATAATGAGTATCAGTAAAAAAAAAAATTTTTAATTAAAATTTTTTTTTTTTAAGATTTTAGCTTATGACATAAGCTAAGATCTAAAAAATAAAATAAAAATAGCTTTGTTATAATAAAAATCAATTCAAGGTTTTAAAAAAATATATTTTCTACGATTTCTTTGAAAACTACTAGACTGCAGTGAAAACTACTCGACAGATATTTTGTAGTAGTAGTAGTACTACTACTACTACATCCTAGAGAGAAAAAAAATTAACAGCCAATTCACAATAGAAGCATTTTTTAAGTATCGTTTGAAGAGGATAGAGATCGAATCTTCGATCATTTCCTCAGTGATTCGGGAAAAAAAAAAGAATATCCCAAGAACAAAGCATTACAGGAAAATGCCACATGGCTTTCTGCTGAATGATGCCGACCAACCAAACAATGGTAAAAATAAAAGTTGTGATGCGTGTGTGAGGCACTCCTCCTCCTCTTTTCCAATCTCCTCCTCCTCCCGTAGACAAAGTGGGCGGACTTTGTTGTTCAGTGCGTCTTCCGATGAAATCAAATATAACATCTGTCACGATCTTAACTTAGTTGGCATACAACACGTAGGCATGAATTTTAATATTAAAAAAAAAAATGATAATAATAATAATATAACCACGTGAATGCGTTTACGTAAAGTCCTTAAATCGAGTTTTGGATTTTTTTTTAACTGTCTTACCCAACAAAACAAAAAACGAATAAGAAGCAAGAAGAGAAATTTTTCCGTCTATCAAGTGCCTGTTTTGTTTTGTTTTTTCCTTTTAAATGCAATCACACGCATAAAAATAATACATACATTGCACAAAAAAACATGTGCACCAGTTTGTCTTAGTGTTATAATTTTACTAATAATAGTCGTGAGAATGAAGGTAAGAAGATATGATATATTTGAATTCAAATTCTAGTTCGTTTTTGGTGATATCTAAAACTAAGCTAGACTTTCTTTGTTGCTGTTTAATTACAAATATCTACACGTCCAAACAAATCCTCATTCAACGATAAAAATCTAACTTTTTTTAAAACTCATTTTTACCATTGTCTTTCATTCAGGACTTGATTTTCCTTCCACTGTAACCTGTTTTATGCTTAAAAATAACGTTTAAAGTCCTTAAATCATATTTTTATTTATTTATTTTTTAAACAGTTCCAAACGGGAGTAGCCAAGACGGTACCTTCTTCCAATAAATAAACTAGTAAGCATGATAAATATTACAGCCGATTAAATGCTAGCTTTTCTTTTAAATGCAATGACAAGCAAAGAAATATACACACACGACACAAAAGCGTGTGTACTAATTTTTACTGATACACTAGGAAATATAATATCTCCCGTCTGAATTCCGTTTCCAGTTCCTTGATAAGAACTAGAGCTAAGACTTGCTTTTTAATTACAAATATATTTAACTCTACGTATCCAAACAAGCCGATTTCCATTTAACAATAAAATATAACTTTTCTTTTACCGATTTTTGTTATTGTCCTTATACTAGACTTTATTTTCTTCTAGTATAGCGTGTTTTATGCAAATAAAAGAATCCTAAAATATCCCAAACCAATAGTCAGTATTGGATTGCTCGCCGCTGTTGAAAACCAATTTTCTTTTCCGTCTAAAATCGGAGTAATTAGTTAACCTGAATTTAATTATGACAATTATTTATCAAATATGTTGTGTTACTAGTGACAATCAAAGTCGAAACCGGTAGTCATGATCAGAAAAATCTGCTACTAAACGTAAAAACATGTTTTCGGTTCAAAGAAAAGCTAAAGCCTTTGTTTTGTTTAACAGAAAATATGAAAGAAAGAAAAATGACTCATACGATTTTAACTTAACTTTGATTTGCATCAAATACAAACTTTTTTTTTCACCCGGTCAATCAATCACTGTTTTCGCCGTCACCGGCCAAGGATTTACAAGTTTTGAAAATAAAATTTTAAAATAAAGAACTTACCCGGACAACAAAAAAGGGGGAGGGTTACCCACGGTTTCGTGGTGTCGCTGTTTGTATTAGTAATCCAAAGTGAGGGTCCTTTTTTAAAAAATTAACAAATCCTTGGTCTGTCCGAATTATTTCTAAAAATGAATGTGGTATTTCGGCCTTAAACAACGTTGTTTTTGTTTTGTTTTCTCTCTTAAGTTATTACAGTTGCCGGGAGGAGACTAGATAAAAGCAACGATGTTTATCCCCCCCTGTAAACTAAAATCCAATATTAAACAGGCCCGTAGAGACGGACAGTCAGTCAGCTCGACAGTCGTACACAGACATGTTATTAAAATACAAGGGGGAAAGGAGAGACAAGTAACGTTAAAAAGAGAGGGGGACAATTGCTCGCAAGAAAAGAGAGAGAGAGAAAGAAAGCCGGTTGGTAGGGTGAGAAAGATAGCACATAAGATCGACTGAGGAGGAGGAAGAAAGTCTGTTCTTAGAAAGTGAGGAGGCAAGCAGCGAGATAAGGATGTTAGTAAGTGGGGGGAAGGGAGCAGGTAGTATTTGAGAAATAGAAAGAAAAGCAGAGAGAGAGAGAAAGATGTAGGGTAGAGTTTAGGCCAGTGAAGATTAGAGAAAGAGCACCGTGAGAAACTGCCGTAGATGAATTCACTAAGCCTGCTTAGCAAGGCAATTTTTCAAACCGTTCGATCCCCGTTCTGTACTGCCTCTACGATGACTGGCCTTGTGCCTGACTCGGTAAAGAATTAAACAGAAATAACGAGCGAACCAAACAGAAAGTGCAGTAGAGGTATAAAAATTTTTAAAAAGACGACTAAGTGAACTAGTACAGGGTATAGTTGAGTACGAACAAGAAACAAGTGGGGTATATTATATGAATAAAAAGTATTTATCCAGAATAGCCAACAATATATATATATATATGTGTGTGTGTGTGTGTGTGTGTGTGTGTTTCTCACTTACAAATATGTTTTTTCCCCAATTAATATATATATTATTCTCAATTATATCTTTGTTTTTCATGTTTATTTCCTTATGCTTTGAAAAAAAAAATAGTGTGTCAAATAAGTATCGAGATTTTTACTTTTTTGACACACCTTGTATTGTGAAAAATGAACATTCCATTCATTCTTTATTTCTATCTGGTAAATACAGCTTCAAACTCGTCACTTTTATGACACACCTTGTATTCTGAAAAAAAATGTTCTATTCATTGTTCATTTCTATCTTGGTAAATACAGCTTCAGTCTCGCTACTTTTATGAAACACCTTATATATATATATATATATAAGGGCAGTTGTGTGAATCTGTATGTCCGGAGGAAACTTCGAAAATAAAACAAGTAATGATAAAGTAAATATATATACACATTAAATATCACCAGGGCTTGGTTTTTGAGCAAAAATAATGACGATTTGATTTAAATTCATGAAGATATCTAAAAAAAATAAATTTAAATGATAACAACATGGAATTTTTTTCCATTTAATATTGTAGACATAAATTTCTATTTTCAGAGTGACTGGATCAACGCAAGGTCTTTTTTACATAAGGATTTTAATGGGGCATCCAGTGGTGATCTATCTCACAATTCAGTAATAATGGATCTGCGAGACTAACTTTTAAAAAAATCTCCCCTCTACCCAGGCGACGCCGGGTAGCCACTTCTAGTATATATATATATATATATATATATATATATATATATAAACAATACAAATGAATTTAACCAGAAGATAGTTTTCACTAAACAAATGGACTTGTCAGGTTTCATTGCACATTTTTCCGAAAATAATTTTTTTATGATTTGTCAAACACTTTGAAAACTTTAGAAAAAAACAATTCCTAAAAACAATTTCTTTCACAACACATTTTCTCCTGTCGATAACCTAAGGTCAAAACTAGTTAATAACAATTAAAAACAAACATAACATATATATATATATATATATATATATATATATAAAGATAATCTACTGAGTCAGACGAACCTACTATTAGTTTCGCATAAAGCTCTTTAGGGCTAAAATCTGACTGAAGAAGAAAAGGAGCAAGACCAATAAATACTACTAACCACATTAATCATTTAAATTATCAAATCATACTGACCAATAAAAACACGAACGCTATAAGTTTATTAAATTATATATATATATATATATATATATATATATATATATATATATATATATATATTAGTCGGGTTTCGTTCCTGGTCAGAGGTAGTTGCTGTGTCTAGCCACACTGAAGAGACGTGAAACGTCTAAACACAATGTCTGTGGATGACATTTATATATATATATATATATATATATATATATATATATATATATATATATATATGTGTGTGTGTGTGTGTGTGTGTTATTAATTATAGTGTACAATGCCCTTATCTAAGGGCATTGCCCGAAGACAGGCAGCCGCATAAAATGCTGCTCAGAAACCTGTGGTAGTAATCGCACTTTAAATGTATTGTACACTATAATAAATAAATACAGCTCTTACAGAAGTAATCGATACTTTATTATCATTTCTCCAATACCAACAAAGGATTAACTATATATATATATATATATATATATATATATATATATATATATATATATAGAGAGAGAGAGAGAGGTTTCTCTCTACCACTGTTTTGCTGTTCAAAAGTTCTGAAGAAGTTGTTTTTCCTGTAACTATAAATGTTCTATATTTACGAATATATTGACCACTTTTGGATTTACTACTAATGCTACTACAATGAAAACGTTGTAGCAACTTTTAATTTTATATATATATATATATATATATATATATATATATATATATATATATATTAGTGTATGTGTGTGTGGTAAAGAATAGAGGGGAAAATGTGGACAAAGGAATAAACTCAGACAAGATGAGTAAGATAATTTCGCCGTACTTGAGCAGGGCTTCGTCAGTCGTTTATTTGATCAGTAGTGCATGACGAAGCCTGCTCAATGCAAGGCGAAATATATCTCCTACATATACTTGTCTGAGTTTGTTCCTTTGTCCACATTTTTCCCTCTATTCTTTACATTCTGTCGGATTTACTCCAATCCTCCTATCCTCATATATATATATATATATATATATATATATGTGTGTGTGAGTGTGTGTGTGTGTGAGAGAGAGAGAGAGAGAGAAAAGCCGGTTTAGCTCAGTCGTTAGAGCATCCGCCGAGGAAACTCCGGGTTTGACACCTGCCCTTGCCAACTCAACACAGGAATAGCAGAGTGTGGTAAAGTGTGGAGCTGATGGTAGGTTTGGCGCTCCACCTCAAACTCAAAAACAATCTCTCTGGTCTAATGCTAGGGAAAAGAGGATAGTCTCCCTTGCTGTTCGGCTGATACTCACAATAGGCCATATGTATGCATTAAAAAGATTCTTACTTATCATAGATATATTAGAAAGATTATTTGGTAGTCCGCTGGAGAGTTCAATGCATGACAATTCAACAATTATATTCAGAACAATATTTGTAAATTTGAAAAAAGAGAAACTTGAAATCCAGTCATATTGGCTGTCATAAATATCTATTTCATAATATGATTCCCAACGTGGGGTCTACGCCCCACTGGGGAGGGGGTAATTCAATAATAATAGGGGGCAATATGAAAAATATAGTAATATCAACATTTTTTTAAATTTTACCCTATATAGGTAAAAATTATAAATTTATAGGGTAAAATTGTAATTAAAACCTAGCTGAGCACAACAGCTTGTGCAATCTAGTCAAGTGTTCCCCCCACTAATGTTATCGTGCATCTGGCACCAGCTATATGTGTGGCTTCTGACTTGTTTAACTTTGCAGTTCTTCATCTGTTGCCCTCCCCCGCAATTATACACATTATAAAATGGATTTTATTTGATTAAATTTGAAGGTAATCCCTTTAGTTTTATTTGAAAGATACAATTTTTTTATGCTATACTTATTCAAAACTGATATTGTTATATCATACTAAACAATTAACAGGTGGTGGACATGAAGAACTTTGGAATAAAAAAGTGGGTCATGGTACTAAAATGGTTGGGAATCACTGATCTATTTCAACCATACTCCTCTTGAAAAAAAGGACTAGCATCTTCAGATACCCAAATTCACTATACTCTCTCTCTCTCTCTCTCTCTCTCTCTCTCTCTCTCTCTCTCTCTCTCTCTCTCTATCTCTATCTATCTATCTATCTATCTATCTCACATCCCATCACACACGGCGCTTTCCTTCTTCCTCTGTCCCTCTCCGTCTGTCTGTCTGTCTGTCTGTCTCTCTCTCTCTCTCTCTCTCTCATCTTTTACTCTTTCCCCCCACAAACGTCTTCGCTTTCTTCTACCTTTGCCCCTCTCTCTGTCCGTCTCTCTCTCTCTCTCTCTCTCTCTCTCTCTCTCTCTCTCTCTCTCATCTTTTACTCTTTGTCTCTCTTTCCCCAACCCTCACACACGTCATCGCTTTCCTTCTTCCTTTGTCCCCCCTCTCTCTCTCTCTCTCTCTCTCTCTCTCTCTCTCTCTCTCTCTCTCTCTCTCTCTCTCTCACACACACACACACATCTTTAACTCTGTCTCTCTTTCCCCCATACACATCTTCGCTTTCTTTCTTTCTTTTTCTTTTTTTTCTTTCTTTTTTCTTTCTGTTGTTGTTGTTGTTTACTCCACGAGTAATGCCTGCCCGTTACTATAACAACGTATTTTCTCATTATTCCGTAGTGAGACCAGATTGCGTGACCGAGATTATAGCGTTGCATTTTTATGGAGAACTGAATTTCATTTCTTTTCTCCTTCTTTCTTAATCAAATTTGTCTTTCACCACTTTTTTAAAATTCTTTTTTTCTTTTTCTTTCTGATTCGCTTAGCATCTTGGTTTCTCTCTTTGTGTGTGTCTGTATGTGCGTCTTTTTCTCTTTGTCTGCCCCCCCTTCTCTCTCTCTCTCTCTCTCTCTCTCTCTCCTCTCTCTCTCTCTCTCTATCTATCTATCTATCTATCTGGTTCTCTCTCTCTCTATCTATCTATCTATCTGGTTCTCTCTGTCTGTCTCTATTTCCTGTATTCTCTCTAGCTCTCATGCACTCTCTCTCTCTCTCTCACTCTTCCTGTATGTCTCTCTCTTTCTGTATCTCTCTGTCCCTCATTCTTTTTTCTCTTTCTCTCTCTCCTCTCCTCCCCCTTCTCTCTCTCTCTCTCTCTCTCTCTCTCTCTCTCTCTCTCTCCGTCTCTCTCACCCTCACTCTTTTTTCTGTTTCTCACTCTTTCTCCTCCCCATCTCTCTATCTATCTATCTTTCGTTCTTTCTGGTTCTCTCTCTCTCTCTCTCTCTCTCTCTCTCTCTCTCTCTCTGTGGTTCTTTCTCTATCTGTCTCTAACTCTCCCCCCCCTCTCTCTCTCTCTCTCTCTCTCTCTCTCTCTCTCTCTCTCTCTCTCTCTCTCTCTCTCTCTCTAAAACCGAGCAGTTTCAAAAAATAAAATCTTTATCTCCGGAAGCGGCAATAAAAGGACAGTTTCGTCCCAACCACCCACCCACCCGAAAAAAACTTTACAGTTTCTTGTCAATGCAAGAGCTGTTTCAAGTTGATTGACCCATATAGATATCGATATGCTATTTTCTAAAAAAAATCATTAAATCTCAAAAGCTGTTATCTTTTTTTTTCTTTTTCTTTTTTTTTTTTAATGTTCAATGTTAGCAGCATTTCTTCCTATTTTCATCACAAAGACATCATCATAATTGTCCCTTCATCATCAGCATCATTTACTGCAACTATCATCCCTTGTTTCCCCCCCCCCTTTTTTTCTTTTCTTTTTTACTTACCATAACAATTCCATGTCAAATCATTCGGAAAAAAGTAAAATTGTCACCCACCCCAAAAAGTTCTGAGCAAAAACCAAACTATCTTTTTGGTACAAATAATGTTCAATATATGTGATATAATAATAGAAAAAAATCTTTGTCATAGATGCAGTGCCACATCGGGATATTGATCTTGCTATGAAAAAATTTTTTAAAAATTATTAATAACTTAAAATTGGTTGATTTTAAGATTCTTTTTGAATTTCTTGAGTGAAAATACTTTTATAAACCAATTTCTAGGAGTAGGGAAGCTCTAGAACTCATTTTACTGACAAAAATAGATTACAAAAAGTCGCCATTTTTCGCGGCCCCCACCAAATTTGGAGAGCTAAAAATCGACATAACACCGCCAATTTTTAGAATTGGAAGCTCAAAATTTGGGGAATGTCTAACTTTATCACAGTCCACACCTGTACAAAATTTCAGAAAAATTGAAGGATGTGGATGACATGGCCTTGATGATTTGACATGGAAATACCCTACTACTACTACTACTACTCTAGACGGGCGGTCGGAGAGGCCTTTGATCAATCGGCTGGTTATGTCAAACCCTAGCACCTATATGATGGTCCCAACTCCATTGCTCTTATGACAAACCCCCAAACCTTTTTATCATATATGTGCAAGAAGGCGGTGATTGGGGGTCTAAATACCCTGTGTATGACGTTAAACTCTATAAAATGGTGAAGTTCCAATTCTTGAGCTCTGGGGAATGTGGAGTAACACTTCATCACCATTGCTGCCAGGTCCACTCTAACTCGGAGTGGTAGTACATGTTAGGGTCCCATCTATGGGTTGAATAGAAAAAATGTGTTAAAAATTTGAGTTTTTAAAAAAATTGAAGAATGAACAAAACAAAATGTCTTCGGCATAAAATAACCCAACAAGGGTTGACATGCCGTAAATCCAACCAACCAACCGGCCGGTGTAGCTCAGTCGGTAGAGCGTTCGGCTAGGAACCACAAGGTTCCTGGTTCGATACCGGCCCTCGCCAACTCAGTGTATAAGTAGTATAGGGATCTATGTGGTAAAGTGAGGAGCTGATGGTAGGTGTGGCGCTCCACCTCAGATGTAAAAATAATCTCCTTGGTCTAGCGCTACTGAAAAGAGGATAGACTCCCTCGCTGACTGGCTGATATCGACATTAGGCGGCCCCGACGATTTTACTTACTTAATACTACTACTTTAAATTGAGTACCTATGAAGAATGTCTTCAAAATATCTTCGGCATAAAATAACCCAACAAGCGTTGACATGCCGTAAAATCCAACCCAACCCACCAACCAACTAATACTACTAATACTAATACTACTATTAGTACTATACGCGCCGTTGTTGTGTGGCGAAAGTAGAGGTGTGTGTGTTTGTATGTGTGTGTGTGTGTGTGTGTGTTGTTCGGAAGATAGCTGAAGAATAAATAGTTCAGCAGTTCTTGGCAAAACTTAGCGAATATAGATTTTTCATCGATCTTCACTCTCTCTCTCTCTCTCTCTCTCTCTCTCTCTCTCTCTCTCTCTCTCTCTCTCTCTGTTTTGGTTAAGGAGTCTCTCCATTCTTGCCGAACAGATTTGAATTATTTGGTCTACTGCACACGACAACATAAATCGTAAACAAAAAAAAAAGAAGGCATCTTTTGTATTATTTATATTATTCGAACTATTTTCCTCGTCTTTATTGTTATATATACACATCGTTTCGGTCGATGTGCCCTCCGGCCTTCTTCAGGTGTTTATTGTCGAACTCGGGAAATCTGTGCAAAAATTTCTACCATAAAAAAACATATAAGGTTATAATAATAACTGCTAACCGTAACCCCTAACCCTAACCCTAACCCTATTTCAGAATTTTAGAATATTTTAGAATTAAATAGATCTCTGATTCATGTAAATTATGGATAAATTCTTTTTTAATTCTTCTTAATTACTATATACAGCTTATGACTAAATTGCATTTCTTGAAATTGAATATATGTGAAAAATAATTAGTTTCAATAAATTGCCTACTACTTATATCTATAAATATACTCTTACTGAGGTAGGACACATTCAAATTGGGCAGGACACATACTATAGCAAAATCAAAAAGGTAGGCCACATACTATAACGGCATCCATTTTTGTATTTAACCTATAGATGGGGCCCTAACATGGGGTTGGATTTTAAGGCATATCAACCTTTGTTGGGTTATTTTATGCCGAAGAATAATTAGGACTTGTATTAATAATAACACTGTTGATATTGCGCCTCGTTCCGTTTGAAAAAAAAGTATCATTATTGCGTTATTGGTAAATAGGGGTTAACGTGCACAAATTTCTGTTGTAACACTTTCACAATATACATATCGAGTGATAATGACTGTTATCCAATAGTGAGTAATATGAGATTTAAAAAGTGTATATTTCGATTTAACCGGATACTATATAATCCGAACATGGCCGAGAACATCCAGCTCATATATATATATATATATATATATATATATATATATATAAATTCTGCTCATTTTGTATATACACTCTTACAACCATTTCTCCAAGGAATCTGCCCCAAGCTAAGCCACACCTCATCCAAAACATAGACCTCCCCGCCTCATCCAAAGAAACTAACCCCACCCATTCCAAAATAAGACACCAACCCTCCCTCCCCTAAATTGATAGATATAAAAGAGATGTTACTTTGGGAAATTCTCAGTAAGAGTCATGTTCTTGTGATTACCTGAAGATGCCGTATTAATACGGTTGAAATAAATTATTGTAATGAAGCAAGTTTTGAGTTTTTCTTCATTTACTAAATATATATATATATATATATATATATATATAATATATATATTAGGGATAGAATGGTTGTCATTTACACCAGACACCACAATACTTGAAAGATGTCACCTGCCTCGTATTGAGAGTTTGGTCCTTAGATCTCGTCTTCGCTGGTCTGGTCATCTAGTTCGCATGAATGATTGCCGAATCACAAAAGAACTACGGGGAAATCTCAACTAGAAAACTTCCTCGGTGCAAACCCAAATTGAGGTTTAAGGACTACCTCAAGGACTCTCTGAAGAACACTACTATTGCTGTGGAGGACTGGGAGAAGCTAGCTTGTAATAGACCTGGCTAGAGAGCAACCATCTACCTGTCTGTGGAAGAATTTGAGTCTAACCGAATTAAACACCAAAAATTGAAGCGGGCTATTAGAAAGGGTAATTTTCAGTCCAGGGTAATTTTCAGCCCAGCAACATTCAAAGGGGAGAAGTTCCAACATGTATATGTAGAAGAGTGTCTCTAGGCCTGGCCTGGTGAGTCATCTGATATATATATATATATATATATATATATATATATATATATATATATGAATAAGATAAGTGTATTTTGGCAGCATTTTTTCTTTTATACAAGTTGTGTTGAACTGTACAGACAATTCTTGTCGGACGAGTTTTTGGTTGACCCTTTTCTAATTTTCGGGCCATCTTCTTCGTGTCAGGGTGGAACTGGTGTAACAGTCCACCAAAGGTTTCGATACGAGCGCTTTCGGCAATGCAGTTTGCCATCATCAGGTAGGAAACGATGGTAAGTTTCGTGTCTCGTTTTTAAGGAGAAAGAGTAGTAGCAAGGAATTGGAAGTGGGAGGTAATATATATATATATATATATTATTATTATTATTATTATTATTATTGTTGTTATTATTATTTTTATTCATTTATTTATTTGTGTGTCACTTTTGTTCTTGTGAATATTTTCTGTGATATCAGGAGGCATAGGAAATGTATAAGTGACCAAAAACAGAACAAAAACAAGTTCCAATACTTAACCGTTGTTTTGTCCCTGGTTTGCTTAATTTTTTCAATATTTCAGATGACCTTCACCCTTTGTCAAGGTATTTTTTGACAATTGACTATAACTTTATAGACAAACAACGGTTAAGTATTGGTACTCTGTTTTTTTTCTGTTTTTTTTTAACATTTCATATCCTTCCTGATATCACAGAAAACATTCATAAGAACACAATTCATACACAAATAAATTAATTTATAAAGAAGCATACGTGGACTCAACATCAACCAACTATATATATATATATATATATATGTGTGTGTGTGTGTGTGTGTGTGGAGATTTTTTTAAGTTGGAGGAAAGAAAATATAGTGTTCGATTACTGTTGTAAGAGCTATATTTATTATTATTATTATGTATACATTTAATGATTGATTCATTACTGTCGGTTTCAAAGCATTATATGCTTATCTTCAGACAAATTGCCATGTAAATGACATCCAAATGAATATACGTTATGAATAGCTATCTCGCTTTATTTGACCGCGAATCCTCCTCGTTTATGTGTGATGTTAAAATAACACTCGGAAAGATTTCCCTTTTAAGGTTGTTGATTTCTGTTGTTATTTTTTCAGTTCAAGATTTTAATAAAAATCTATTTCTGTGTGGACAAGCTCTAAA
>CM042157.1:62873498-62905998 GCA_023376005.1 Doryteuthis pealeii
TGCTATAAATAAATATTATCAGATCTCATTTTCTTGCTAGCAACATTTCGCCAGAACTTTTTTTACAGTGCACAAGACCAGAAGAAAACGAGGAAATTGTATAGTACTAATGATAGTTATTTTGGGGTTTCTTTATCGCTACGGATGGCCAGTAGGATATTGATTGACATAGTGATTCGCCAAGATTGGCACAAGGTCACATCTACGGGACATGTTGGTTGCTTGGTTGCGTAACATAATGAGGATGGAGCCATGAGTGTAACCTGATATGTAAATTAGCACGGAAAAATTTTTTAGCAAGTATTACGCTTTAGATTAGAATGGAAAAGTTTAAGGATGAATCATCATTACCATATAGCTTTGTTTCTATTGGACGGGTGGTGAGATGTGGCGAAGTGGGAGAAAGGAGGAGTAAGAGTTGAGAGTGTGTATTGAGTTTGGAATCATGCGTCGAGATTGAGACATGGAGTTTTTTGCTATCAGCAGTTTTGTCTTGGGGAAAATAAAAATCTCACGAGAAAGAAGAAGTGGCATTGTGTTTTTACTAAAAACTCCAAATGACACAAGTCAAGATGTCCCCCCACCCAGCACCCAAGTTGGTTTCTCGACTCCAAACTCCAGCATCGACTGAGCAACCAGGGTTCCAGCATTTCCAATGTAATGCCGATCCAGAGATAAATATACAAATATTTATACTATCAGCTACATCATCACAAGTAAGAACCAGAACGTAACAACTGTTTTACGGCATACCAATTCTTTCGGGTCATTTAATGCCGAAAGGGGGTAATCTGAACATTAGCTACATAAATGAGAGTAACCTCCCTTTGTTTATTTCACTTGGAGGAAGCCATATTTTTTGTCGGCCATTTTCATTTCACCGTAAATCTACACTGAAAATACGAATTTGTTCGAATCAATAAAACTGCATGTTTTAACACAAACATATCATAAAATGTGTTCTTAATTGTGCTTGTACATTATTTGAAATGAACTTAATTGTTATTAAGAGCTCATTCTATGATATTTTCGTGTTTAAACATGCAGTTGTATTGATTCGAACAAATTCGTATTTTCAGTGTAGATTCACGGGGAAATGAATATGGCCGACCAAACCATATGGCTTCCTCAAAGTGAAATAAACAAGGGGGGTTACTCTCATCTATGTAGCTAATGTTCAGATTACCGGCATGGCGACTAGTCCCTTTAACCTTGGTATGGCAACCGGTCTACGAGAAAGAAAACCCTGAATTCAAACTCACATCCTGCTTGTGTACAGGGATTAGTAAGTAGATAATGTATGGCTGCACCACTTGGATGAAACGGTTGAAGAAAAAGCTAGATGATAACTACACAAGGATGCTACACGATTTTTTAAACAAATCTGGTTGGTTGGTTGGTTGGTTGGTTGGTTGTATTTTACGGCACGTCAACCCATTGGGTAATTTTATGCCGAATACGTTTTGTTGTTTTTTTGTTTTGTTTTTTTGTTGTTGTTTTTTCTTTGTAAGTTACAGCTGCCACGTGTGTATATCATTCCAGATCTTGCTTCTATTGGTAATTAGGTATAGTGATAAGGGTTTAGTTATTTTTTGAAATCAAGTTTTTTGTTGAGGATTTGAACATCAAGAGAATGTGTGGGTGATTTTTGTTGGTCTATGAACTTACACCCTTGATAGGAGGCTAGTTATTTTCAAAAAGTTTAATATGCTCTTGGGATCTATTTTTCCAAATAGTTTTTTCATGCTGTTAACAAAGCAGCAACTTACAAAACAACAGTTGTACGGCCACTGACCTCCCATCATACAAACCATGCAAGTAAGACATGCTGGACACTGCTGAAGAAGTAAGGACGAATTGTTAAGCAACCTTCCCCCATGGACTTCTACACATGGACACACCAATATTGGCCGACCAGTAAGTCTTTTTTATATATAAACAAAGGACACGAGTTGCTTACAGTACCCGCCGTTGCAACATTGGTTGTTTTGTTATACGGCATACCAAACCTTTTCAGGTCATTTAATGCCGAATTAAGTTTTTTTTAGTATTATCTGCGTTATTCGGAATATTGTCCTCATCTTCATTGTTATCTGTACAACGTTTCGGCCGATGTGCCCTCCGACCTTCTTCAGGTATTTCTTGTCGGACTCGGCAACCTTCTTTTCGAACTCGGGAACCTTCTTGTTGTAATCGAGAGCCATCACGGAACTTTGAACATAACTCTTTATTCAGACCCCGGGGGTATCCTGTTCTCATTCCGCTAACCATAGCTGGGATAGAGGCGTTAAGCTGTGTTAATTATTATTCTATGCTACTGCTGCCGCCTTTGACCAGGATTGAACCTGCAGTCCAGAGTCCGAAAAAGGTTCCCGAATCCGAGAACGTCCCCGAGTCTGACAAGAAATACCTGAAGAAGGCCGGAGGGCACATCAGCCGAAACGTTGTACAGATAACAATGCAGATGAGGACAATAGTCCGAATAACCCAGATAATACTATTCATCAAGCAGGAAGCGATGCTTTCAGGATGTCTTGGCCGTAATACAGGGCGTGTCTTTTCGTCCCTGCTCTTGCACAGTGACAGGATACGACAGTATGCAATTTAGAAAGTTTGGTAGCTAATTCTTATTTAATCAAGTTTCTGATATTCCATTCCTAATGCTTCACACTAAATCCCAAACAATATATATATACTATAAATAGACATATATATATATGATGTAATGAATATGTAAATACCTTGGTACCCCCTCACTATAATCTGATTGGACAGTGTCATGTATAAATATCCGACACTGTGGTGGTACAAGTGCCTAATCCTACCAGCCTAAACTTACTCGCCAGACTACCCCACGACTGCTCGGAAGACGTAATGTTATTCGACGTACCAGCTACTACTGCGATATATACCAATTCCCAACTTCATAATATATCCCTTAACCCGGATATATCAATATATAAACACACACACACACACACACACACATATATATATATATATATATATATATATATATATAAAAGATGAATTTAATGAGTCAGACGAACCTACTATTAGTTTAGCTTAGAGCATTAAGCGAAACTAATAGTAGGTTCGTCTGACTCATTAGATTTATCTTTATTTATTATTTGCTCTACTTAGGTATTGAGCACTTTTTACTTATTAGCTTATTTTCCTAGCGGTTGTATGAATATATACATATATATACATATAAATTGTCTTTTCTTTTGGCCAAATACTGTACCAATAGATTACTTTTTGTTGGTACGACTATCTTGGTCTTTTCTATTTTCCAAAAATTTTTTCTCCCCGGTTTGATGTTTGGTAGTATATCTTTACAATCAAACTATTTGCTGGGTTTTTTCTCACCGCGAGGATTTACCAACACGCTTGGTATATCATATATATATATATATATATATATATATATATATATATATCTTATTATAATGGAGATTGTGTGTTTTTCCGGCTGTAACCGAAACTATATTACTATACAAATCACAATTCCTTTTGTTATTTACATCACATTCTTCATGATTTTATTTTTATTTAAACCTCAATTATTAATAAAATTGTTTTACATCATTAAGACTGTTGACCATATCTACATACTGATAACATGCAATTGTATTTAAATATACAACAAAAGAGCGGTTTACAGTATGAATGGGAAGGCTAATTTGCATATTGATCTTAAAAAATTGATTTTAATAAATATATGCTTATTATTATTGATTTCAAATTGTTTGGGTTTTTTTTCTTATTGAATATAAGCAACAATCTCGGGGATAAATCTTAAAAGAAATTCATTAACAAGAAGAAATAACTGTAATTTTATTCTTTACTTCCTATTTTAACTAAAAAGTTAAATTAGGAAAATTTACCAATGAAAGACGGGAGTAATGGAAAATGACGGAAGAGTTAGTTTCAAAGTTGTTCTATTCTTCGATTATACCCCCTCTGTTCCAAATCTTTTTATCTGCATTCTTATTCATTTTCATTAGCCTTTCTAATTTAATATGATATTTTATTATATTAAAACTTAAATACTTGCACCCGGAGGGTGCATATATTTACTAGTATATATAAATCCCACAGAGGGGTGGGAATGATGTTAAAGCAATTATATGATTCCATTTAATGGCAAGTCATAATTTAAAACCTCATTCTTTGCCAATCAACAACACTTTTGATATAATGAACACTTAATAAGATATTGCTATACATAGTAAATACATTATTAATTACTACTTACTTATATAGATAATTGCACAGTAATTAGTGGTATAAGTAACAGGAGTAAGTAGAATATGCTAAGTAATTACCATTATCAGTTAATTAGGAATTCCTTTGTTCAGCCGGCATGTCGGCTGGGGCAGTAGAATACGCCGATGTGTACCTCTGCTGAGGGGTAAGTGGTAAGACCACCATCACCTCCCAATGGGGCCACATGGTAGCCGTGGGTGGCGACCCGTGATGTCCGATGATAGGATCGTGATAGCTGTAAGATGTGACACTAGGTCAATGTCTTAAGCGGAGTTTGACAGGGTTGAATTCAGAGTTTTCCTTCTCCTTGACTGGTTACCTATCCATGGTTAGAGAGCCCAGTTTGCTTTACTATTTACCTATAGCTGGAGGGAGAATAGATGGATTGATAACTTTACCAAGGGTATTTGCTCTATGTGAAATGCAAATTGCCTCGTCTAGGATTTGAACTCTGGTCGCCGAGTCAACTTCCTACGACTCTAAGCATTACACCACTTGTCTCCATATATATATATATATATATATATATATATATATATATATATATATATATATATATATATATATATATATATATATATATATATATATATATACACATAGACATATACACTTATACACACACACTTATACACACACACACACACAACACATACATATATATATATATATTATATATATATATATATATATAATCGTATTATGCCTATATGAAATGCATACAGCTGTTACATAATTCATAGGTTGTATCAATTTAAAAAAAACTATAAAGTATGTGACAACAGCCTCGTCCAGGAATTGAACTAGTGTCCATTTTATTACGATTATAACCATTACACCACGCGCCACAACATGGTTCCTATATGTGGGATTGAACTTATCATGGGTTCAGAGGAAATGAAAAGTAGGTGCGTGTGCATATATAAAACAATTGTGTGGTGTAATGGTTAGCGTCGTAGGAAATGGACTCATCGACCCGAGTTCACCTTGTTTAACACCGTGGTCCGTTTAATGCTGCATACTTCATTTCTGAGTATATATGATACATTCTTGTTCTTTATTCTATGTATTAATGATCTTGACTATGAATTAAATACTCTTTGATAAACTTTCGCAATTCCTGGGAGTATTTTTACGTAATCAGTGAAGTAGTTTCGGTTACAGACAGACCCGAATCTCCATTATAATGATATTTTAATCCAAGTAAGATGAACAAAACATGCTGGAAAGGCAAGGACGAGCTCATATGTGACGTTCTCCATTAACACACAAGTGTTGGCCGACTAACTAGAACTTACATCAATCAGTTCTGTGCGTTGCTGAAGTTAAAAGGAGAGATTTTTTCCTTTTTCGGATGGGGGGAGGGGGCATAAACATGGGCAGATAGCTAAAAACCCTTCCAGTTCTTTGATTTTAGGGATTTTTGCATCATAGGAAAAACGCATTTTACTTTGATTAACTATCATTTTATTTATTTTCTTTTATTTCTCTATATCTTTTATTCTCTATATATTCTTGTTTTTCAGCTGTTTAGGGTTAAAAAAAAACCCCAAAAAACAATCACCTAAAACTCGTAAATGAGCACTTTTTTCACCATCTGTAAATTCAAAGCATTAGAATCCATGAGAAAAACAATAAAATCGATAACGTACATTTTCATCAAAATACGTAGTCTTATAATGGCTGAAAAATGGCATTTTGGGCAAACCTTTGAAGCCCCATATCTCCCCAAATTCTCCAGCGAACTCAACCATCTTTTACTATGTGATACTCCTCATCGAACTCTATCAGAAAATCATATTAGTTTGTCACTTTATTTGCACACGAAATTTGCCCTTTTCGCACACTCTCTCATTGTTATCAAGCCTCGAAAATCACCTAAAACTCGTAAATGAGCACTTTTTTCACCATCTGTAAATTCAAGGCATTAGAATCCATGAGAAAAAACAATAAAATCGATAACGTACATTTTCATCAAAATACGTAGTCTTATAATGGCTGAAAAATGGCATTTTGGGCAAACCTTTGAAGCCCCATATCTCCCCAAATTTATATTTGTCAAAGTTAATATTTGTCCTGTTGGTATTTTTCCTTTTATTTTATTCTTTTATTTACTTTTAATTACTTTTCTCTTAATTTGTTTTATTCTTTAATATATGTTATAGAATGCTTATCATCAGTGGACAGGAGTCTTAGTGGTGTAGTGGCTAACGTGTTGGATTGTGGCAACATAGTTAGCAAGTTCGAACTCAAGTTGTACTATTACATTCTCTTTTGGACTAATACTCTTGGGGAAAGATATTGACCCCCTCACCCCCTAACTATAGGTTAAATAGTATCACTACTGTTCTTCTACAAGGATGCCTTTAGCATTCAATAATGCACGAAGGTTGATGTGCCATTAAACAAAGAAACCAAAACATCACATAACTGTATACGAAGAAAATGTTTTCAAAAATATAACAGACACAGGATGTTACGATCAAAGGATATATTTTATATGTCTATACTTAAGTATTTCGGTTTATGATAAACCATCATCAGGACAATGCAAAAGAAATTTTGTAAGGGAGAAAAATGAAAAAGTGTATGGTGAATGTGTGAATATAATGTTATTTACCGTTATTTTTTATATGTTCGTTTATATACGAAAGCTGATGACGTGATCATTGCATGTGAAAAAACGGAAAATGAAGATCATAAGATGACGCATGTAGAACGTGAATAGGCCGAGAGGAATGTTAACATTGATATAACGTATTTCATACATTTTTCAATTTTCACCCTTACAAAATTTATTTTGCATTGTCCTGACGATGGTTTATCATAAACCGAAATACTAAGTATAGATATATAAAATGTTTCCTTTGATCGTAACATCCTGTGTCTGTTATATTTTTGAAAACATTTTCTTCACATATTGTTGGATTAATTTCCTCGTCTTATTTCCATAACTGTATACAAAACTCTCAAGGAACATGTTAATATATCATTGATTTATACCCTTATTATATCTTTTTATTTACCTTTTCTTATGGAAAATGGGCGTGGAAAAGTTTTTAACCCCCATCTCAGACAAAAATAGGGTGTTGATTTTTATTAAACTTTGGTCTTTGCTGGTTTTCACCAATTTTCCTAAAAGTAGTAAATATACATCTTACGGCTCCAAATTTGCCGTACGTTACATTGCCGGCTCCAAGTTTAAGAGGAGTATTGTTACATTATGGCTCCAGTTAAGAGTGAGTCTGTAACGGCACCAATTAACGAAGATTTCTATTCATTCCTTCGTATACTTATCTTCTGAGCTGAGTAGCTGGGTCTGTTGTTGGGCTGGTATTCTATCTGTTCTTCTAAGGGTCTGGAATTACTCAGGTTCTCTTGGGTTCTTTCCGTCCTTTCGCCCGTTGTTAGTTTTTGCTTAACGAACACAAGACTCGTTGGTGTTTTTTCAGAGCTCATTTATTTTTTCTTTAACACAAGTTAAGAGCCTCGGTAAGGACAGATCCTCATCTTGCATCTGCCCCTTTCGAACACTTCAACCAAATTCTCCCCGCTTGCGTCAGTCTCATTCGAAAACTTCGACCGGACTCCACAAAACCTTTCATTCTCCCTTTCTCTCACTCTCGTTCTCGCCTTATTCTGTCCAATCAGAAACCAAGGTCGGTCATTCACACGTAATCCTCATTCTGGGTATTTTCCATAATTACACTTTTTAACTTTTACACATTCGTACCACGTCAACCTACCGCTGACGTCACAACACTGACTTCTGCACCTCATTATTTTACATACAGTCATACAGTTTTTCTTGTATATACTCGTATATATATATATATTTACCAACCCCTCCGCACGAGCAGGATGTGACGCAAGGTCAATTACTTAAGCGGAGTTTAACAGGTTTGAATTCTAGACCGGTTGCCTAACCAAGGTTAAAGAGCCCAGTCTACCCTACTATTTATCATACCTTTCCCAAGGGTATTAGCGCTAAGTGAAATGCAATTACCACGTCCAGGATTTGAACTCGGGTCGACGAGTCCATTTCCTATGACTTTAACCATTACACCACGCGCTTCCTACTATACTCGTATATAGATTTATTTATTTTATCTATCTTATTCTCCCACAAACGTTAATGAGCAGACAAGACGAAATAAGAAAGCAAGAAACCTAAAAAAAAGGTCAAAGGTCAAAGATATTATAGTTTCAAAGATGTCAAAGGTGAAAGCAGAGAAGAAATGGCATATTCTGTTTGTTCAATATTTGGAACAACCGTTCGTCGTGCGTCAAACCAACGAAGAAACTTATTGAAATTATTAGTTGTTAGCCCGAAACCTGACCCCTGAAGAGGGTCTCCCTCGATTTTTATTTCGTCCGGATTGTTCACAACTCAATGGGTGTCTTATTTTGGAATAGATCTTTATTAATACACTAGAAGCGGCTACTCGGCATGGCCTGGGCAGAAGGAGGGGAACAAAAAGTAAGTCTCGCAGACCCATCTATATCTATACATCTATAAAGGACAGTTGTGTTTATGTGTATGTCCGGAGGAAACTTAAAAAATAAGTAAATATATATACACATTAAATATCACCAGGGCTTGGTTTTTGAGCAAAAATGATGAAGATTTGATTTATATTTGGGAAGATATTTAAAAATTCAAATTTGAAAAGTAACAGAAGGGAAAGTCATTTGCATGTTATTTTGTTTATCTTTTTTTTGTATGTTTTTTTTTTTTTTTTTTTTTTACTTTGAAATATGATATTGATTGATTGAATTAATTGCATCATTTATATCATTTTTTTTTATTGTAAATCATTGAATGGAAATTTCTTACTATATTGTTATATATTTCCGTGGGGATTTTTATGGGGCAACCAGCGAGGATCTCACTCGCAATAGAGACTCTCTGAAAAGAAAAATTAATGTCTACTATTTAAAATATCAAGCAAAAAAATACATGCCGTTACTATTTGAATTTTATATTTGAATTATCTTCTTTTTTTTACTCAAAAAGCAATAACCGGTGATATTTAATGTGTATATATATATTTACTTTGTCCTTAATTGTTTTATTTTTGTAGTTTCATCCCGACATACATACATACACACCAACTGCCCTTTATATATATACTAGAAGTGAGTAGAAGTTGGGGGGGGGCAAAAAGTTAGTCTCACAGATCCAATATTATTGAATCGTGAGTTGAATCCTCGTAGGATGCCCCTGTAGGCGTTATTTTCGTATTCGCCAGGGGAGTTGTCTGCCCGTTTGGTTTCGATGGTTCCCGCTAGGGGCCTTTGATATTTAAGCGGCGGATTTGAACGTCTCTTCCTCTTTGCTGCTGCCCGACCTACGAGACACATGGGTTAGACTCTGGTCTACCCCCTCCTCGTTGGGGCTTCAGCCCTCAACGCCGGACTAATCACTGTAAGGGATTTATACAGCATGGACTATTCTTAGTCTCATGTCTGTGCTTTTATGTTTTTCCCTTTTACTTATGTATGTTTATGTACACCTCCTTGTATTATGTACCCTATTAATTCTTGTGCTGTATATAAAATGTTTTGTCCTTCAACCTTTGTCGGAGTTTTATCTGCAAGTATAATCACTTTGAATCTTACAACCCATTAAAATCCCTGTGTATGGGGCAACAGAAAAAAATGTGCACAGATATTCTGAAAAGAAAAATCAGATATCAAATGCCAAAGAAAAAAAAATCCATACTGTTATCATTCAAATTTTATGTTTTAATTATCTTCACGAATATAAAGTTTCATGATCGGATCATTGGTTATACGCAGATAGACAGACATTGACATTTATGTTGTATATTGAGGTTGATCCTCACCGGGTGCTGTCTCATTCGGTAGAGTGTTCGGCTAGAAATCACAAGGTTCCTAGTTCGATACCGGCCCTCGCCAACTCAGCGTATTGAGTAGCACAGGGATCTGTGCGGTAAAGTAAGGAGCTGGTGGTAGGTGTGGCACCCCACCTCAGACGTCAAAACAGTCTCCTTGGTCTAGCGCTATTGAAAAGGGGATAGACTCCCTCGCTGACTGGCTGATACCGACTTTAAGCCGCCCCGGCGACTTTACTTTTACTTAACCCTTACTAACCTGAGACTCCCACGATCGTGAACCGCTCTCCACCCTCCGCTTGAAAACTAACTGAATATGTCAAATGTTGTACTCTGTTACTTAACCTCTTTACAGGCAGTTAAATAACAGCTTACACCATTCTATAGACAACAACACTGTCGGCTGCGGCTGTAGAATACGCCAACTGCACCTCTGCAGAGGGGTAAGACCCCACCACCACCAATTGGGCCACCGTGGGTGTTGACCCTTGATGCTTACGGACGGAATCCTGGTGGCTTAACATTCCACAACGTGCAATACTTCACTTTACTTGGACTAAACGGCTGCCCTGTCGGTGGGGCGTTAGAATGCACCGACTGCACCTATGTAGAGGGGTAAGACTCCCCCAATGGAGCCACCTGTTGGCCGTGGGTGGCGACCCGTGATGCTTAAGGATAGAACCCAGGTGGTTGAGCAGTCCATGACTTGCTATACTCCACTTTGGCCCTATCTTGGGCTAGACGGGCGGTCGGAGAGGCCCCCTCCGATCAATCGGCTGGCCACGTCAAGCCCTAGCACCTATATGATTTTCCCAACCCTATTGCCCTTATGGCAAGCCCCAACCCTTTTTATCATATGGGTGCTAGGAGGCGGTGGCTGAGGGTCTACATGTCCTGTGAATGACGTTAAACTCTATCTGATGGTGAGGTTCCAGTTCTGGAGGTTTGGGGAATGTGGAGCACCCCTTTATCAGCAATGCTCCCTGGTTCACTCTGACCCGGAGTGGTAGTACCTGTTAGGGTCCCATCTATGGGTTGAATAGAAAAACATGAATTTATAAACAAAATTGTATATTGTATTAAGAAGGAATTTATTTCGCAACTTTGTCGGCATTAAATGACCCACCGAGGTTGATATGCCACAAAACAAACCAAACAAACCAAACTTGGACTAAACGAGCGGTCGGAGAGGCCTCCACCGATCAATCGCTTATCATCCTTATGGCAAGCCTCAACCCTTTTTGTCACATATGTGCTTGAAGGCGGTGGCTGAGGGTCTTAGTGTCCTGGGTATGGCGTTAAACTGAATCTAATGGTGAAGTTCCAATTCTATGAATGATTATATATAGGAACCAATTAAGATTTAATTAAAATAAGTGTAATCTTTTTATCTGCGTTCTTATTTAATTTCGTTACTCTTTCTAATTTAATACATTTCATTAGGGCCGGTTTAGCTCAGTCGGTAGAGTGTCCGACTAGGAATCACAAGGTTCCTGGTTCGATACCGACCCTCGCCAACTCAGCGTATGAGTAGCACAGGGATCTGTGCGGTAAAGTGATGAGCTGATGGTAGGTGTGGGGCTCCACCTCAGATGCTAAAACAATCTCCTTGGTCTAGCGCTAGTGAAAAGGGGATAGACTCTCTCGTCGTCTGGCTGATACTGACATTAGGCCGCCCCGACGACTTTATTTACTTACATTAAAACTTAAATACTTACGCGCAGAAGATGCATATTCTTGCTAGTGTATAAAATAACCTTACACGATTTGTCATGCCGTTAAAATCATTCAACAAACTTTCTAGTCGACAGGGGAAAAATAGATACTTTTTTTCATTTTGGGCTTCCGTACTTTAAATCTATGGACGTTAGCTATTGTTGGGAATTGATGGAAAAGTTCCCACGATTGATGTTCTGAAATCTTAGAAAAAGAAAAAGGTTTGCATTCATTTTGATTGGGGTTTCCTCAATCTACTTTCTAAGGTTTTTTTCGAATCGCGTTTGTTGTACGGCGTTAGCTAGATTGGTATGATGCCAATGAACATCCGTAGATGCAAAAAAGATCCCTTAAGTTTAGGAATCTGTCGTTAGGGCTGGAATGTAACGGTGTGGGGGGGGTGAGGGAGAAAAAACATGCCAGATTCCACAGCAACCGCAGCTCTTGCAAATTCTTTTTTTAAATTTTTATTATTATTATCTTCGCGAGTTCCAGCGACCACCGATGAATGAATAGCCCCGTTGCTGATGTGATGTTGAAAGAGAGAGAAAAAAAAAAGTGTAAGAAAGTGGTCTGTCTGTTTGTCTGTGTGTGTGTGTGTATGTATGTGTGTGTGTGTGTGTGTGTGTGTGTGTCTCTCTCTCTCTCTCGCTCACTCTCTCCCTCTTTCCCTCTCTGCCTCTCAATCGTTCTATCTTTGGTTCTCTAGTTCTACTCTTTATTCTCTCTCTCTCTCCCTCTCTCTCTTTTCTCTCTCTTTCTCTCTCTCAATTTGTCTGTCTGTCTTTCTCTCTCTCTCTCTCTCTCGCATTCACTCTTCTCTCTCTCTCTCTCTGTCTCTCAATCGTTCTATCTTTGGTTCTACTCTTTATTCTCTCTCTCTCTCTCTCTCTCTCTCTCTCTCGCATTCTCTCTTCTCTCTGCCTCTCAATCGTTCTAGCTTTGGTTCTCTAGTTCTAATGTTCATCTCTCTCTCTCTCTCTCTCTCTCTCTCTCTCTCTCTCTCTCTCTCTCTCTCTCTCTCTCTCTCTTTGGTTTTCTCTCACTCGCTCTATTTCTCTCTGACTGTTTGATTCCCTACTTCTCCTTTTCTCTCTCTCTCTCTCTCTCTCTCTCTCTCTCTCTCTCTTTATTTGGTTCTCTACTTCTCCTTTTCTTTCTCTCCTCCCCCACATGCTTACTCATTTTAGTTATCTCTCTCTCTCTCTCTCTCTCTCTCTCTCTCTCTCTCTCTCACACACACACACACACACACACACACACACATACACACACACACACACTCTCTCTCTCTCTCTCGCTCATTTCTCTCCCCCTCTCTCTCTCTCTCTCTCTCTCTCTCTCTCTTATTTTCCATCCTACTTTCGAAAACGCTTTGTCTCTATCTGTCTATCTATCTCTGAAAAGATGCCAGCTTCTCAACCACATGTCATTCCCAAATAAGGCAAAACGGAAGATCTCCCTAAGCCCAGCTGATCGCTATTACAACAGTTTAGTTGTTGTTGTTGTTGCTGGTGCTGCTGGTGCTGCTGCTGCTGCTGTTTACTACTCACAGCAGCAGCAGGAGTAACAACAACAACAACAACAACACTTAGAAGAAAGAAAGAAAAAAATAAAGGTTGGCTTTCATCGGCCGTTTGGAAAACACGAATGTAACTGTACGCGCGAATTTCTATCTTTTGTATGTGTGTCGGACAGTAGGGAGGGGGGGGGTGACATAGGATGAATGAGGAATAAGAAAAAAACTATTAGTGTACAAGGGCGAATTTATTTAGAACTACGATCACCATCTTTTTTTGTGGTCGAGGTATTGGTAATTTTAACGTTTTGTCGTCCCGGTCTCCTGCCCTAATTTATGCTATGTTTTAACTTGCCAGCGTCCGGCGTAATTCCGGCCAAACGTAGATATTTTCCGAGTCATGTTTCGGTACTCTTCGCGGAGAACCGTCCTGGCCTCCTGCCTCAAAAATCGCTAACCGGTGGCTGCTGAAGAAAAAAACGCCAGCTACGATTGAAGTCTGTAGCCGAAGCGGTGTCACTTGCAAAAAATAAACAGTTTTATTACAAATTTTGTGGGTTCTGTTTTTTCTGGGTCACCCTGTATACAGGGTGACCCAGAAAAAAAACAGAGCATAAATTATTTATTTATTTTCCCATAAAACTAACCCTAAACCACAACCCCAACCCCAACTCTAACCCTAACCCTAGTTTTTATTTTTGAAAGTGACACCGCTTCGGCTATGGACTTCAATCGTAGCTGGGGTTTTTTCAGCGGCCACCGGGTAGTGATTTTTGAGGCAGGAGGTCGGGACGGTTCTCTGCGAAGAGTACGCTTGTTTCTAACTTTTTATCGTCAAATTAATGTAGATATTTTACAAATTCAATCGAAAAAAAGGAAACATTTATTTTAAACGGGGTGGTTGTAAAATATGTAAATTGATTTGCCGATTTTTTTTAAGGTCACTAATTAGGACTGAACTTATTCTAGTAGTGACAGGTTTGAATTCAGAGTTTTCCTTCTCCTTAACTGGTTCCCTAACCAAGGTTAAAGAGCCTACTCTGCCCTACTATTTACCGATAGCTGGAGGGAGAGTAGTTGGATTCATACCTTTCCCATGGGTATTAGCGCTAGGTGAACTGTAGCTACGTCCAGGATTTGAACTCGGGTCGACGAGTCCATTTCCTACTTCTCTAACCATTAGGTACCACCAATTTTCCCTGTGAAATTTACCCCACCCCCTATATTTAACACAATAAAACTTGCATAAAGATTAATATTTTCTTGAATTTTTTTTTACCATTTTAAAGAAGAAATATTACAAAAACTCCTGATGATTAAAAAAAAATTGCAGCTTTTGGAAATAATGAAAATTATGAACGAAAAACAATGTTTACATTTTTGCACCGTTAAATCAATTGAAATTTAACGTCGCTAAAAACAAGTTATAACTAGAGAATCTTTTTAAAATTTCCAGAATTACTTACCTTTTGATGTCTGAAATAGTTTTTTCCTAAAAATATATTAGGGGAAATAGTTTTTTACGGGGTCTCCCCCCCCCCACACACACACACCTATTTTATTTTATGAAATATGAAAAAAATGAACAGACAAAAAACGCTTTTTTTTTCTATAAAGATAAGAGTCTGAATAATTATATCAGAACATTTTTATAAGTTTAAATGCGAGAGTTTTTTTTTTAGTAAAAAAGCGAGAAACACAGTGCGTTAAATATGCAATAGATATCTAAGTTGGGCCCGAATTACGCATAACATCGACAAGGAAAAACATAGCGTAAATTAGGGCAAGAGTCCCGGATAACAAAATATCAAAATTACCGCGGTATTTCCAAATCTTTACAACGGTACCATTATAGTATGTGGCCTACTTTTTTATGTGGCCTACGAAATCATATCTCTCTTATAGTATGTGGCCTACCATAAAAAGCATATTATAAGGTTATAATAATAACTGCTAACCCTAACCCTAACCCTATTTCAAAATTTTAGAATATATTAGAATTAAATAGATCTCTGATTCATATAAATTATGGATACTTTTTTAAATTATTCTTAATTACTATATACAGCTTAGGGGGTAATTGCATTTCTTGAAATTGAATATATGTGAAAAATGATTAGTTTCAATAAATTGCCTACTAATTATATCTATAGATAAACTACCTCAAAATGTAGGCAACATACTATGACAGAATCAAAAAGGTAGGCAACATATTATAACAGAATCAAAATGGTAGGCCACATACTATAAGAGAATCAAAAAGGTAGGCCACAATACTATAACGGCACCCTTGCAATAAAGTTTTTGAGGTCAAGTATAAACCAAGATCTCGAATGCTGATTTTCCAAGTCCATGACGCTACACAATCTTCCATTTGGTCCTGAACTAGGATTCTGTTAGCATTTAGCAATAGCTAGCCAGTCCTGTAGTCTGTTCGTCTCGAGCGAATTCTATCCATAATTAGAGCCCTAATGTCATGGCTTTGTACGGACTAAGTTAAACAGATATCTTTCAGCGTCTGTCGTGGAGACTGCTGTGGGTTCGATCCTCACCCGGTGGCTCATTGTAACAACCTTATGTTAGACTCTAATCTTAGTAAATAAATAGTCACATATGCAGTGATGCTGATAGCTTTTTGATTTAGTGCGTCCCGGGACATCCATATTTCCTTTGAATGAGTCCCCGGAAAAATTTATGGGTCCCAACTAAAGCGAGCAGGATGTGACATAAGCTCAATTTCTTAAGCAAAGTTCAACAGGTTTGAATTCAGAGTCTTCCTTCTCCTAGACCGGTTGCCTAACCAAGGTTAAAGAGCCAGTCTGCCCTACTATTTATCCATAGCTGGAGGAGAGTAGGATACATACCTTTCCCAAGGGTTTTAGCGCTAAGTGAAATGCAATTACCATATCCAGGATTTGAACTCGGGGCGACGAGTCCATTTCCCATGACTTTAACCATTATACCACGCGCTTCCAACTTGAAACCATATAACTGTGCGCAAACAATTGACAGTTTACACTGGCGGAAGTCCAGTGGCTTCGACCCTGGACCGTTGAAGTAATTAACAGCGTTGATCCCAGGGGAGGGGCATCCCCCCATGCAACACCTGCCCCCTTGATTTAAAGGGGCAGGTCTGGGTTTATTGCCCAATGCCTGAGGCGTCCACCGACGGGATCAACGCATTTTTTGCACCTGAGACCCATGAGCTTCGGTTCGTGAGTGGTCCCGCATTAATAGGGCTTTTGGCTGATCCATATACGTGGGATATGCCGTAAATACCCCATATTCACCCAAACCTTCAACCACTTACTAGGTGCCGGCAGTGTAATGGTTATCGTCGTAGAAAATGTGTCACAGCGACACAAGTTCGAATCTTGGACTAATCCGGCCTAGGAGAAAGTAAATTATGGTTTTTAATACGATAACTGTACCGCCTGCAGAGAATTACCCCCCTCTCAAAAAAGGGATGTCCTGGGTAGGACACTAAACTGCATCTGATGGTGAGGCTCCAGCTCTGGGGAGTGTGGAGTACCCCATTCATTGCTATTACTCCCAGGTCTCCATCTATGGGTGTTCTATCGTTTTAGGGTCATGTCTTTTCAGACAAGTAAATGAGATTTAGCACTCAAATTGTATTTTATAAAGATTTCATAAAATGAAGAACAAAAAATGAAAAATATTACGCGATTGTACAGAGTAACCCACCCACAAAAAGACCCGTTAATTTTATGGTAATGTTCAAAAAATCATATAGAAATATAATACTTATATTCACCATCCAGATAAAGGTAAGTTTCTTCATCTACTTATACCATTTTGGAGACTTAAAACACAGTAAGTAAAAGAATTCTCAAAAATGTAAGTCTCTCACAAACTTTCATATCTGCTAAAACTTTTACATACATAAAGACACAAACACGTCTCCATTTACTCCTTTTGTATTATTTCTATTTATTTTGTTCACACCATATTTTTAAAAGAATTTCCCTTCTTCCACCACTAAGATGTCGATTTATGGACGATTACCGATATATAATTACTAGCAAAAGTATCCGGTCCATGACCGGATTAATTTTTTTTAGGAACACCAGTGAGAAAGGGAGAAAACAGGAGTAAGAGAGAATAAGAGGAAAATATTTTATTAATTTGTTAAAAATCGCAGTGAATTCGTATATTACAATGTTTGTTTTTTTAGGAAATGTTTTTTTGTTTACATTTAAAATATTATTTTTTTAAAAGTAATCCTAAACTTGTTTTAAAACATAATCTTATTTGAGAGACGAATCAGAGAGACAGAGAGAGAGACAGAGAGAGAGAGAGAGAGACAGAGAGAGAGAGAGAGACGAACAGACTGGGTGAAAGATAAGATAGCCTGTTGAGTTAAAGTGAAATGTATTAGTCTAATTCATTTCTTTTTTGACCCAATTTTTCCTTACTTTATTTTTCCTTGCTGTGAAGAGTTCTAGAAATTGGTTGATTTTTATTTAATTATTAAATTATATCACTTAATTAGTAAAAATCAAAAAACAAATTGTGTGTGTTTCTTAGTTAGAAACACATTAATGTGTCTGCAAGATTTCAAATCGGAATGACATCTCCTTTTAGAGTTATAAGTCGACACGTACATAATAGAAAATTCTTATATATATAGATCAGAACTTAGAAGTAAAAAAAAGAAAAGATGAATAAATAATGAAATTAAGCAAATTATAGAAATATAGTATTTGCATTCACAATCCAGAATAAGTTTGTCATTGTCTTTTTGTTATATTTATTTTTACACAAAAAATAAACATCTTAAAAGGTGACAATATTGAATTCTCCAAACAATCTCCTGCCTAACCATGATAAAATATCAGTACGAAAGATTTTTAAGATTTTCTTTTCTTCTTCTTCTTTTTTAAAATTTTTTTTAAGACATAAATTTGGTAATTCACTACCAACCTATCTAATTCACCATTTAGCAAAACAAACAGTTTCCGGCAGGGGGATAGTGGATTGTCTTATCTCTTGAAAAATCAATATGGCCGCCTTTTGAGACTGGATCTTTTTTCTTTCATGAATAAAAATAATGATACCTTTCTATAATTTTTGGAACCCGCAGCTATTTTTCCAATCGGTTATTCTAAATAAGTACTATAACATCTTAATCAGACAGGGTATTTTTTTTTGGGGGGGGGGGGATTCTATACATCAAAAACTATAGAGAAACCTATATTGGGGTTGTTTAATTCCAATACCACCGAGTTCCGACCATAATGAATATAACGGACTACATAGAACAGCGGGGATTCGTGGTTGAATATTAAGCGGAGTTTAACTAGTTTTAATTCAGTTTTCCTTCTCCTAGACTAAGTTCTAAAATATTTAACGTTTCTTCTTTCGACATTGCCTAAGTGATCACGTGACATATTTTGGTGGTACCTAGTAAACCATTTCTTTTTTGTGAAAAAATCAAATCTGAATTTTCTTAGTTGTACAAATATATCTTTCTGGAAGTTTTCCTTCTCCTAGACTATTTAAGTTCTGAAATATTTAACGTCTCTTCTTTCAACATTGCCTAAGTGATCACGTGACATATTTTGGTGGTACCTAGTAACCATTTTTTTTCTTTTTTTTGTGTGAAAAAATAAAATCTGAATTTTCTTACCGTTATATTTTGTAAAATATCCAACCACGAAAGAGAAGAGTCTTTTACTGTTATGAGTAGACGGGAACAACTGGTGGTTGGTATGACTTTCGTTTATTTTTATTCATCTACTACTAGGTGTGTGCGCCCAACCAACATGTGTTTATTTTGTGTGTGTGTGTGTGTATGTGTGTGTGTCTGTGTGTGAATAAAGAGTATACCAGAAGCCTTAGATCGACGTAGATATTTCGGTAAGTAATATCATTTCTAAGTTCTGCTCGTCTGTGCCTACGCAAAGAATAAGAAGTTTTTTCGGTACTATTCGCAGAGTTCCGTCCCGGCCTCCTGCCTTAAAAAACGCTAGGCGGTGTTAGCATTAAAAAAATTGTCGATAAAAACGCCTTCAGTTAAATTTTTAGATATTCTTGTTTAAATAAAAGAAAATCTGAGTATTTAGATATTCTTTTATATTTTAATAAAAAAATGTCAGGTAATTTTTAAGGCTGACTTCTGATTTAGGTCGGAAAATTAAAACGGAAAGTTTGTAAGAAACCCAAATTACTATACATGTAATTAACCATTGAAATTAATTATTGAATCTATTATTGATACAGTTGTTTGTGTTAGTATTGCAATGTATAATTTCAATTAAACTTAGTTTTTTAAAATATTTTTCTACATTAAATGTATAGTAATTTGGGTTAATTTGGGTTTTTGGTTGTTTATTTTTTTAAGCAATACGTAATTAAAAACAACCTTAATCCCTTAAAACCGTAACCCAATTCGCAAAATGTTAATTCATAGACTGTAGTTAAACTGTCATTGGGGACCACCAAAAAACTTTCCGTTTTAATTTTCCGACCTAAATCAGAAGTCAGCCTCAATTTCTTTGATATTTTTTAGCAGAATTCTGTATTCATGGTTCTTTTACTAAAAAGTTATTGCATAGAAACTTATAAAAATCTTCTGATATAATTATACAAACTTATCTTTATAGAAAAAATAAATAAATATCGTTTTTTGTCGGTTCATTTTTTTCATATTTCATTGAAGGCGTTTTTATCGAGAATTTTTTTTAAAGCGAACACCGCCTAGCGTTTTTTAAAGGCAGGAGACCGGGACGGAACTCTGTCAATAGTACCGTTTCTTCTGACATAATAAATGTATGTAGATATTTACCAACCACTTTACCGCACGAGCAGGATGTGACACAGGGTCAATTTTTAAAACAATTCACGACGAATTAACAAGAACAATTTTCATTTACTAGAGCAAACTTAGATGATTTAATTTGTTTTACGGCTAAGTAAGTAAGTAAAAGTCGTCGGGGCGACCTAATGTCAGTATCAGCCAGATTGCAAGGGAGTCTATCCCCTTTTCACTAGCGCTAGACCAAGGAGATTATTCTAGCATCCGAGGTGGGGTGCCATGCCTACCATCAGTTCCTCACTTTACCGCACAAATCCCTGTGCTACTCATACGCTGAGTTGGCGAGTGTCGGTATCGAACCAGTAACCTTGTAATTCCTAGCCGAACACTATACCGACTGAGCTAAACCAGCCCTTTAAGGAATCTGGTTACTACAGTACATGCTGTTGTTTAAGTGGTCACCTAATTAAGTATTGAACAGAATGATCGCTGTTTCAGCGGTAAGGTAAAGTCGTCGGGGTGGCCTAAAGTCGTTAACAGCCAATCAGCGAGGGAGTCTATCTCCTTTTCACTAGCGCTACACCAAGGAGATTGTTTTTGCGTCTGAGGTGGAGCGCCACACCTTCCAACAGCTCCTTAATTTACCGCACAGATCCCTGTGCTATTCATACGCCAAGTTGGCGAGGGCCGGTATCGAACTAAGAAACTTATGCATTCCTTTAAGCAGTTATTAAAAGTGCCAGAAATATAAATACTTGGTTCGTGTCGAAGATACAGCATCGATAATAGCTTTTCGTAAATAATGATATATCATGCAGAGGTTATTTTCCACAGGAAGTTTCCACGCGTACATGTATAGAATACAATTCTATATTTTTAAATAAATACACGTACACATTTCTCTTTCCAAACTTAAGGAAAAGAAATTAAAATAAACATACAACACCATCCTTTTTCCAAACTTATGGAAAAGTAATTAAATCAAACACGAACACAAATCCTTTTCCAAAGATTTAAGGAAAAGTGATTAAACCAATTGTTTACACAAAAATCAGAATCGATTGGCTAGATTTTGTTTACTACTACGTCCGCGCGTTTGTGCCAAAAAGTTAATTACTTTTCGATCCTATCTCCTAATTATAAATAACGAAGAAGAAATCAACAAACAGACAGAACCCATTTCGCCATCAGAGAGGACAGAATTCATTTCGCTTGCAGATGAGGCGGACATCACCTCACACTCAAACCGGACACAACCAAAGATAAACAAACACGTAGATCTCCTCTCGCTGACCAAGAAGCAGGTGTCAGACTCAACGATTCCACCGTCCTCAACACAATTACTACTATTGCCATTCAATCGTACCACCGCAACCAACATCAGGAATCTATTTCAAACGGTCAGATACACAAACTTATTTCTCATTTCTGTCCACATCAAAACGAACTTTTCCAAACTTAATATACGAACTTTTTACATTTTACATTACACATATCAACTACACTATTCCTTTCGAACATTTACATATTTGTTGAATACTTGTAAATTTATTCTCCGTCAATTTTAATACACCAGTTCGCCTCTACAAAATTATTATTGCAGATTTATTCTCTGAATAAATTTATTTGTTATATTATAATTGTATGCATTTGTTTTATTATTTCTCCGTATTTTCTGCCTAACTGTGTCATATATTTTATTCGTCATTTCTAATATAATTGAACACATATACTCATAATCCTCTACACATGTGTGTGTGTGTTTCCGTGTGTGTGTCTATGTGTGTGTGTCTATGTGTGTGTGTGTGTGTGTGTGCGTATGTTTGTCTCGTGTGTGTGTGTGTGTGTGTGTGCGTCCGTGCGTGCGTGTCTATGTGTGTGTGTGTGTGTGTACGTATGTATGTCTCCGTGTGTGTGCGTATGTGTGTCTCCGTGTGTGTATGTGCGTGTGTGTATGTGTGTGTGTATTTCTCCGTATTTTCTGCCTAACTGTGTCATATTTTTATTCATCATTTCTAATATAATTGAACACATATACTCATAATCCTCTACACATGTGTGTGTGTGTTTCCGTGTGTGTGTCTATGTGTGTGTGTCTATGTGTGTGTGTGTGTGTGTGCGTATGTGTGTCTCGGTGTGTGTGTGTGTGTGTGTGTGTGCGTGCGTGCGTGTCTATGCGTGTGTGTGTGCGTGTGTGTGTACATATGTATGTCTCGTGTGTGTGTGTGTGTGTGTGTGCGTGCGTGCGTATGTGTGTGTCTCCGTGTGTGTATGTGCGTGCGTGTCTATGTGTGTGTGTGTGCGTGCGTGTGTGTGTGTACATATGTATGTCTCCGTGTGTGTGTGCGTATGTGTGTGTGTGTGTATGTGTGTGTGTATGCGTGCGTGCGTATGTGTGTCTCCGTGTGTGTATGTGTGTGTGTGTGTGTATGTGTGTGTGTGCGTGCGTGTCTATGTGTGTGTGTGTGCGTGCGTGTGTGTGTGTACGTATGTATGTCTCCGTGTGTGCGTTTGTGTGTCTCCGTGTGTGTATGTGCGTGTGTGTATGTGTGTGTGTATGCGTGCGTGCGTGCGTATGTGTGTCTCCGTGTGTGTATGCGTGCGAGTGTGTATGTGTGTGTGTATGCGTGCGTGCGTATGTGTGTCTCCGTGTGTGTGTGTGTGTGTGTGTGTGTGTGTGTGCAGTCGACACGTTTCTTTGATTTTCTTTTAACTTTGTTATATGTGAGCTTTACTTTTGACGATTTCCCTGTGCCTAGAATTTAACATCTGACGACGTGATACAATCAGAACAAACGTAAACACCTAACTGCATATGTGATACATACAAAGTGTGCACATGCCCACATGTAAATAAAGTGTGCATATGTGTGCTCATATGTGACTCAATGTGCGCGCGTGTGCGCTCGTGTGTGTGTGTGTGTGTGTGTGTTCAAGATCTTATATTCCAGACCCCACACTCGGTCGGAATAATATAAAGTCTTTTTAACGTGGTGAGTCAGTCACGAACCGAAGCTCATGCGTATGTTGTATAAGGGAAAATTCCTTATATGTAGATATTATTTTGTGTAGATAAAGTCATTGGGGATAACACAGATAAAGTTATGTTGGTTAAAATAGATAAAGTTAAAAACTTACATGTGGAGCAACATTTTCGTGTGCTGTGCAACACGAGGTTACTGGGGGGGGGGCGACAAACCCCCCTGTCACGTAAACAGCAGACTTTAGCATTTCGAGGCTACAAGTGAAAGACAATTGTAACTTTGGTGGACCTGGGAGTAATGACAATGAAGAGATACTTCACACACTCTAGATCTCCAGAACTGGAGCCTCACCATCAGATTCAGTTTAGTGGCATACCCAGAAATCCATCGCGCTTTTAAAACAGGTCATACCCTACTGCAAGGGTCAAATTTAATGTATTCTAAGGTGGAGCGCCACACCTTCAATAGGGTCGGATCTGCTGACCTAGAGTCGTCATTGATATATATATATATATATATCATAGAAAGGAAGGAAGAACTCAACACCGTAATTCCATAATAAATTTATTTCGACCAAAATTGGGGCCTATATAAATCTAAGTTGATTTAATATAGCTCCCCAAAATTCAGTCACATCAGATGGGGATCAAGGGATTGCCATTTTTCGTCTGCTACAAATTTTAAAAACGTATTAAAAATAAATTAAATCGATTATTTAAGGTAAAATTTAGTAACATAATGAGCATCAATAAAAAAGCAAAATAATATTACACATGTAATTTATTTTTAATACATTTAAAATGATTTTTTCGGTCAATTTTGTGTGTATTAGATTGAGCTGCCATTTTGTTTAAACAACTAAAAATCAGTGGTTCATGTTAATTGTGATGGTCCAGTAAGAAATGTGGCTTTCGTCACGGTTATGTGCTCTCGTCAAACAAAGAAAACAGTAATAACGTTGTAGTTTATCGATTTTCTTTTAATGTCAACAAGGCTTAATATTCCTACAAGGTTCATACAAACTTATTCAACATAGAAAATGTATCATACAGTTACTATGCAATTAACGTACGTAAAGAAAGAGGCCAAACAAATTAAAACGAAAGCATTAAAAGATCAATTAATGTATATTAAATATCAGGAATATAAAACAAAGCAAGAAAACTGTAACTCGGGTATCAGAGTTTATAGAGAAATAATAGGAAGAGACACAACGAGTATTAAAGGACATGAAAAAAAGGTTTACTAAGCAAAGATACAAGGTGAATTGAGTAATTAGCATTTGATAGGTTGAATTAACGAGTCCCGTGAGATCTCGTAGTTTTTCTCTTCTGAGGTACCTAGCACCTATATGATTTTCCCAACCCTATTGCCCTTATGGCAAGCCCCAACCCCTTTTTATCATATGGGTGCTAGAATGCGGTGGCTGCGGGTCTACATGTCCTGGGAATGACGTTAAACTCTATCTGATGGTGAGGTTCCAGTTTTGGAGGTTTGGGGAATGTGGAGCACCCCTTCATCACCATTGCTCCCTGGTCCACTCTGACCCGGAGTGGTAGTATCTGTTAGGGTCCCATCTATGGGTTAAATAGAAAAATGTATTTATAAAAAAATTGTATTATCCATTAAGAATTTATTTATTTCAAAACTTTATCGGCATTAAATGACCCACTGAGGTTGATATTCCATAAAACAAAACAAACAAACAAACAAAATCTTCTGAGGTAATGTCAGACATTATTTATAGGAAAAAACAGACGATTCCATCCTCATTATTTAGGTACTATATAAGTTCTATAGGAGGCACGTGATCTAATGGTTAGAGTCATAGGAAATGGACTTGTCGACCTGAGTCCAATTCCTGGACGAAGCTGTTTGCATTTCACATAGAGCTAATACCCTTGGGAAAGGTATGAATCCAATTCTCTGGGGTGCCACTTCCAAGATTTGTTCAAAACAGCACGCAGCATCCTTGTGTAGTTCCCATCTATCTTTTTATTTCTCTAAGCGTTTTGTTAGAGTCCCAAGTGGTGCAGCCATACAGTAACACTGACACGGCTGCAGCTTGGATGAATTCTTGCTTTACATTAACAGAGAGGTCAGATTTCCATATGATCGATAATCTGTATCACAGTCCATGCCTTTCTTGTGCGTATATTGACATCAGTTTATGTAGATGAGATATTACTACCTAACACGGCCCACTAATATATACGGTCCCATATGTCACCTAAACAGGCATAATTATATCAGGCCTATTTGTTTTGTAATCAATTTATGTCTGTTTATAAAAATAATGTTAAAAATATACAAACTTGTCTTTCTTCTTCAGAAATGTAACAATAAAAGATTGTAAACTAACCAACAAAAAAGAAATAATAATAATAATAATAATAATAATAATAATAATAATAATAATAATAATAATAATAATTGTAATTGGCGCACTTGGAACGGTCCCAAAAGGATTGGAAAAGGGTTTGGAAAGTCTGGACATCAGAGGAAGGATTGATACCATCCAGAACACTGCACTGCTGTAATCTACCAGAATACTCAGAAGAGTCCTGGAGACCCGAGGTGACTTACTGTCACTCAGACTCCAGTGTAAGACCATCAGCTAACGCTGATGTGAAAACTCAAAAGGAGTAAATAATAATAATAATAATAATAATAATAATAATAATAATAATAATAATTTAAAAATTATGCAGTTATAGAAAACAAACACACCAACAATTTATCAATGATTTCAGGTTATATATTTAAAAAAAACCTTTTCAATGTGAAATGTATTCCCTGGTCATGGTAGGCAATAATAGTGATGATACTACAGGGAAACAGTATTTCTCGAGGAAAACTTATGGTTCCATCTAGCCAAATGTTTGTGCTTTAAGATTTTTCAAAACGGACATAAATTGACTATAAAACAAATCGTCCTGTTAGAATTCTGCCTGAATTATAATTAGGTGACATGTGAGGCCGTATATATTAGTTGGCCGTGTACTTAGATATGGGAACTGGTCTACTTATTTGTACCTATCTCTGGTAAATAGTTATTTTAAATAATAATTGTGTACAAAATATTTTTTTGTGTTTAACAACAGGTTTATTTATTCGATTCAACCAAGCTAACATAACCCATTTATCTTACAGGTCGTTTGAAATGTGGTATACGAGCTGGTCATTTGAGACGAAGGTATTAAGTTTTGCGCTCGGAAAGGTAGTAGTATTTTTAAGGTGAACTAATTTTGGGATATTCATTTCTTTATCGTTGATCTCTAGTCTGCCATCCGCCCTGTCAGTGGCGGTTTAAAATACGCTGACTGTATCCTCTGGAAGAGGGGGGTAAGAATACTCAAGAAAAAAGAGGGTTGTCCTGGGTATTAACACTAAACTGCACTGGGTGGTGATCGTGAAATTAAGGAGTTCTGTTGAATATATATATATATATATATATATATATATATATATATATATATATATATATATATACTAACTCCTCCGCACGAATAGGATGCAACACAGGGTCAATTTCTTAAGCGGAGTTTTACAGGTTTGAATTCAGTTTTCCTTCTCCTAGACTGGTTACCTATCCAAGGATATAGAGCCCAGTTTACCCTACTATTTACCCATAGCTGGAGGGAGAATATATGGATCCATACCTTTCCCAATTTGTATCAGCGGTATGTGAAATGCAAACAGCCTCGTCTAGGATTTGAACTCGGGTCGACGAATCCATTTCCTATGACTCTAACCATTACACCACGCACATTCACACACAGTTCTGTTGAATGTAGAGTACCCCTTCATTACCATTATTCACAGGTCCACCCTGTAGGGTGGGACTGTAGAATACACCGATTGCACTTCTGTATAGGAGTAAGACCCCTCAATGGAACCACCTGTTGGCCATAAGAGGCGACCCATGATGCTTAAGGACGGAATAATGATGACTGGGCAATCCATGACACTCCACTATAGCCTTTAGTTGGGCTAGTCGGGCGATCGAAGAGGCCCTCTCAGATCAATCGGCTTGTTACGTCAAACCGTAGCACCCATATGATTGTCCCAACCCTATTGCTGTTATGGCAAACCCCCAAATACTTTTATCATACATATATATATATGCTAGAAGGCAGTGGCTGAGGGTCTTGGTGTACTGGGTATGATATTCAACTGCATCTAGTAGTATCAGTTTAACGTCATACTCAAGACACTAAGACCCTCAGTCACCGCCTTCTAGCACATATTATAAAAAGAGTTGAAGTCTTGACATAAGGGTAAAGGAGCTGAGACAATCATATAGGTGGTAGGGCTTGACGTGATTATCCGATTGATTGCAGGGAGCCTCTTTGACCGCCCGTCTAGCCTAGACCAGGGTTTCTCAAAGTAGTCTACATAAACCCACTGGGGCCTATACAACAACTCGGGGGTCTATAAGTATTTAGGGGTTTACAAGTGGTCTATGAAAACTACTAAGCCTTCAGTCCAATATTCATGAACATATCAAAAATCATTAGCTTCACCCATCACATTAGGAAATGTGCTTTCTTGGTAAGTTATTAAGTTAGTATTAAACATTTGCAGCTCTTTTTTTTACATGTTATGTTTACTGTTGTATCCTGAGATGTAGGATATACAGGGTTGATAATAAAAACAATGAATATGTTGACAATAACAATATTTGTTTTATTTATTCTCACTGACAGGGAAATACAGTGGGGTGGTTTTGGATTCAGTTCGGCTTGATATAGGATACGCGTGTGTCACGTATCAGGCCGAGTTCTTGTCTGTCTGGCTGTCAGTATTTTGTCCCCCTCCTTTTTAGAGAGTATCCGGTTCGAATCGTTGGGGGGGGGGGATAACTCTCCCTAACACTTACTTTACTGTTTATTTTACGGTTATTTTACAATTAACAGTTTTACATAAACGTTTTTGCAGAATTCATTAATTACATAATTGGTTGCAACAAAACAACTGCAAGGTGGACTGGGGTATATAAGGAGGGAGTCCATGATAGATCAATCAAATTTTTGTAGGGGTCCACGGATGTAAAAGTTTGAGAACCCCTGATCTAGACCCTATAGAAGTTTATTTTTAATTGAGATTGGATTTGGTTGAAGAAGAATCGAAGGGGAAGGATTGATTGGATGACTGAAAATAAAATGTTCCCATCCCTTGGTCTTTTTTTGCCGCCACCTGATTGGTTGAGGCGGGATTTTCTGCTACAAATGATGTAGTATTATCTGCGTTATTCGGACTATTGTCCTCATCTTTATTGTTATTTGTACAACGTTTCGACCGATATGCCCTCCGGTCTTCTTCGGGTATTTCTTGTCGGACTCAGAAACGACAAGAAATACCCGAAGAAGGCCGGAGGGCATATCGGCCGAAACGTTGTACAAATAACAATAAAGATGATGACAATAGTCCGAATAACGCAGATAATACTAATCATCAAGCCTCATCTCAAACATTCAGAGAAATAACAAATGATGTATCTTACATGATTCATAGGTAACTTATGAATTATGTACGTACTGTAGTTAGATAAATTTTGAATCAGATTTCGTTAGATTCAGAATAACGGGGGTCGAGTGGAAAATTACCCTGGTTAAGATTGATTTGTAGTGACACACCGCTTGACCTTTCGGAAACGCGTCATTAGAAACGTGGGATAGTTTTGTTCACTTGCGACCAGAAATTCAGAGTGAGTGGACTTGAAAGTCTGTTTCACTGAGATGTCGTTTCTCAATCCGTGCGGGTTCTGGGCTGGGGTTGTTGTTTAATAAAGACTTAAAGAAAAAAAATGACAAAGTCTGGTTAATTTATTAAAACAAGAGATAGCCAGCCCAACAAGAAGTCGAATCAAACGCGGAGAAACGGCCCACTAGATCAGCCCAGAGAAAATGGTAGACGAGTTTGCAAGTAAGAACCTCGTCATCTATCATCCTCTCCTACTCTTTCTGTCTGTCTGTCTGTCTGTCTCTCTCTCTCTCCATTATATACCCGATGTTAAAGGGGTATATAATGTACAATCATAACGTATATAAAGTATATAATGAAGCGAATCCGACGGTATGTTGAAAGGAAAAATTAAGGAAAGAAAATGCTGAATGGATAAAAAGGGTTTTATTTTATTTTATTTTACTGTCACGTGTTTCGGCCAGGAGTTTATACGTACATGGCCGAAACATGTGTCAGTAAAACAGAATAAAATAAAATCCTTTTTATCCATTCAGCATTTTCTTTCCTTTATTTTTCCTTTCAACAAAGTATAAAATCTGTTATTATTTCATAACTTTGTCTGAGTATTTCATGTACACACATGTACCCACGCTGGAAGGTTACTCTAAGCCTTCCAACTTTAATATAAGAATTTTACATCTTATAAAATGTTTAAGAACCTCATCATCTATCATCCTCTCCTACTCTGTCTGTCTGTCTGTCTCTCAATCTGTCTGTCTGGCTGTCTCTCTCTCTCTCTCTTCTCTCTCTCTCTCTCTCTCTCTCTCTCTCTCTCTCTCTCTCTCTTTATATACCCGATGTTAAAGGGGTATATAATTTACAATCATAACGTATATAAAGTATATAATGTAAGTTGAGAATGGAAGCGAATCCGGCGGTATGTTGAAAATGCTGAATGGATAAATAGGGTTTTATTTTATTTCATTTTACTGTCACGTGTTTCGGCCAGGAGTTTATATGTACATGGCCGAAACATGTGTCAGTAAAATAGAATAAAATAAAATCCTTTTTATCCATTCAGCTTTTTCTTTCCTTTATTTTTCCTTTCAACAAAGTATAAAATCTGTTATTATTTCATAACTTTGTCGTAGTATTTCATGTACACACATGTACCCACGCTGGAAGGTTACTCTAAGTCTTCCAACTTTAATATAAGAACTTTACATCCTATAAAATGTTTAATACCCATCAATAATGAATAAAACAAAACTTCTACAGCATAAAATAGCCCAACAAGGGTTGATATGCCGTAAAATACAAGCAAATCAACCAAACAACTTAGCTTGTTAACCATTTCACCACGATTGGACGCTATTATATCTGTGCGGTAAAGTGAGGAGCTGATGGTAGGTGTGGCGCTCCACCTCAGACGCAAAAACAATCTCCTTGGTCTAGCGCTAAAGAAAAGGGGATAGACTCCGTCGCTGATTGGCTGATACCGACTTTAGGCCGCGCCGATGACTTTACTTTTTTTTTTTACTTTTATAACTCGAGTATCGATGTTAACAGAGAAATAATAGGAAGAAACACAACGAGTATTAAGGATAGGGGAAAAAGTTTACTAAGCAAAGATACAAGGTGAATTGAGTAATTAGCAATTGCTGGGTTGACCATCATATAAGTGTTAGGGCTGGGCGTGACCAGCCGATTGATCGGAGGGAGCCTCTCCGACCGCCCGTGTAACCTAAGTGAGGGCCTAAGTGGCAGTGTCAGTATAATCATTTGTCATGATCAAGTCCCTTTGAGATCTTTGTTTCTCTTTTATTTTTTTTATTTTTTTGTTTTGTTTTGTTTTACGGCATGTCAACTTCAGTGGGTCATTTAATGCCGATAAAGTTTTGAAATAAATCAATTCTTAATGGATAATACAATTTTTTTATAAACTCATGTTTTTCTATTTAACCCATGGATGGGACCCTAACAGGTACTACCACTCCGGTTCAGAGTGGACCAGAGAGCAATGGTGATGAAGGGGTGCTCCACATTCCCCAAACCTCCAAAACTGGAACCTCACCATCAGATAGAGTTTAACGTCATTCCCAGGACATGTAGACCCGCAGCCACCGCCTTCTAGCACCCATATGATAAAAAGGGGCTGGGGCTTGCCATAAGGGCAATATGGTTGGGAAAATCATATAGGTGCTAGGGCTTGACGTGACCAGCCGATTGATCGGAGGGGGCCTCTCCGACCGCCCGTCTAGCCCAAGATTTCTCTTTTAATTTTAAAAGAAAAGTGCAATGCTTATTGTAATGACAAACGATAACACCGATAGACTTTGGAAAGTTTTATTCTACTTATAATAATTGGTACACTTATTGAGAGTTTATATAGTCTAGTATTCACTAGAGTGTATACTGTGATTGCGCACGTGATATTTCGTAACACTAGACCAGCGAGATTTTTTGCAGAGGTAGAGCGCCACACCTACCATCAGATCCCCACTTTACCGCAGAGAACAGATTATCGTAAAAACAAACGATCCCATTCTCATCTTTTAGGTACTATATGACAGACGTCCTATTTTTTACGCAACCCATTCGCCATGGGCAGGATGTGACACTACATTGCAAGTATGGGGTATCGAGCGATGATCGCGCTTGCTATTCAGTAGTAATCGATCTGTGTGACTAGCTTGCTAACCATTACACCACGATGGGGCGCCCAGGTGCCGGAAGTTCGTGGTCTTTTCCTCTACAGAACACGTTACCAAAAATCAACCGAGCCCCGTGGTGACCTTCTAGCCAGGAAACAACTGTTGGGGTGGTACGGGTGCGTTTACCAGATCAGTCGGACTAACAAATGTCACCCCACGGGGCATCGTGCCAGAGTGGGGCGGGAAGAGAGGCCTACAATGGAAGAGGTAGAAGGACAATAGGACTGAAGGGATGGATCCGAATAGGTGTTTACCCAACCCGTTCGCCACGAGTAGGATGTGGCATAAGGTCATAAGTATGAAGCATCCAGCGAGGATCGAACTTGCTATTGAGTAGCAATGGAGCTACTTGCTAACCATTACTCCACGATAGGACGCTAGGTACCACCAAAATAGGTCACGTGATGATTTTAGGCCATATTGAACGAAGAAACGTAAATATTTTTTAACTCTTTTTTTAAAATCTCGCAAAAAAGAAATAGCGAACATAAAGAGTTGCTACAAAGAAAAACAGTTAACTCAAAGACCAAATTATCCGATTGTGGAAAAATTACCCACTGTTATCTTTTAAAAAAATAAGTAAAACAGTCCGTTTTTTTACAACAGGGCCAGTTTCTTTATTGATATTTTTTAGCAGAATTCTGTATCCATGGTTCTTTTACTAAAAAGCTCTCGATAAAAATATTCTTATATAATTATTCAGACTCTTATCTTTATAGAAAAAAAAGTAACAATCGCTTTTTGTCGGTTCATTTTTTCATATTTCATAAAATTAAATAGGAGGGGGTAGGCATCGTAAAAATATTTTCCCGAATATATTTTAGGAAAAAACTATTTCAGATATATTTTCATCAAAAGGTAAGCAATTCTGGAATTTTTTGTGAAAATCGGACCATTAATTGAATTTTCATAGAATTTTTTTTAAAGCCTCTAGTCATAACGTGTTTTTGGCTACGTTAATTTTCAATGGA